>JARJLG010000064.1:0-455370 GCA_029448575.1 Mycena maculata | reverse complement strand
CCGCGCGGTTGGAGGCCTCGACGGCCTGTTCCTGGTACGCGGAGATGAGAGCCCTTCGGCGCGCCTCGCGCTCCTCATAGAACTGCTGCACGGCTTCATCGCGCAGCTCCGACGTCGTCGCGCGAGCCTTCCCCTTCCCGGAACTCTTCCCCTTGCCGGCGTCGCCGCGGTCGTCCTCCGAGCCTCCATCGCGCCCGCCGTTGTCGCTTCCGTCGTGTTGCATGGTGGTTATGATTTGGTGACCGGAGGTGGTGGAGGTAGGAAAGAAAGAAATGTCTGAGTCAAAACCAACAGCACGTGACTTTTTGATCTTGTTTATTTTCCCACGCTCCTTCATTGTTCGGCCAACTCGTTATCTCTTGGGTTCCTCATGGGAGAGGAACCTAAGAGGGGGATACTGTTATATCCATGCAACATCCCAAAGCCTCCCATCGACCTTCTGGTCGCTCCGGTAGGTTCCGGAGCTCCGGTCATATACCGGAGCCTCCGGACCTTCCGGAAGCATCGGGTTTTTACGCAATGAAGGCTTACTGAGCGTTTCCCGTTTACCCGTCTTCTTATCTTCCTTTTAATTGTCTCACAACATATCATCAGACCTCATGACAAGTCTTATTGTCATGAACCACTCTCCTTCCTATTTGGGAATACAATTAGGTATTCCATTTAAATACTACGTCTTTACTTCATGTACTTTAGTTTGATTATTAACGTTAATCGTTGCCTGGTTCTTCCTCTTGATCTGAGTCGTCTTCGTACCTCCTTATCACCTTCGGTACCTCGACTTCCGGTTACTCGTCAGTCAAGGCGTTAGCTCACCCTTAACCCCCTGTGGTGTTGCTATCCTTCCTTTATACTGCACCGGACCTCTTCCGGGCCCTCCGGTACCTCCGGTCCTAACCGGAGCCTCCGGAACCTCCGGCCCATCTTCCATCTCGTCCTAGGTCCATTCCGGCACGGTATATAACAATTCCTCGTCCAGCTATGCCCCTCCCGGCGGCGCTGTCAGCGCCGCTGCCTCGGTCACTGCCGACCCCTCCTCCACCGCCACTGCCGCCGTCACTGCCGCCGACCTCGCCGACCTCTCCAACACCATCCCGCCCGAATCCCCAGGCGCGCCAGTCGACCCCGATGACGAAGACGACCTTGATTACGAACCCGATGGCTCGAGTACGACGTCCGAGCCTTCTGGGCGGCTCCGGGTCGAACAGCGGTGCCAATTGGACCGTACCATCCAACAGGTGCTTGCAGCCGTGTCAGCTTGCGCCACGAGCACCGGGCTGTCGGATGCCCGCATCTGGCGCGTTATCACCAAGGACGTCGAGGGTGCGCAGCCGCGGCGCCCGAATCTTTGGAATCGGTATCAGCTATACTCGGTCAGTGCCGAACACCGACTGGAGGAAATGCAGCGCGTAAGGGGTGAGGCGGCGGAGGACGACGACGACCTCAACCCAGAGGAGCGGAAGGTCGCGTACCGCGCCTTCCTGGAGTTCCACGGTACCAACACCTCAGACATACTCTCTCTTCATGAGGAGCTGGCTGTGGAGGTTGTGGATCAAACTCATGTTGGACGCAGCCAAATGCTGAGGAAGGTTTTCGCAAGCGGACAAAAAATGGTGTGTGTTATTTCCTAACTCTTTTACTTGTCCTGACTCTTGCTCGTCTCGTTGTAGGTCTCCAGAGTTCATCAGCAGTACAGATTGGAAGGTGGGCTGATGTTCGTGGGTCCACACCTGAACGAAGATGGTCAACTTGCCAAATGCTTTTTGCCGCCGGGACTCTAACTAATAGAGCACACAGCTGCCGGCAACCCTGCATCTAAGCCACGACGACTTCCTTGGCGCCGTTAAGCTAACTGCGTAGTAAGTAACAGTTTGATCGTCATTAGCCTTCTTGACTTATCTGCTCCAAAGCAATGCAGAAAACCGTGCCGTGAACAGTCTCGCAGGTCGTCCACCGATCGCCGAAGGTGCCACCACCAATTTCTATATTGACAGTGTTGCCGCCGCCGCCACCACCGCATCCTCCGCCGCCACGACCGGCGCCGCTACCTCCTCCGGCTCTGTCTCAACCGCCACTGCCGCTGCTGGCCCCCCGCGTGCAGTCATCAAGAAAGAGCAGACTGCGGCGAAGCGCGAGGCGGCGAAAATGCGCAACCGCAGCCACGAGGAGAACAAGAAGGCGATGCAGGCGCTCCTCCGAAACAAGGCGAAGGAGGATGTCAGTATTGACCTCTTCGTGGACGCCAAACGCCCGGGGGCATTTGTTTGGGTTCCCCTTGGCTCGTCGCTCAAGATGCAAAACATCCGCCTTCTCGGCTTCCCGATAGATGCCCGCCTTCCAGGGCTTTCTCGACCAGCGAAGGGCGCCAGTGCCTGGCGCGTCATGAACGTCCGCGCCTTCAGCAGAGCCATCAAAGCCCGCAGCAAGGCAGGGCAAGGCCTACGTTTCGAGAAGTTCACTTACACCAGTCCGGGTATGTATAGCCCCCATTTATCCCCTTCTGCTCTACTGAACCCCGTCCTAGCAGAGCTCACCATACTCACGCACGATTACTCGAAGCCGCTGATAACCGGGCCACCCAGCGCCGTGCGCACGGCGTTCACGTCTTCCGCTGGCGAAGCAATGCCATGCGTGGACGGCGAGAATAAAATGTGGCTGGCGTCGTTTGACCTCGCCAAGTCACCCAGGCCCCTCAACGGCAAGGAGTTATCCGACGCGGCCGCTGCCCGACTGGAGACGGCGGCAGCGGCTCTTTCAAAAACCGACTTCGAGCCAGACGAATACCTCCAGGACGACGACGATGCGGACGGCGAGCACGACATGGACGGCGAGCACGACACGGACGGCGAGCACGACGTGGACGACGACGAGGCCGAACCACCGAAGCCATCTGCGAAGACCCGAGGCAAGAAGAGAGCGCGCACCGCCGATCCGGAGTTTGCCACAGACACGGAGGTGGAGTCTGAAGACGCTACCTCGCCTCCGGCTACTCGCAAGAAATCCACTGTGAAGAAGAGGAAGTCGACAGTGCCGACACCACCGGTCACACGCTCGCGCACGGTGGCGCTGGAGGTGCAGGAAGGTGGAGGGAAGGCCAAGGGTAAGAAGAGGGAGGTGCGGGAGGCGGAGAAGGGGAACGGGAAGGAGAAGTTGAGGGTTAGGTTTGCTCCCCCCGCTGTCTCCGCCGCCCCCGCCAACGATGACGACGACCGCCCGCTCGTCAGGGCTCCGCCTCCCAAGCGTCAGCATAGCAAGTCCCGCCGCGTCGAAGACTCCGATACGGACTCAGGAGGCCAGCGTACCCCCCCTCAACCCATCAAGCCCGTTGCCCGGCCTCTAAACCGTCCGAAGCCGTTTGTCGAGGTCCCTTATCACAAGGAGATCTCCCCGCGCCATCGTCAACCTGCCGAGACAGCAATGGATAGCCCGCCCCAGCCCGGCGATCTGCAGATTCTCAAGCACTTCCGGTTGGACCCCCTCGTATCCGCGCTCGTCGGCTATCCAGACTCGCCCACACCCACACCCGAGTTGCTGCCGCAGAAACGGAAGCGCAATGCCCCTGCGGCCCCCGCCTCCGACACCGTATCTGCGCTCATCACCCAGCCAGACTCACCCACACTTGAGTTGCTGCCGCAGAAACGGAAGCGCAATGACCCTGCGGCCCCCGCCTTAGACACACACATCGGCTCCTCCAGCAAACGCAAGCATGATGCCCCTGCGGCCCCGCCTTCAACGCGCGTGTCGGCGGCTCCAGCAAACACAGGTCTAGTGCCAGCACCGACTCCCACGGTACCGTCCATGCCGCTGCCTCCACCGCCGCCTCAGGAGCCACCGCCGATGCCGCCTCAGGACCTGCGGGTGCCGCTGCCGTGGGTGCCGACGCCGACAGCGCACCTCTGAATGACAACGCCATCGGGCTGTTCGGGGCCATGATGGAGATGCTCACGACCGATCAATTGGCTGCGTTGATGCGCAAGGCCAAGGCCAAGTCCTCGGGCGGGGGCAGTGGTGGCGCGTGAGCTTTGATTTTGCGAACTATTATTCCCATTCTGTTGCCGCATCCTCGTTATCTTGTTGCGATCATCTTGCTTGTTGTCTGTCTCACCATCTTGATGTTGGACTGTCTTGCGTACTATCTTGCTGTCACGTACCAGTTGATATGTTGTTGTCCCCATTATCTTGTGTAGCTCTAGCTTTGTAGATCTGTATTCCTAGTTGTATATTCTGTACACATATCTCATGAATGCATCATCGTGTTCTAGTTTCAGTATAATATTAAGCACTTTGATCCCTTTTTTTTAAAAAAAAAAGACAACGGCGGAACGGAGCGCGCCCTCGATAAGGCTAAGGACAAAACCACAATGTGGTAATACTTATATTGGTGGCACTTCTATGCGTAAGGCAGGGAAAATCTAGGGGGGAAAATGGGGAGACGGCGGTGACGTCGCCACCTCGAGATGGCGGAGGACGAAATTTAAGTGGCAAAAGGTAGATTGATGGCCATGTCCTGGTAGAAGTTCTTGACGGCGTCCACGCGCGAAAATGGAGGGGGGAAATGGGGAGACGGCGGTGACGTCGCCTCCTCGAGACCGCGGAGGACGAAATTTAAGTGGCAAAAAGGTAGATTGACGGCCATGTCCTGGTAGAGGTCGCGGAACTCCTTGTACATGTTGTGCATCCCCGAGCGTGAGTCGTACCGCAGCCAGACGGCAGTGACGTCGCTGCCTCGAGACAGCGGGCGCGGTGGCGGGCGACCATGTCCTGGTAGAGGCTCTTGACGGTGTCTGCGCGCGAGAGGTCGCGGAACTCCTTGTACATGTTGTGCGTCCCCAAGCGCGAGTCGTACTGCAGCCAGACGGCGGTGATGTCGCTGCCTCGAGACGGCGGAAGACGGAATTTGAGTGCAGAAAATTGGGAACTTGAACGGATGGAACATTGGGGTCTATGGTACATGTATAAATCAAATGGGCGGATGTCCTGGTAGAGGCTCTTGACGGCGTCTGCGCGCGAGAGGTCACGGAACTCCTTGTACATGTTGTGCGTCCCCAAGCGCGAGTCGTACCGCAGCCAGACGGCGGTGATGTCGCTGCCTCGAGACGGCGGAAGACGGAATTTGAGTGCAGAAAATTGGGAACTTGAACAGATGGAACATTGGGGTCTATGGTACATGTATAAATCAAATGGGCAGAATATTTGAGGATACCGAAAATTGAATCTTGGGCGGACGGAGGTGACGTCGCGCCTTCAAGACGGCGGCAGCAACGTGGAGTGGCGGCAGCGCGAGCGCCCTTATGTAAATAGGGTGCTTCTTCCTTTGCCGCCGTCAACCCCTCTTAGGTGTATTCTACTGATGCGAAGAATTGCCCTAGAAGGCCCTTTACATAAGGGCACCGGAGCTCGCTGGGGTGCGGACATCTTGGAAAGCGGGATACCGATATCTGTCTCCCAGAATGAACTGGAGTACGAGACGGCAGTGCTGACGGACGACACTCAACGCCGTATAGACTGTTACGTCTATCACAGTCGCGACAGCACGGTGCGTGTTGTACGCTTGAGATTGAAACACCTTTTTCTGATCGCCAGTATATAGGCCGTCCTGAACGCCAACGCCAACGCGTTGAGTGAAATGGTTAGATTACGACACGACCTAGCCAAAGTTCAAAGGCGGCTACGCACGCTCGAGGAAGAGAAAAATGCCAGAGACCGCGTCAATGAGCAGTATGAGATATCAGCCCGGGCGCTGAAGGGCAAGCCTTCCCCCTCTTGCCCAGATTGGCTCGTTCACTGAGCTCGCCATTATTAGCTCTGGACAATATTATCTTTAATTCGTTCAGCGAGGACCTGAAAAGGCGCCTAAGACCTCTCAATCTTCTGAACTGTAAGGGCATTCATGACTCCACTGTTTGTGTCGTCATTCTCATCTACCCCAACAGTTTCTGACATCAGGCAGGCACGCTGGGACCGTGCGGACGCGGTGGCTTCAGCTCAGCTCGGTGGCTACCCGGCCCCCGCCCATACGCCGTGCAGCAGAGCCGTGGAAAACACGTGGAGTCTACCTGTCGTAGCCTCTTACCATGCTCTCCTTACCATCCTGCAGACCAAGAAGGCGGCTGCGGGGGTAGACCGCAATCCCACCACACATCAGACGCCCAGTAGGACGGCCCTCAGCTGCTTCCTCGACGAGTTGCTTCTTGACGTTGATTCTAGTTTAAGAGAAGCTATTGCTAATGGCCAGCATGTTGTTTCAGGACTTATACTGCCTTTGTTCCAATAATAATGCGGACACGCTACTATACCTACCAAATTCGACGTCATCGCTACTCGACTCCCGAAGGTTGACGTTGAGGTACCGCGCGCTCGGAAGCATCATTTGTACGTGTTTTGGACCGCAAGATGTCTGAAAGTCCTCGGCCGAGAGACGTCTCTGTATTTCGTACTCTCTGGAGGCGTCTGAAATGAGTGCGAAACAAACTGCCGTCAGAAAATCGATTCTAGTAATATTAAAATCGAAGCACTCTGTGCTGGACGCGTCGACCAACGCGTTGATAGGAAACGCGTGACGTCATTCACGTGACCGCCCATCTTACCTTCTGCCTCTTCGCGCGAACCACTGCGCGCAAAATGAAGAAGGTTGCCCTCGCAGTGGAAGCGCTCAAAAAGGCGTCGGTCAAGCACAAGAATGGGAAAATCCAGGATAGAATCGACCACCTCAACACCGTCCTAACCCTTCTCGTGAGTTTTGTCGCCACGTCGATTCTTTTCAGCAGACGAACCGTCCTCCAGAACCTATGCACCAAGAAAGCTCTCCGCCAACTCTGCGACATCTTCAAGCAGAATCACTTGGCGCCGTTGTTCCCCGCGTTCCCGGCTCTGATGTTCCGATTCTGCGCCGCCATTCTCGACGCCGTATTCCGCGACAAAGTCCAGCCCGCAAATCAGGCGCGCGATTTCGCGGTGCAATACTCGTGGGAGATGGTCCAGAAAGCCGTTGTGGGTAGTGTATTCGTGCGTATCTCCGTACCCCGCCCGCCCAAGCTGACGGGAGCATTAGGAATTCCTCGAGGACCCAAAGTACACCTCCAACTTGAAATCCAACAAGACGGCCGCTGCAAACGAGCTCTACTCCACCCTTTGCGCCATGTGCTTCCCGAGGGAAGCGCCGTTCGAGTGGAAGAATCGTACTCTCGTCGTTAATGTGCGCGCTTTCCCTCCATATATTCGCGTTTTTCTTTGACATTTTGCAGATGAATATGCTGCTGAGTGACATTGCGACCGAGCACCCAGAGAATCAGACTCGGCTTCGGGGCGAGAAGCTCCTCGGCGCGTGCGTTCTCGCCGTCTCCCCGTGATGGACACCATATAACTCGTCACATTACAGGAAACAACTAGGCCTCGCGCTTGCGCAGAGCAAGGGTAACATTGTTGTGCTTATACGCGAATTGCCGCTCAGTTGTTCACACCAGATTACGTCGTCGTCGATTCTCTTTTGGTCCTCATCGGGACGCTCCTCCCTGGCCGTGAGCCCCCATGGAAGCGCACCGAGTTTGTGGACGGCGTTTTCCCGCCCAATTTGTTCCCCTGCAGCGCCCAGATCAAGGGCCTCATCGCCGCGTCCGCCGACACAGTGTGGGATCCGGTCGCAACCCAGATAATCAACGTCGGCCTCGCCAACGGGCACATCTCCTAGTGCGTCGGCCCGTCCCCCTTTTCGCCGCGCGCTGACCGCGCCGCCCAGCCCGCAGCCGTTCCACATCAGCGGCCTCGGCACGACCACCCCGCTGCCGAACATCGAGCCGCCGCTGTACGTCGACAGCACCGGCCTGTTCGCGAATGTCGTCGGTGAGGACGGGCAGTGCGACACGTACCAGGTGCCGTTCACGAGCATGGACCGCATCCGCCTCGGGGCCCCCAGCCCGCTCGACACCCCGGTGACGATTTTCCTGAACGCGGAGCCGCTCGAGGGCGCCGCGGAGCAGCGCGATGCGCCCGACGAGCGGAAGAACTGCAAGATGACGTTTCAGGTTAAGCAGGCTGACGTGGAGCACTTTGTGGAGACGCTCAGAGCGCGGGGGATGGTGAGTGCCGTTCCGCTCTAGGCACGGTTCTAGGTTGATGGCCGGTTTGCAGGAGAAGATAATCAAGGAGACGGAGCGCAAGGTGTCGATGCTCGAGGAGAACCTGAGCTTGGACTTTGATCCGAGTGGGGGTGGGGGACAGCCGACGACTCAGGTGAGGGACGTGCATATCTGTGGATCTTCAATTCTGACGCGATAGACAATGGCAGCAAGAAAAGGTGGCCAAAGTGCAGCAACGTGAGTCCTTCATTTTTGTGCGGGCTGACCGTTGAAGCGGGGCGCAGTCTGGCAGTCGAACGACCACGGCCTCGGCGACCCGACGTCCCCGCTCGTCCCGCGCTCTGCCAAGGGCTCCGGCCCCGGCTCCAGGCGTGACTCCGACATATCGCAACAGTCCCAGCACGATGCGCTCTACGGTGACGATCTATCCGACATGTCCGACACCGAGCCCGGCGCGAAGGCGAAGCCGCGTGCGCCGAAGGCCCCGCCGGCGCCGAGCTCCGGTGCGCGCGTACGTATCGTGCTGGACTCGGACGACGAGGACGCCGCGGCCGTGCAGCAGCCCGCGCCGCGCAAGACGCTCCCGCGGAAGAGCGCGATGAAGAAGCGCGCCGTCGACGACTCGGAACTTGAGGAGGAGGAAGACGCCCCCGCGAGCTCGCCCACACCGACGAACGGCATGGACCTGGATTTCGAGCCGACGCAGGAGCCGGCTGTCGATGCGCCCGCGGGGAGAGTCACGCGCGGCGCGGCGAAGAAGAACTTGAACCTGCCCCCTGTGCCCGCGCCCGCGCCCGTCAAGAAAGAGCCGAGCAAGCCTGTGTCTGGGCACCCTGCTGCTGCACCTGCACCTGCTGACCCGCCCGCGCCCGTCCGTTCCATTCGCCGCATGGCCAAGAAATCCGCGCCCGCTGAAGACGAGCTGTCCGAGGATGAGATCGAGGTTGCGCCCAAGATCGAGGAAACGAAACCCGCCCCGAAGGTAACCAAGAAATCCGCCGACGATCCGAAACCCCCGCATGGGAAGAGCGACACTGGTATGCCGATTCTTCCGCCCATTTGATCTGGCTGAACAGCGTTTCGACTATGTAGTATCCACGACGAAAGCAAAGACTGAATCCGCGAGTAAACTGACCGGTGGACGGAAGAGGTCGAAATTGGACGACGACGAAGACGAAGCTATGATTTTGGATGAAGATGCGCCTAGATCCGACCATCGCCCAACGAAGCGTTTGCGAGCAACGGATACTGCACCAGATGAAGACGCCGCTCCTCCCGCTGCCCCTCCTCGCCGAGTCTCTGCTGCTGTGTTCGGTACTGTGAATCCCGCGCCGGCGAAGAAGCGCTACGGCGGCAAGAAAGGCCGCGCCTCGTCTCCGTCTACCGGTGCTACTGATACTGATATGGCTGTTGACTACGACGAGCTTCCTGCCCCTGCCCGCGGTTCTCCTTCTCCACCCCCGCCCCCAGTCGTCGAGAAAGCGCCCGTCAAGGCTAAGGCTGCGAAACAAGAGCCTGGTGTCGGCAAGAGCCGCGTTGCCGCGATGAAGGGAAAGGCTGGGCAGAAACCCGCTGCCAAGGCGCCCCCGAAGTCGAAACCTGCGTCGCCCGAGAAGAAGAAGAGCAAAACGCAGTCTGCGGCCAAGGACGATATGGATGTCGATGGCGAGGTTGGATATATCTTCGTTCGCTGCTCTGGGGTGCATTGCTCACGAACTGCGGTAGGGAAATGATAATGGTATAGAATCTGACAGTGAAGTCAAGCCGGTACGAAAATCCACAAGAGTGGCCAAGGCGAATGCGGCGTCAAAGCCAGCAGAGGTAATGTTTTCAAGTGTCTTTTCTGTTCCGCCTGTTAAATAATGCGACGACAGCCGACTGTGGACGTTGTCATTGTCAAACCAGAGCCAAAACCGCAGAAACCACGACGGGCTCCCTGGGAAGACATGCACCTGCGGAAGAACGAGAACGTTGACGTCGGACCCTCCGACGAACCGGCAGAATTGGAAACATACGAAGAATACGACGTCCCGTTGAAGGTTTGTGTTCCATGATTGGGCTTGGCGCGTTCTGACAGTGTTCGCAGGGTTCCGCCTACTCTGATCCTCCTCCGCTTCCCATCCCTCAAGATGACACGACAATGATTGACTTGACTCAAGAGGCGTCGCCCAAAGCCGAAAACGCGCAACCAGACACCCAGACTTACTTCGATTTGACCAGTCCTCCCGCTATCGATTTATCCAGCGCTCGCCCTGTCGATGTTCTCCCAGCTCCTTTGCCTGTCGACTCAAGCCCCCTCCCCGTATCTCGTACTCCTAACCTCAAGCCAGCAACAGCAGTCAAGGTCGACGCCGTCACATCCCCAAAGCGTCCACAGGCACCTCCTTCTCCTTTGCCCGTCCCCGAATCCGCCGCCGAACCGGTATTGCCTCCAATGACGAAGTTCAAATCAGAAGTCCCTCCGCGTCCGATGCAGCCCATATCTTTTCTACAGAAGGCGCCCAGTCTATCGCCCACTCGTCCTTCGAAGCTGCCGACTCCAGTGAAGCGGCAGAGCCCACAGAAGCCTGTGCGTCCGAAGGACACTCCGCCTCTCCGTCCCCTCTCGTCTCCGATACACCAAGCTGTCCCATCCCGCCATTCACCGGCTCGCAAGGTTAACGATGATTCGCCGTTTCCCCAGCGCGTGTACCCTACAGTCACCTTTGCGCCATCGCGCGCGTCTCCGTCGCCTTCCTTGCAGCGCGAAAACTTCCATCCGGCGCGCCGAACGGCAAAGAGTCATGGTGCGCGGTGCAACTTGCGAGCTATACCTTCCTTGACTGAGATTTCAGCTTATGAACGCACGCCTGATTTAGGGCGCCCTATGCGTTCTGTTTACCCCCGCGGAATACAGAAGTATGAGGTTGACGAGAGGGACTACGAGCATAAACGCAGCCGCAGTCCTATGCAGGGCATCATCGAGGTAAACTTTCATTGAATGCGGTGAACCGTATTTACGCGTCCGTTTGTCAGGCCCTCCATCAAATCAATGAGGCTATTGTGGAAAAGATAACGCACCGTTTCGAATACGTTCAGAACGACGTGCGCATCGGCAGGGACAACATGCTTCGAGCAGCCGCGGCAAACCTCGAGACTCTGTGTACCGAAAGGTGGGATATTTGCTCCTCTGGCTCGGGGGTGGGTAATCTAAGCATCCGATAGCGAGGGTCATTTCAACAATCTGGTCGACCTCGAGGAGGAGTACGCTGGCTATCATCGAAAGATCATCCTGGGCATCGACGACCTGCAGAAGAGCGCCGAGGTGATGTCGCATGCGCTGGGCCAGATCATCCAGCACCACGACCGCCGCAGTCTCTCCAATAAGCTGCCCACGACTCTGTTTACGCTCCCTCCCAGTGTGCGGAACCCCGTCCTGTCGCTTTGATTTTTTCTCCCCGTATTCGACGTTCTGCTGTAATATTCGTTCTCTGTACACTGCATTGTATTCAACTCGAACTCGGTTTGACCAAATAACATGAAGGTTCAGAACGTTTCTAGATACTGATCTCGACAAGAAAAAGGTGGATCCGGTGGATCAACGATTTGTTTGATTCCCAGATCGATCTCCCCGGTAGCCAAATAGCCCCAATCTTCTTTATGTCCGCTCAACAGCGCCCAAATCCCGAGACACCCAAGAAATCTCCCTTCTGGAGGCTGCATTCACTTCAGACAAGGCTTCCCCAACTTGCCGGGTATTGAATCCCTGATCCGAATATCCCCCTATCGTTTTCTTACATTTCGCTCAAAATTGTCTTTTCACATGTACATGCACTTTCGAAGATGTACATTTTGGATATACGGCTTCAGGTGGCGGGAAGAATCACCGAAGTGCACCGGGGACAGAGAGGCTCAGACGGCACTCGAGTGAACGTCCAACACCGTGAGCACTTCTCGAGCTGGGCGGGGCGGATTCGAATGGACAGATCGTCGTCGCAACCTGATTACAGAGGTCAGCACAAGGTACGATTTGCGCGAAGGCACACACACCGGGAATGGGCATCGTCGAAAGGTAAACCCATTCGGGGGATGTCGTGCCCAGGGACCCTTCATCGACCAGCGTTGCGTCTGAGGCGATGAAGAAGGTTTTAAGGAAACTCTCTGATCGTACAAAAATAAGCACGAGGTGGATGGGAATAGTAACGACCATGCCTTCGCGCTGCAACAGGTCTACGAACGCCGAAGGTTCTTCTAGCTCTGGGAGCAGAAGTTCCACTTCAGCTTCCAAGGAGCTCTTGATCTTTCTGTATTTCATATCAGCAGTGCGCCGCCCCTAGAACGTGTCGCGTACTTGTCTGCTCTAGCTTCTTCGAGGCCAGCCAGAACCGCAGTCCGTAAACGAAGCAGCATCTTCATCTCGTCGCTCGCCTGTGGGTCCTGCCATTCCGACTCCTATATAAAACCCACATGAGGACAATCAAACTCAAGTGCGAGACATCTCAACATACCAGAGTTTTCCATTCCTCCATAAATACCGATGCCTCCGTCTCGTTGAACGCCTCGTGGATTTCTTCCGCGAGATGCGGAACAATGGGGGCCATGATGGAATTCATGGTGGTGAGAACCTGGCCATAAGTTAGTCATATTCAGCTATGGAGGTCGCGGAGACGGACCTTCTCGAGTACGGTGACAACTGCTCTCCGCTCCGAGCTGTCCAAAGCATTCGCATACAGCCCATCCTTCGAGATGTCGAAGTACAGCGAGGAGAGCGTGATGTTGGCGAAATTGCTGAGAGCGGCGACGACTAGCAGCACAAAAAAGTAATCAATACATCAAGAGAGGGAAAATCGGATGCGTCAGGCACCTTTTGCAAAGTTAAACTGGGCGTACCCCTCAAGGGCGACTTGTTCGAGGTTATACAGTTCGTGCATGACGTACCGCTCCGCCTTCGACACGTTAGTGAATCCACGGACAGCGCGTAGCGAAGAAACGCACCAGGCCCATCTCCGACCGTTCCACTTTTTTCATCCGCGTGCGAGTTTCCACGTTTCCCACATTCCCAAGGATGAAGCGCGCCGTGTTGCGGATTTTGCGGACCGACTCTGCGGCTTGGGTGAGGATAGCTGGTCCAAGATGGGTATCGTTCCAATAATCCACTGTCCCAACCCAAAAGCGCAGAACATCCGCTCCATAAACGGGGTCCTTCTTTCGATCCTAGCGTCTCTTCAATCAATCGAGGAGCGGAGAAAAGCATGGGCCACGACGTACCGGTCCCCCATTCACGACAGTCATCGGGCTGGTGACGTTGCCCAGCGACTTGCTCATCTTCTTCCCCGTCTGGTCGAGGACCATCCCGTGTGTGATCAGCGTCGCATACGGGCTCCATCCGCGGCTGCGCGGCGGGGACGAGGCGATGGCGGTGAGCAGTTGGCTCTGGAACCAGCCGCGGTGCTGGTCGGAGCCCTCCAGACACACGTCCGCGCGCGGGAGGCAGTCCTCGCGTTCGGGCAGCATTGACCATGCCGTCCCGCTGTCGAACCAGACGTCCATCGTGTCCGTGCCCTTCCGCCAAAGCGTGTCCACGGCTACGCCCGCCTCCCGCAGCGCCGGCGGGACGAACTCCTCGACGGGGCCCTCCCACCAGTATCCGATCCCTTTCTTGTCAAGGACTCGTAATATATGCTCTAAGGTGGGCGAGTCGAGGACGGCGGTATCCGTGGGGAGGTGGTACAGCGCCGGGATGGGGACGCCCCAGACGCGCTGGCGCGAGATGCACCACTCAGATCGCAGCTGGACGAACGCCGTTAAGCGGCTGCGCGCTGTGCGGCCGTCAGCACACCGGTTGAACACACACGCGAGACGTACAGATCGGAGGCACGAATCCTACGCGCCCGAGTGCGGCCAGCGCATCCGCCTTGATGTCGTCGAGGTTCGCAAACCACTGCGAGGTAGCCCTACCGAAAAGGTCGGTGGGGCGACACACATAAAATAATAAACGCACGTCATGATAATGGGCTTATTCGTCCGCCAGTCGTACGGGTAGCGGTGCTTGATGCGCTGTATCTTGACGAGCGCCCCGACCTCCTTCAAAATTTCGACGACCTTACGCGATCCACCGTCGAGCACGCTTTCACCGACGAGCACCGCCCCGGTAGAGCCGACGGTCTCTGTGACGGCGTCAGTGAACTCCCCGGCGGCACCGACGTGGCAAATGAGCTCTTCGTCTTTGCCGAGCAGCCCGAGGCCGCGGAATGCGTTGTAGTCCTCAGCGCCGTGCGCGGGCGCGCAGTGGACGAGGCCCGTGCCGGACGCGGCAGTGACGTGCGGCGCGGGGATGATCCTGAGCGGCGGGAGATCGGGGCAGATGGACGCGAATATGGGCGTGTAGGTGGCGCCGATGAGCTCAGAGCCTTGTATTTCGGCGACGACGTCGGCGGCGCCGAGGATATCCGCGAGCGCGTTCAGGCGGTCTTTGGCGACGATCCTGAGGGGGAGGTCGCCCGCGCGCCGCAGGACTACGTATACAAGATCGGGATGGATCGCGATGGCCTGGGATTGTTAAGCGCGGGCTACATAAAGAAGTTGCGGCGTACGCACCATGTTTGCAGTGAGTGTCCATGGAGTCGTTGTCCAGACCAAGAGCTGAATGGTGCGGGGCTCAAGATCGCGGAGGACAGGAGTGTCCCCGCGCTGCAGTTCAAAGGACACGAACACGGAGTGGGATACATGGTCGTCTTTGTAGACGAGCTCCGCTTCGGCCAGCGCGGAACGCGAGGAGGGCGAAAAGTGAACCGGGCGGTAGCGTCGATAAATTACGCCGTTGTCGACCATGTCGCGAAAGATGCGCAGCTGTCTCATTTGGTAGGAATGGTCTCGTATTCGCGTTAAAAATGAAAAATAAGGATCCAATAGGACACACCTGTCGTGCGGTAGGTCGCCTCGTCGCTCCAGTCCGCCATGAGCCCCAGGCGCTGGAACTGCTCCTTCTGGTTCTCAATTTCGCGCAGAGCAGTGTCATGGGCTGCACGCCGTATAGGCAATGGGGGGAGAGACGTGGAGTCTTCCTTGGAAATCGTCAGGCCACGGACAAGCGTTATGGACGCAGACGTACTCCAAGCTCATGCAGAGCCTTGTTTTCGATGGGCAGGCCATGACAATCCCATCCAGGAATATACTGTACTCTGTAACCCCGAGACACATTGAACCGGTTGATTATATCCTTGAGAACTTTGTTCAAGGCATGCCCTGTCGATGTGTTCATTTCTGGCCTATTACACAGAGGAATTATGGGCACCCATATGTAAATCGCCATTGGCGTACGGCGGGCCGTCGTGAAGTACGAATTTTGGTCTCTCCACATTCTTGGACTGGACCAAAAATTGGCATACTGGACCGGAAATGAAAACGAACAATATGACCTGCCACTGGTACAGCTGGGTGCACGTCCGAGCTCCAAGACGAGCTTCAACTTCGGTTGGGTTTGGACGGAGTGGAAAGCTCGTTTTGGGGAGTAATAGAGAGTTGGAAAACGCGTGATTATCAACTGTACTTGCGTATCGTGTCCCCCAAAGGCGCGTGTAGCTGATGCGGCTCCTGCATTTTTGACTAGAAGCCCAAAAGTTCATGGAAATCGGACATACTACATAGAGCCAAAAATCTGGTGCCAAATATGCCACAACTTTGAAACGAACTTCATTCTACTTCATTCGACCTTCTTGGCGAAAAGACCTGGGGAGCTTTCTGGGTCTGGGAAGCCTCTTGATGCACCTCGTCTGCACTGGCATTAATACCCAACCGATGTCCTCGATTTTTCGGAACTCGTCCTGCTTAGATCGACTCAGGAGTAGGAGTATTCCTAAAATATCTCCCGATCCAACCCGAGCACTTTGATAGTGGGCCTGGCATGCCCGAACCTGCTTCCATCTCCCATGGCATTTCATGAGCTAGGCATTCCGGCCTCGTCATGCACAGTGACTGTGAAAGCATTCAACGTCATTGACGACCCCAGCACGGTGAAAGTCCCTGCGGCGTTATTCCTCACCCCCGTACTTGCGGGCTGTGAGAACATGCCGTGCCCCGCTTTCGCATTCCTCATCGAAAATTCTACGACCAAGCAACGGGTGATGTTCGATCTGGGCCCTCGCAAGGATCCGGAGAATGCCGCCCCTTCTATTGCGGAGGCAGCCAAGGCTGGGGTTATGGTCCTGCCAGTCGGTCGAGATATCACTGAGCAACTCGTCGATGACGGTGTTCCTCTGGACAGCATCTGCGCTGCAATTTGGAGGCCAGTCCCTTTTCTAGACAACGACTTCGTTTGATATTTTCTCTCTTTCCAGTCATGGTCGGTGACCATGGAATTTACTTTGTATATACTAATAGGCTGACGATACCATTAGCCCATTTCGACCACACAGGCCAGTGATCTTGGACATTAATGACTTGTATACCTGGCTGATCTTACGAATACCATCAGGCGACATGTCCAAGTTTCCCCCTTCAACAGATCTCGTTCTCGGGCGAGACACGGTAACGGAAACCTATCTCACAAACCCAAAGAGCAGACTCCTCGACAGCGATTTTGCGTTCGTTCCTCAGCACCTTCCCCTTTTTTTAAGTAATTGACCTTGGCGGCAGCGGCCGGAACCTCGTGAAAGTGGACTTTACCAAGTCCCAGCTTGAAATTGGGGGGTTCAAAGCGCACGATTATTTCGGCGATGGAGGTTTCTACTTGCTCGACGTCCCGGGAGTATGTCTTGTGCTGGTCTCTCTAAACACCTCTAACTTGATTACAGCATCTCTCTGGCCACGTCTGCGGCCTCGCTCGGGTCACACCTACGAGCTTCGTCCTTCTTGGGGCAGACTCATGTCACCACGCTGGATTATTGCGGCCAACTGCGCAACTCCACACGAATTTCCCCTGCCCTGGGGAGCTCCTCGCTGCCACCCGCAGCTCCGTTTCCGCGACGCATTTCTCTCCGTTGGATGCAACGGGTGCATTCGACCTCGCTTCTCGCACCACGCCTTTGCTCGACGTTTCCGACAGCGGCGTTTTCGAGGACCCGCTGACGGCGCGTGTCTCGCTCAAAGAACTAACCAAGTTCGATGCAAATGCGGACGTGCTTGTGGTGCTGGCTCACGATCTGTCACTTGTGCCTGTGGTTGGGCCGTTCCCCAAGTTGCTGAATGATTGGCAGGCGAAGGGGTGGAAGGAACTCGTCACCTGGGCTTTCGTTGACGAGGAAAATCCTGCTTTCAGATTTAGCCCGCAGGCAGCCTGACTCGGGGGGACGACGACGACCTGTACTTCTACAAGGAATGGGACTCTTGGTTTGGATATATGAGAGAAAGACAGACAGTCCGGGCGGAAGCCTTTGGCATGCACTCGACTTGATGCTTTCTCTCACACTTCCGAGTTTAACTAGCCGTTCAGGAACAAGCTTATCGACATTTAATTTGTATCGCTCGCCGTTCAAAGCCCCACGTATAATTGTTTTCTCTTATTCGACGTCGACGACTTGTCCAAAGGAACTGGTTGAAATTCGAAAATGATCGCAACACCGCTGCGGCAGTTGCTTGGGTTCTTTTCGTCTCGGTCCACGAAAAATTGAAACCGAGTCGATGACTGACATACATTCGGGCTCAATAATCCCAGTCCCGATCCATTCGGTCAATGACTGAAGAGACTTTTTCCTGGATAATGCACTGAATAATACTTCTTCAGCTTCATATAAATACTGCATCTACGCATCTCTGCTTCCACCTCCCATGACGTTCCACACGCTCGGCATTCCCGACTCGTCCTCCATAGTGACCTTGACGGCATTCGATGTCGTCGACGACCCCGGCGTCGTGAAGGTTCCTGTGGCGGCATTGTTTGGGCCCATTCTTCCTGGCCACGAGAACCTGCCTGCCCCCGTTTTTGCATTCCTCGTCGAAAACGCGACAACTAAGCAGCGGGTGATGTTTGATCTAGGCCCACGCAAGGATGCCGAAAACGCAGCTCCTCCCATTGTAGAGCTGATCAAGGGCGCCTTTCCAATCAGTAGAGATATTACGGAACAACTTGTCGATGCTGGGATTCCTCTGGACAGCATCAGTGCTGCAATTTGGAGGTCAGTTTCCCGATTTGTAGACGGGGATTCGTCTGATATTCCTTTTCCCCAGTCATGGTCGGTGGCCCTGGAAATTGACTTGCAAATAAACTGATGATACCTTCAGCCCATGTCGATCACATAGGTAGTCGTTCTTGACAATGATTTGCATTTAGTGGGCTGATGATTACACTCAGGCGACATGTCCAAGTTCCCCCCTTCGACGGATCTCGTCTTTGGGCGAGATACACTGACAGACACCTATCCTACAAAGCCAACGAGCACACTGCTCGAGAGCGATTTCGCGTTCGTCCTCCGATTTTTCTTTTTGAATGCCATTGACTTTTAGGCAGCGGCCGGAACCTCGTGAAGGTGGACTTCACCAAGTCCGAGCTTGAATTCGGAGGCCTCAAAGCGCACGATTATTTCGGCGATGGGAGTTTTTATCTGCTCGACGTCCCAGGCGTACGTTCTGCGCTGGTCTTTCAAACGGGCCTCTTAACTTACTGGGATTATAGCATCTCTCCGGCCATGTCTGCGGGCTCGCTCGGGTAACCCCCACCAGCTTCATCCTTCTTGGCGCAGACGCGTGTCACCACGCTGGAGCATTACGGCCCACAGAGCACCTGCACAGGAGCTTCCCCTGCCCTGGAGCGCTCCTCGCCGCCACGCGAAGCTCCGTCTCCGCAGCGCACTTCTCTCCGTTGGATTCGACGGGCGCATTCGACCTCGCCTCGCGCACCACACCTCTCCTCGACGTTGCCGACGGCGGTATTTTCGAGGACCCGCCGACGGCGCGTGCCTCACTCGAAGAATTAGCAAAGTTCGATGCGAACGCGGACGTATTTGTGGTGCTGGCGCACGACATATCGCTTGTGCCTGTAGTTGGGCCATTCCCCAAGTTACTGAATGATTGGCAGGCCAGGGGGTGGAAAGACGAGGTCACTTGGGCTTTCATTGACGAGGGAAACCCAGCTTTCAGATTCAGCCCGAAGGCAGCTTAACTCGAAACATGAGTCCTGTACTTGGACTTGCCGGAGTGCGTTCCGCTCCGATGCTCCGCACTGGATGGACAAGATTTGGTGAAAATGCTCGCAAGGGTTGTATGTAGAAGTCCGAGTGTATGTAGGTTTCAGATTAGTGAGTCGTAGATGCGAAAAATGTATCATTATAAGTAAGTCAGAGTCCACAGGCTCACCAATCCGAGCGCACCCACAGCCCACCGCGAATCCACCGGCCTCGCGGTCCCCGCACCACTGTCCCCACCCACAGCCGACGACGTCGTCGAGTTCACCGTCGACGTAGACGCCAGCGCAACCCCGATCAGCCCCGCCTGCCGGTACGTGTCCACGTACGACGTCCCGTTCTCCGCGACGCTGTACAGATCGAACGACATCGACGACCCATAATCAAACGTCGCCGTCCCCGTGTAGAAGTTGTACCCCGCGACCGCCGGTATGCTGCTATTCAGCGTGAGGTCGTACGTTGCGTTCGCAGCGATGTAGTCCGTCGTCGCGCGCCCGAAACAGTCCATGTACACCCGCGAGGGGGTACTCGTGTTTTTGACCTGCGGAGGGGGCGTAAGATTGAATCAGCAAGAGGGAGGTCGAGAGGACTTACAGCCGCGGTGACGGTAACCCCGCTCACCCCAGTGAGCACGGACTTGGCCTGGCTCATGCTCGGAACCCAAAGGACTTCGTCCTGATCTACAACATAGTATGCCCCGCCGTTATCCGCCGTGCTCGTCGTGCCATTGCCATAGTCGATCTCGAACCAGAACTTCGAGATGCTCTGGTTCGCGTTGATGGGCACGACGAACTTGTACTTCTCGAGCGTCACACCCATGGCCTGTGAGGTCGGCGAGGACACCGTCGCAGAGGCTCCGGACGCGGCAAAACGTTTCAAGCCCGACGCACAGTTGGCTGCATCCCCGTAGCGGTCGCACCAGTACATGGTAACCGTGGTAGTGGTACTATTAGCCACGGTGACCTGTGGAAGAGCGTATGAGTTTGTGGCCGCTCACTGGGCGCGGAGACTGACCCGAACAGCGGCCTGGAACTGCAGCTCAGAGGTGCCGACGGTGAGTTGTACCGCAGAGGTGGAGACTTTGACGGGGAGCAAGGTGATTTCGTCGGTGAGGGTGACCGTCGAGGGCACGGTTTGAAGCATCTTGGTCAATATCGTGACGCAAGTCTGTGCGAAGGCGTCGGCGGAATTCATGCTGATCCAAGTTAGAAAAACACCCTCGAGCACGTTGAAAGGACGGTCACCTTTGCATGGTAACATTGCTATCACTGCCGAAAACACGACCGTCGGATGCCATGGTTTGGTTCAACACAAGCAAAGGATCTCGACTAGTTCCATCAAGATAACCGGACACACTGGATGAATGACTGAGCATGGTTCAAAGGTTTGATGAAGGAACGAACATGTTATGGTCGAATGTTTGCGTGTCGTCGAACAAATCAACGACGGTGTCTGAAGTATCAGCGCCTGGAGAAACGATGGTAGGGAAATCCGGATAACGGACACCGCCAAGTGTATGTCCGCATGCAACGAGCTGGATCATCTCGGAGACGTTGAAGCCTTGCTTGGCGAAGTTGGCGGTGAGAGACTCCAGGCTGTCGGAAGGGTCTGGCACGCCGAAAGGGCCGGCGACATTGGCGTCGACTCTTCCTCCCTGGAAAGGAACGATGGGGCCGGAGCAAGTCGCGACTGCCCAAGATGTGGCAATAGCAATGAGATCAGCACCTATGAATCTTCAGCACGGGTGTTTTGAGTGGGACCAGATCCACGGACGAGTAAGATATTTATTCGGAAAGGACGAAAAGTCACTGAGCGTGTTGTTCATGCCCGCTCCGACGTTCTGAAATTCGACGTAAGTAAATGCGGAGCGAAGAGCAAGGCAATAGAGGCACGGACCTCTGATCTGTCCGTCTCAAAGAATATAGAACCATCCAAACCACCCGTTCCGTCAGAGATATTATGTGTAGCTACGTCGTGATAGACCTTGGGACGGAAGTAAGCTCAACGGCCGAATATGCAAAGTATACCCACCAGCCGAAGCCACTCTGCGGCGACCGTCGTATTGGTCCCTCCGCGCAGTTTACAGGGTGTCACCAGCTGCGCCATACTCGATCCGTCCGGTCGGGTGCCTTCGTAGAGGAATTCCTCCAACGCATCGTACTGTAAGTCCGGGTACTGATACGTCGCTCGGACCGATGTGAAGCAGAGGAGAAAGCAAGCAACGAGCGAGGCAGGGAGATTAAGCATGAATAACGAGCGTGATGGTTGGAGGAAGAATAGGATAAATTTACAGAGGAGAGCATCATTGACACTTGCTGTGTTCGCCCACGTGGGAATCCCTAGTCCAGACACCGAGCCTCGACTTCGGCCACAACAGGCCGCAGGCCCAGAAAATATCTAAGTAACGAGAACATATCCTCAGAAAACCCTCAGGAAAATCCAGTCAAAAAAAAACACAGCGCTTCAACGCCCCTCGTATCCAATTTCGGATGCACAGCAGGATATAAATGCACCAGAATATAAATGGAACGCTCCAGCCTCCAAACCGGAGCCGACGGCGGAAAGTTTAAGCACATATCCTTCAAGTTCAAGGAAAGATTCTAAATTGAGCGTTCAATTCGACGAGGATCTACAGCTCCATCTTATCCTCCTTCTCCCACCCAGGATTTTTTTGCAGGATCACGACGCCCTCGAGGACGTGCCCGAAGGGAATAAACTCCTCCGTCGCCAGCTCCGCGCGCTCGGTCGTCGCCAGACGCACCGGCGTCTGGTGTGTCTGGAACCCGGAGATCGTCCGCGGCTTCCCGGCTTGCCCGACGACATCGAGCGCCTGGTGAAAAAAATAAAATAAGTGTAGAAACTGGAGGAGGAAAAGTCGCGGCGCACCTGTCCGACGCGCACGGTGACGGGCATGCTGTTCAGCTCCTCGTCGACGGTGATCAGGAAGCGGGGGTACATGGCGGTGACGAGGAAGTACAGCATCCAATGATACTTGTCGAGGACGACTACGAGCAACCAAGTCAGCTTAAGGTCAGAATGAAATACTGAGAGCACTTACAGTGTTTCGCGTCGGTGAATGCCGTCAGCGTCGCCAGCAGGCCTGCAATCGCTGGCCGGCTCATGATGCTCCGGTCGGAGAAGAAGGGATTCAGCCCAATGGTGCCCTTGCCCATGTGAACCAGCCCCTGCGCAATCCGGACCATGAAGAGACAGTCGGGCTCCTTGTAGTAATAGCCGGCGAGCTGTCGCAGCATCTGCGCGAGCCGGGCGTTGTTGGTTCCAGCGCCAACAAGACCCATAGCGAAGATCGCATTCAGAGCGACTTGCAGGTCGTTGTCGTGGCTGTATTTCGACAGTGTGTCGAGGATGGGGAGTTGGGGATTTGAGATGCTGACAAGACCGATGGCGAGGGGGACGGATTTCCGGATGATGGGTTCACCGTAGTGCATCTGAACAAAAAATGAACGAATAAACGAGTATAGGTCGATGGAAACTCACCAGGTGGTGGAATTGTCGGATCGACATCTCCGCCCCAATATCCTCGCCCATAGAAATCAAAGCGACCGCGATGACAGCAAACGACTGGAAGGTATCATCCTGCTTGACTTCAGGCTTAGCCTCCTCCTTGGCTCCCTCCGCGGCGGCCTCGTCCTTCTTCTCGTCCTTGTCAGCCTCCTTCTCTTTCATGTCGATGTGCTCGTCGCAGTGGTGGAGCATCGCCTGCACCTTCAGAACATTGCCGGTCCCGGCGAACGCACAGGCCTCCACAACAATCTGCGCGGTCTTCGATATCGGGTGCTCGATGGCCTTGAGCGTCTCGATCGTCGTGTCCGACGCGTCCTGTAAACCTACCCGCAACATATCAGCATCCGCCCGGACGGCACGGCACACATCAACTCACCGAGATACAGGAGCCCAAGGCCCAACGCCATGAACCGCGCCCACTTCTCATCGAGCCCCGCGTCACTTCGCTCCGCCTTCTCCATGAGCGTCTGCAGGATGGTGCCCGTGATCTCGCCATTCTCGCTCCCCACGAAAATGAATCCGAGCGCGAGCGTCGCAAGACTCGCAACCTCCATAGACATATCGTCCGAGACGTGCGGGATGAGGAGCTGCAGGAGGTCCTCGCGGTGCGAGCCCGCGTACGCCATCCCGAGGCCCATGATGGCGCTGGTCTTCAGCGGCACGGACTTGTTGTCGACGTATTCGCCAATGAGACCCTTGGCGACGTCGGCTTCGGTGCGGACACCGCTGCTGAGAATGCCCGTAGCGAGGAGCGCGCCCGCTTTCATGTACTCTTCGGACGAGTAGGTGTACTTGTCGATGTGGCTCAGACCGAGATCCGTGTCCCACAGCAAACTCAGACCAAGCGAGGCAGTGGCGCTCATCATGCCTGGAGGGGGCGGTTAGTATCGATCCTGAGCGTAGGAGTCATACTCCGCGCACCGTGGTCTTTGTTCTTGTACACCCAGCTGTTGCCCTCCTCGGCTTCGACCATCAGCTTGTCGTTACCGAATCCAGCGTTCACAAACGCGTTCACAAAAGTACCCGCAAGATTTCCGCGTGCGGAGTCGACGTTGGCTAAAGCGTTCGGCCGCGTATTCTCGAGGTGCGTCTTGTATACGTCTTCAAGGCTCTTGGGGTCAGTGACACCGAGCTCCTTGCCAAAGTCACGGAAGTGCCCGCTCAGCCGCGTATTGCTGAGGCACTCCCGGAGGTCCTCGGGGAATTCATCTTCGATGTCAATCTCTTGTTCGGGGTTTTCAGACGGAGCACGCAGCCACTCGATGGGTATCTGGGCACGGGCAAGCAGGAATGCTAACTGCCGCTTCATCAGTCTGCCGACGTGTGAGCTCATTAAAAATATTTTTCGACTTAAAAACGCACGGGTTTCCAGGAGCATTGAAATCTTCTCGAATCAGCGTGGGGTCTCCGAGCCGTATCGCGAGGGCCAGAGCTTCGGGGAATTTGCGGTGTTGCACGTAGATTGTGTGCGCCGTCTTCAGGAAGGAAACATCGTCCGGAGGAGGCAAAAGGTTTACACAGCTACCCTCGCACGTCAGCAGCGATGGAGAACACGGCTAAATGAGACTTGCCGAATCATGTACTGGCATACGCGGTTATACGTATTGTCATCTACCAGCTGTGCGATTTCATCGACAATTTCTAGCTCTTCCAGCAGATCGACCGCGTCAGGCTCCGCGTTGTGCCCGATCAAGAACACGGCGCATTCCTTTGCAAGAGCGCGCAGATCCTCTAGGGTTCCTGGGAGCTTGACTTGAGTAGGCTCTTCAGTCTTGCCCGCCTCTGGGGCCGGAGTCGGTTCGTCCGATTCTTGTTCACGGAATGTGTACTCGTCCCCGAGCTCTGCAGCAAGGTGGCGGACATATTCGTGTCCCCAAGTACCAGGGTCGGCGAGTGGGGAGCCAGCTGGCCGGAGAGACGCAGACAAAAGACGGTAACGGAGAGTTCCCCGGGGTTGCGTGTCAGAATAGGTCATGGCAAGCACCGACAGAATGTCCGCAAAAAGGGACTGAAGCCGCGTCAGAAATAAAGTAAAGCTATATGGAAGGCTGCACCTTGTCCTCGGAGGCAGGCCATGTCTCGTAGAGAACCTGGAGGTCAGGGTAAAGCGGCCGTAGGAATTTAAGTGGTTTTGGAACCGAAGTCATGGACGACGTGGACGTTCTTATGAGGGTCCGAAGGGTCTCTAGAGCCGGTCGGTAAAGTTCGGTGTTTGATTCCTGCAGAACGGAATTAATGGCGGAAGATGCAATGCATGCACACGGGTATGTGTACCTTGAGGCGTTCCGCGAGCATCTCGAGCTCATTTCTGAGTTGCAGATCCTCTTCAGACTGACCATCCTGTGATTAGTTCCTTCTCATTGAACAGCAGGTTGAACGCACGAGTTCCTCGCCTTCGCCCTCTTTCGCATCCTTGCCATCCTGTTTTTTCTCCTTGCTGTCCTTTGTTAGCTTCGACGAGCCTTCCTCCTTGTCCTTTTCCTTCTCGTCCTTCTTCTTGGGGTCCTCTGAGGGGACCGAGATGGTCTGTTCAGTGGAGTCTGGCATAGCGGAGAATGGACGAGAACAGAGACAGCGCGACGCGCGTCGGTCAGGTCAAAGCGTGATCGTGGGAAATATGGTCCAAACCAGACATCTTGAAATCTCTTCCTGAATCTGAACCCTCAAGGCTCCTGACCAAATCGGCCTCTGTATTAGGCCCTTTGGACCGTTGAGAATCACAGGAAGCATGAATAACTTGCACGCACGGAGACCTTGCAAAACCTGATAAATTCTTTACTCGGCCGCTGCCGCCCCATTTTTGCAGAGTTATGTCGATTCTCAACCTGCGATTTCTAAAGAAGTCTAGTGCGACGCTAACACGGAGGAAACTAACGCGGACCCCGAGACGGATGAACGGCTCGAGATCACTGGCTCTGGGTGACATGGAATAGTGTGGTCAAGGTGGCATTTTGGTCGACCTGCAAGTCGAAGGGAAGGAGCATAATCCAAGGACGATTCGTAGACCCGCCACCGTCTTCATCGGGACGATCTTTTCGGATTCGGTGGGTACGAAGTAAACCTGCGCTGCTGGCAAGGTCACAAATTTTTGCGTCCACATGTCCGACCGTTCTTAAGAAAATGCCGGATCAGGACCGTCTGGCCTATGTTTGGGGTTTGACCAAGGTTTGACCAAAATTTCCAAGGAACGTCGATTCCGATTCCTACTGACCATCTAAACACACGGGGTGGCCCCCTCGTCGGCCGCCAAGATTCTGGCCAAGCCGCAAGTATATAAGAAGCTCATGTATCATTTCACAGGTGGTCGCGGTCAGAAATTATGGCGTCCAGTATCCTACGCAAGGAGAATCGATGCTTGAGGGTCTGAGAAATGTGGTAACTTGCCCACGATCCCAAACATTTGAGCACTCAGTCTCAGTCTCTTGGTCCCTGATAACGAGATACCAGGACTGACACAATTTACGTCGTAAGGAACTTTCGTTTCCGGGAAATAGTGATGATAACCTGAATTGTGAAAGCGTGTACTATGACTTGAACCCACAGTTGTATTAGTACCCACATGTCTCCGAGTCGTAAAATCAGCGTCATGAAATAGCATAGGTGCAGCAACGCTGGAGACTTCATCATCTGAATCCGAGTCCGACGGCGGTGCGCTTGCCGGTCGAGGCTTCTCCACAGGAGCAGGTGGTGGCGGCGGCGAGGGAGACGCCGGAGTGGGGGATGCAGATGGTGTGGGCACGCTCAGACTAGCCAAATCGGCATAGCGGTGAGCCAACGTCCGTGCAACGATGGAATTGTGTGCCTAAGCGCCCAGTCAATCAGTTTGAAGGGTGACACAGACAGGCGTGCTCACCAGGATTCCCGCTTCGAAGCTTCTCTCGACTTCGTTCTGCCGCTTTTGGGTCTCAAATATGTAGTCACTCAGCTCCTCAATCCAGACCTCCTCGCAGTCTTCGAGATCAGACGAAAGTGCCTCGTGGTCGTCTAATGACGGATCATCCTCAGGCTCTGCTTTCACAACGGTGGGAGGGGCATCACTCGAGCTGTAAGAAGGAGACTAAATACGCCCGTTAGCACATGGGGATACATGTCGCGGAAATCAGACTTACGCGTCGATGTGCGGGTGCAGCATACTCGATTTGGGATTCCCTTCGGCGTTCATCGTCGTACGACACTCCGCACGGTACCCGATTCTCGCTCGGGGCCCAATTGGGCGAACCGGGATAGGGATATGGAGGGGGATCGTATTTCTTTTGGCTGTACGGGGGGAACCTCGGCGGCGATACCCTGCTGGAAGACGCGGTGGAATAGGGGTGAATGGGCTGGGGGGCGTCGTAGGACGATGGGGTCAGCGAGGGCTCGTCGTTTAGGATCCGATTGAGCGACATCACCGTACGGTATAAGCGGCCCAGCGGCGCCGCCCCACATGCGCTACCGCTACCCGGTCCCACGTGATTATGGTTCAACCTCTGGTTCAATTTTCACCTGGGGGCTCTGCAGCTCAACACTTTCACTTCATGGCGAGATTCAAGCAGCGAAAACTTTCTGAGTAAAACATGTGTGATATCGAGTAATTCTACACCAGTCTACCACTCCAACGCTCCACTTACACACCCACTGGGTCGCGCATCCCCTTGCGCCCCGACAATTTCGACCTGAGTGGCCGCGTTCAGACCTAGAGCTTCAGATTGCGCCTGTCTAACGAGCCATTTTTCCGTGCCGAGGATAGCATCGAGTTCTTTCTTGGGGGGAAGTCGCAATTGGATTTCGTCGGCGTTCTCTGGGTTCTCCCGAGCCTCGAACGTGAGGATTTGGTAATCTGAATCGTTCAGACAAATTCCTTCGGTGAGAGTGTAGTTCCTCTTGTGCAGGGGGCAGGATACATACTGCGCGAATTAAAGGCATGTACAGAAAACCGATAAAACAGACTCACCGGATCTCCTTTGGGAGATTCGCCAATAATTCCATGGTCCAGAACGAAAGCTCTAAGAAAGATGAGGTTTTTATGGACAGAAATTGAAATCAATTTACTTACCGACGATGCGGGCACCTGGTGTATGTGCATCAGTGTGGTGAATGAAGGGACGAGAATACAGAACGTACATTTGCTGAGATGCGAAATAACCGCGCTTCGGAACGTGAAACACAGCGAGTTGCGTTTCTCCGTATTTAATTGCGACGCTCGTTGTACCCGCCTCGGACGGCATCATATCGGATTTGGAAACTAGGGTCAACCACAGCCAATCAGACTTGGGGGTAATCAATCGGTCTTCAGTCAGTTTGACCGGGGGGTATGCCTTGGCCCAATCCGCTGGCCGTTGCTGACCGCGTTCCGTGATCATTTCCGACTGTGGGCGGCGTTCATCAGTGTTGACGAACTGTTTGAACTGTTTGCGTTTCGCGGGGTCTTGTACAACCTGAGCCCATTCGTCCTGGTACGTGTTGATTAGATTGTCCATGAAGGCATCTAGCTGATCGCAAATCCCAAGCTCGTCTTGGAGGATTACTCGACGAAGTTTCTAGGAATACTTCAGTTACAGGTGAGAGGAAGCATTTTCACAAACGCTCCTCAATTCCACCGTCCACACTCTCGATCCAGCGGGCTGTCCGCTGCAACTTATCTGCCGTCATGATGTAATACGAGAGGTACCGGTCAATGATTCGAACAACTTGAGTCGGTGGTACATCTCTTGCAAACAGCTCGGCGTGTCGCTAATGGAATGTGAACAAGATAGACGCATGCAATAGACAACCTCATACGGGATTCGCGCCGCCGTTCCCACCTACAAAGACTAAACAATTCAACACATTAGCATCGTCGTGTGGAATTGATTGAATACAGCGCACTATTCCATCCTTTATCTGTCGCGATCACTCCAAAATCTTTGCTCTGTGCTTCGGCGCACTCTCTAACGCAGCCCGAAACTCCGCCTTTGAACTTGTGTGGACTTCGAACACCGCGATACCTGTTCTCCAGTTGCACAGCTAGGCCGACGGAATCGCCAATCCCATATCGGCACCCTGCATAAACGAAATGAGGGATAGGAACAAAAACTAGTTCGGAAAGTCGTACAACTCGTTCCAACGCAGGATTTAACAGTTCGGAGCGATTTGCCATATGCATGCCCGCTTTCAAACCCTGCGTTATTCAGCTCTTCCCAAATATCTGGCAGGTCATCTTTGCGAGCGCCGAACATGTCAATCCGTTGACCACCGGTAATCTTTATTTATGCGTTTAGCAACGAAGGGGTACCAAAACACCAAACGGTCCGACCTTGGTATACAGCCCATACTTCTTTGCGACTTGTCCGATGGCGATGAGGCCATCTGGAGTGATCTCACCAGCAGCAATGCGTGGAATGACCGAAAACGTGCCGTTACGCTGAATATTACCGAGAAAACGATCGTTGGTGTCTTGATTTTGATGATGAGCGGGAGCCATGATATGCTCGTTGTATCTGCGGGAGCAAATCAGTATGACAGATCAAGATGCATGAAGCGATTTTACAAGCTCGATAATATGCTTCCGATTGCCGGCTTGCAGATCTCGCATCCAAGAGAGTCTTTGTTCACCCCCGAGTTGAGCATGATCTCTGTGAAGTCTCGGAGCTTCTTCACGCGGACCACCGCGAAAAGGTCGGCACGCGACATTGCAAAATGCGGACAAAGATTGTTATCTAGTTTATGTCCGGCTTTCTTCATTTCGGCTTTGAAAATACTGGTGACCTGAGCATTGTGTTTTTAGGATGAAAAAATCAACATACTCGATTGGAGCTTACCAGCGGCATGCAACCACCACAACCTGTACCAGCCTTTGTCTTCGATTTGAGGTCGGCAATTGATGTGCAGCCCTCGTCCCTGATGCACTGGACAATCCTGCCCTTTTCAACGTTCTATTATAGGAGTCGTAAGTCAAATTGTTGAGCGAATACAGCTGCAGATGACTCGCGTGACACGAGCAAACTTGAGTATCGTCATCTAAATCATCGCCATCCTCTGCCCCTTCTTTTTTGGCGCCGATGATGAGTTCAGATGGAGCAGTTTCGAGCGGTTTCTAATTTTTCAAGAGGTCAATTCCAATGATCCGAGTGAATAGTAAAATGCATGCCTTCTTCTTGACGATCGCAACAAGTTTGACGTAGTCCGCCACGTCGCCGATCATCTGTCCTCCGAGAAGGTATTTCCCATCGGCAGTAAAAATATACTTCTTGTACGTTGAGCCGAACGGATCGTTGTAGACAAGACATTTGATAGGCCCTTCACTCTTGGACTTGTGCGTCTTCGAGGGTGTTCGTGTGCCGGAGGAGACGGTCGGTTCGTCGATGCCAATCTGCACGGCAGGTTGAGCTTTATCGGGTTTTGCTACACGAGAAACCGTCTGTATCTGAGCATCGACCGATTTCGTGTCTGCAAAAAAGTCCCCAAATGAGGCGACATCGATGCCCATCAATCTGAAAAGCATCAGAAAGTCAAAGAGGCGAAACGGAAATGAAAGAAAAATGTACTTCAGCTTTGTGCTCAGATCCGGCGCGTTCATGACTCTGGGAGCATGAGAATCGGTCTGAGTGAGATTGAACGACAGTATATCAGCCATTTCGACTATTAATTGGTAAATGCCCTGTCGCTTGGACGGAAGCAACAGAACTCACTGCCAGGCCCAATGAGACCGTACGTGTTCCCCTTCCAGCTTGCGCACTCGCCGATGGCATAAACATCTTCGAACGAGGTATGCAGATCATCCCGGACAACGATACCGCCTTTGGGACTACACTCGATCCCGCTTGCTCTCGCGATCTCGTCCCGCGGTTTGATACCAATGGCGTAGATAACCAAATCTGCCTGAATGATCGAACCGTTGGCAAGTTTGAACCCGACAAACACGTCCTCAGCAGGGTTGTCTTCTGCTGGATGATTCAATTGTTCCACGGGGGAACAATTGGTTAGAACCTCGACACCCATGGCCTGAATTTTTCGTAGAACCATCTCGCCGGCATCGGCATCCAACTGGCGAGACAAGAGATGCCCCTGCCGATGGATGATGGCTACCTCTGGAATCCTGTGGGAGGAACGTCGTTCGATCATGAGAATGGATACCGATTGAAGCACTTACGACGGCAGATCGTAAACGGCCTTGGCAGCTTCCAGCCCAAGCAAGCCCCCGCCAACCACGACCGCCTTCTTGACGCGACCCTTCTCCGCATAAGAAATGATCGCTTCCAGGTCCGCAATGTTGCGGTACACGAATACGCCGTTGGTTCTTTCCGCCTGGTCCGGCGTGACGTAGGGAGGGAGCCCTGCATTGGAGCCGGTGGCCAAAATGCACTTGTCATATTTGAATACATGTCCTTTGGATGTGTGGACAAGGTGTTTATCGGGCGAAATAGAGGTAACAGTTTCGCTAAGGAAATACCGGAAACTGTCTGGTTGTTGTTCCGCATACCAAGAGGGTGGATTCAGATATAGGTTTTCGACCTGGATGTTATCATTATCAAGAATGTCGAAATAAAGCACCGATACGCACGTTGCGATGCTCAAAATATTCGGTCAGTCTGTCGAAAGGTCTCAACGAACTATCCAAGTTACTAGAGAACATCGCTTACCCCACACGATTGTACGCAAAATGCTTTTCTTCTCCGCAAGTTACTATAAAATATTTCTTCTGGACGTCCAGATTCAGGAGTTTCTCGATAAACGCTACAAATATTCTGATAAGGCCCCGTGTCGAGTAGTAGTATTAGTAGACGATGGCATCCTCACCGATCCCGACCATCCCGAGCCCAGCTAAGACTACGTATCAGCACCGATATCTCATGCCGCATGGCCATACCGTACCCACGAAAATAACCTCCCGGTTTCCAGAGTATAGATAATTGGAATCATGGTTGTGGGATGTATTACCTGGTGGTGCCGGAGCTGAGGCCATCGAGAAAATGCCAGTGATTCGCGGGGTTCTTAAGTGCTCGACCGCCGGAGTCACCTGAGATCATCCCAGAACGTTCCCCGTAACAGCCCGCAATCAGAATTCGAAGGATAGCATGGGATAGCAAGTAGAGAAGTCCTACGTAACAGTCGGGGTTACCCGGAGAGGCTCGGGAAAGCTCGGAAACCATAGAACCAGATGCAGGGCTAAGCACTGAGTACGGAGTAGCTCAAGGACGACCTTGCGTTGACTGGCGTTCGAATCAGCCGCGATTGGGGCTGCCGCCCGTTGCCGTTGCGACGGTTCGACGGCATCCGTCGAACGGGTGCCGTGCCCGTTCCGTTGGAGATCTCGGAGGTCCAAAAACGGCCCGTTGAACAACGGGCCGGAACGGCAAATCGACGGCACACGGGTGTGCTATCTTATTTTGACCGTGAATCATGTTATCTCGAGATTATTGACCGCCTTATGTGTACTGATAACTCATTCTGAATTCTCCTCACACTTCTGGATGTAGTGGAGACTATATTCAGCTCAGCCGAAGTTTGCCGGACCATCATTCCGTTTTAGGAAAGACCTAACATTTCAGTTCAAAATTCCTTTGGGACGCTAGGCAGGTTTAAAGGGGTTCCAAAGAGCATATCTTACCTCCATACGATGCTCCCGTCTTATCAGGGACTTCACAGAGCCAGGACTACCTTCAAAGGGGACCCCGAACAAAGTTGACGCTGGAAGCCGTTGTCACGGCCGTGGCGGCCGTCCCGTTGACCGTCCCGTCCCGTCGCAGCTCAAAAGAACCAATCGAAGGGCCGTAAAGAGACGGCCGTGCCCGTCACGGCAACGGGTGGCAGCCCTAGGGCCGCCCGCGATACCGATACGGTTCCAAGGAATATCTTCAAAACTTGATTCGCCACCACCAAGTGAACAACTTCAAGTTCGGATAGAACCGCCGAACGGCTACCCGTGAACTGACCAAGCCCCGTCTTCGCCGTTCGCTTTCAAATTTGAAATCCAACGTATATTTCTAGCTGCCGATGATTACAAACCCCCCAAGGAAATCTATGAACATTGGCGCAAAAAAGGATGCCTGTACGAAGGATAGGAATGTTTATTTATAAATAAAAAGTGGACGTTATGTGGAAGGGGAAGGAGCTTGAAGTTGTGTCAAAGGGGGCAGGGGTGAATGAATAATTGATATGGATACCAGTACAGATGAAGAGCCGAAGAACAAATCGAGCAGACGGACACGGGAGAGCATTTGGAGGAACGGGGTGGAGGGCGGCAGGTTCGCGAGCCCGTCGTGACATCACGGAACGCGCCAGGTGAGGTGTCGGAGGTTAGGTTGTTACTGCTACGAGTCGCGTCATGCCGGGTCGCAATGGTGAAGAGCGCACGGGAAAGGAGGTAAAAGATGAATAAACATATCACAAAGGACAACGGAATTTTGTGTCGTCGGTTACAGTGTTGGATGGATGGTAGATGAACATTGATCGATGCGAGGGATGATGCTGTTGTCCTTGGGTTGGAAATGAAGGGATAGGATGGGTGGAGATGAGCTTGAAGCGCGCCATTAGATTCTTGCCACCTCGAGTTCATCGGGAAGGCCGTGTCAAGCGGGTCGACGCGCTGGGGCCGCTCCCGCTCGCCACTCGCTGCGCCGATATCGAGGGTCGGCCATTCGACATCGATCCCGTGGCCAACGCCACCGACTCCCGGATCTTTGACCGCCTCTCAGCCCGCTCTACCGTCTCCTGATCCCGCCGCCGTTGTTCCTGCTCCAACCGGACTTCCTCATGGACACGCTCCGCCCGAATCTCATTTTTCAGTTGAGTGAGTTCCTGAGCGATGTCGACGGTCATGCCCTCTTCCCACCGCTCCAGAGCCCATTGGCGCATGTACACGCTAGCCTATGCGTCAGAAGCATGAGCAAAGGTACGACGAGGGAAGAAAGAAAGATGAATACCTTGTGGAATTTCTTGCCGGCGTACTTGTTATGGAATGCTTCATGGCGAGGAGGCTTCAAGATGTAATTTAACATCAAGTTAGCAGTCGGAAGCAGGGCACTCTCGGGGTAAGATGAATAGTGCGCCAGGTTTGGAGTCTGTGAGCGTGGCTGAGACAAAGCATGCGTAAAAAAACGGAAACGACTTGCCCAGTTCTCGTCGCCAAGAGCCATCCTCGCAAGCCAGATAGCAGCTGCAGCAAGCAACGACGGCGGCGCAGCAATAAGACGCCACTCCAAGCACCCAATCTCCAATAAATATTTGCCAAGCGTCCTCGCCTTGACATTATAATCGTCCGCCTTGCTTATCCGCCTGAGGTAGTGCACCGGATTTGGGTAGCTCAGGTTCCAATCGAGCGTCTTGAGCACATATCGCTCTGCCTGCAGAATTTCCGACTCGGTGTATGATGAGTCCGCGCAGTCTAGGAACTGGGTCACGGAGGGCGCCACGACCTCCTCGAATTTGGCGGCGATGAACATGCAAGTCACTCCGACGAGCTGGAGCTTGGCGAGGGACACGACACGCGCGGAGAGGAAGCGGTCGATGATGTTTACGCATAAGAAGAGGGTCTCGGACAGCAGACGGAACCGGACATGCAGTTGGATGAGCCAGTCGTTGAGGACACCTCGCATTTTCCAGGCGAGCTCAGTTTGGCTTGCCATGTAGTTCGGGTTGGGCATAGTCGTCAGCTGGAGATGGAGCGTCAGAGGCCTAGAAATGGTATTCGGGAACTCGGTCAACGTACCTCGACCTGCTTGAGGTAATTGAAGATGTCCACGACATACTCGCTGACCATGAGAGGGTCGTCAAGGTCGTCGGCGTCAAGATCATCCCAAGGAGAGGTCTCGGGGTCGGCCTCGGGCTCGCCATTAGCGTACGCCTCGAGCTCTGCCGCAATGCGCGCCGTGATCATATCTTCCTCTGCTTGTAACCGCGCATACTCGTCCTCCTCCTCCGTGTCCTCTGGAGCCTCGGATGAGGTCCTGCGCCTCTTGTGGGCACGGCTCTCCCCACCATCCTCGTCCTCTGGCGACTGCTGTCGTTGGGGAACAGAAAGGGAGGAGCGGGTGACCGGTCGACGAGAGGCGGTGTCCGAGTGGCGGGTGGCGACGGCAGTGTTTTCTCTGGCAACAAGAGACTTGCGGACAGGAACGGCGGGGAATGCGGGTTGAGGAGGAAGGTCAATTTGCATGGCGTTGTCATTGTGAACGTCAAGGGCGCCTTCGCGAGCACCGTTGAGGTCAATCAGGACGCGCTTGTCCTTGGCCTCTGATTCGTCAACGACCCGGTGGTGACGCGTAACCGCCACTGTACGCAAAGGCTGGCGAGTTGTGCGGACGGTGGTGGTCGCTTTCACGGTGGCAGCGTCGGCGTTGTCCTTCTTGACGGCACCTTCCTTTTCCTTGCCCTTCGCGCCCTTGGTCCTGTTGTTCGCCAAGGCTGTAACCTCGCCCAAAGCCTCTCGCTTCCTCTTTCCGGCCGGTGCATCTGACTTTGCATCTGCGGTGGCATTGAGACCGATCTTCCCTCTGGAAGCTGCGGTCGGAGCTGTCGCGCGTGTGGACCCGCCAGCGAGACTGGAGGCGACAGCGGTAGAATTTACTGGTAGTGGTTTCGCGCGTGTATTAATTCGTGAAGGGCGTGCATTCGCATTTTCGTTGTCTTTCAGCCCTGCAGTCCGAGTGGTTCGTCCTGCACGACGAGGCTGTCATAAAGGTCAGTGACCAGAACAATTTTGGGTGGCTTGGGGACACACGGGGAGGTTCGTCGACATCTATTGTCGCCGCCGTTGACCTCGTGTGGAAAAGAAGAGTAAACTGAATCGTGGTGCAAGTTGGGGAGGAAGAAGACGGATTCGGAGAAAAGTTCATAAACAGCCACGTGATCGTGCAAACAACCCGAGAAATCATCATGCGCAAACATTGAAACAATGTGTCGCGTTCAAAACGCGTCTCCATCACGGGATGGGTAAAAAAAATACGGAATCAAAAAGTACACTCTCGTATAAAACGTCCCCTTCTCGATTGCTATTTGTGAGTTGCCTTGTGGGTTCTAGGTAGACGGTGAACACCATAGATGAATGACTTTGACTGAACTTACGGCCAGTCCTCCCTCTGACACTCGACGCTACAATCTTTTCATTGATTAAGGATCAGTATGAATTATGCGACCCGACGACTCACATGCAGTCTTTTTGCACGCACTGCAACGCTTGAAGCCCACCCCGCGCTCAGTACATCCGGCCCTGCCACAGGCGTCCGAGGCGACCACAAAACTGTCTTGCTGCGCTATCCCCGCCTCCCCGATGCGCGTGTGCGGCGCGTTCAGCACGTCCCTCCGCAGCCCACCGCCAGACCCGATCATGCTGGTTGTGATGGAGTCATTCTGGATCAGTCCCGCCAAATTCTCCCTTATCGTCTGGACCTCATAGGCGATGACCCTGTCGAGGTGTTTCAAGCCCGGAGTCATCGTATTAAAGGCGGGCTCGGTGGCGGCGACGTCCAGGGCCTCTTTGTATCGTTTTGAAGTGGTGGCGCGGTCCCCCTTTTCCCAGGCCATGATACCTAGAGCGAACGACGCAGTGATTTGCATCGCCTTCAGCAGGCGCTTGCCTTGAGTCCCTTTGAACTGTGGGTGGGCGCGCAACGGCGCGGTGGGACGGAACGAAAAAACGAGGCTGTAGGCTTCCGGGGAGGACTCTACGAAGGCAGAATGCATCGTGATCTTCAGCACTGGTAACTGGACGAGCAATGCTGACCTTGCGTAAATGGGGACCCTGATTCGCGAAAACAGGCCAGGAGATTGATCCAGACGATAGCTAAGACTTCTTGCGCCATTTGCTCCGGAACCCCAGGGACCTTCTGGAGCACGTCCTCATGGTCCAAAATCTGGACGATCGCCCGGCGATAAAGTTCGAATGCCTGAACGATCCGACCTGCGTCGTAGTGTTTCTGTCCCTCATTGAAAAGAGACGCCATGAGGAGGGATGTAACAATGCCGAGATTTAGATTGAAGAATTGTCAAGACCAAGTAGTTTGAGGAGTTCAGTGACAGAAACTGAGGAGCAATGGGGGCCCTTTCCCTTTCCCACGCTTCTCACGCTCGAATTTTATGCGGTCGTACTCCTCCAAGATAGCGACAATGAACAGGCCACACTGGATAGTGCCAGTGGTGCTGAAAGCCTGGGCGCACTGAGTTGCTTTCGCGTCACGTGAAACAACTAGTGGAACAAGAAAAATCACCAGAACTGAAATACAACGAAGTACGGGAGGGTACGGTATGGAGCGAAGTAAACTTGGGGCTAAATCCGAAAGCTGGATTTTTCTCGTCAACAAAAGCACAAGTGACTCGCTCCTTGCACCCTTCGCCCGCCACTGGCACTCATTCAGCAGTGTAGGGAACGGCCCAGCCACCGGCACAATCGACTCATCATGCGCCAGCACCACAAATACATCCACATCTGCATCGAACCTCGCTAGCTTCCTGACCGACACGCGCGCCGTCGGTGGGTCCGCGAAATACGCGGTCTCGGCAACGTCGAGCAGAGGCGAGATGCGCGCTGCGAGGTCGAATTCGCCCGCTGGATCCGGGGGAGGGAAGTGCGTCGCGGAGATGGAACGGCGGGTGGCCGCCAGGAGGTCACCCGGGCAGGGAAAACCCTTGTGTAGGTGTTCCGTGGGTCGTAGCACCCCGGCATGATGACATGTGTCTGCGCCAAGGAGGACGAAGCTCGGGGGGTTACTCGGGGGAGGCCGCAGACATGGCCGGATTGATGGTGTGAACAGTCAAGTTATAGAGGTGGTGTGTTGGAGAGACCAGCGTAAGACATACGCCTGGGACGTCAAGCAGATAAAAACTACCATCACCAGTATAATCGTGCGCCTTGAATCCTCCGATTTCAAGCTGGGACTTGGTAAAATCCACTCTCACGAGCTTCCGGCCGCTAAAAAAGTCAATGGCAGTCGAAAGGGAAAGGGAGGAGACAGACGCCAAATCGCTCCCGAGCAGTGTGCTCATTGGGTTTGTGAGATATGTATCCATCACCGTATCCTGCCCGTAGACTAGATCTGTCGAAGAAGAGAACTTGGACTTGTCGCCGGTGACATTCGCAGCATCAGTCGAACGTACCCATCTCAATGATATCCAGGTACACTGGCCCGTGTGATTGTAATGGCCTTATGGTATCATTAGCCTGTTATACAAAGTTAATCCCATAGTATGGTCACTGACTATGACTGCAAAAAGGTCAACATTAGAAGAAATCCTCGCCCATGAATCAGCCATCGCCATCTCCGCAATAGTTGGGGCAGCATTCTCCGCGTCCTTTCGCGGTCCCAGATCAAACATCACCCGCTGCTTGGTTTCAGCGGGGATGCCTAGCGTATGGGACGCCATGGGAGATTGAAGCGGAGCAGAGTCGAATATTTATACCGTTAATCAATCGCTACTGAACGTCCGAAGCCCCATTCATGTTCGGTTGCATTCGGTCATCCTGGCGGCCGCATATCAGGTGTCGCTTCAAAGGAGGATTAGGGATGACTACTGAAATGAGAATTGCAGACCAGCACGATGAGTTGAAGTGACGATCCGTCGTGGATGACCGGCACTTGGAATAAGTATTTCCTTGTTAATCACTTTTGGCGGTCAATTTTCAATGGATGCAGACAAGTCTTCATTCTGTGTTCCATCGCCCCTCCCTCCAACATCCCAGCCCGCGGGCATCGCTCACTCTGCTGCCAACGAACCCGCCAGCCTAGAGCAGCCTAGCCATTAGCTCTCCCGCTCCGTCCTCGACGAAACCACCAAGCCAGCCTCCGAAGACGACGACCGATCGCCAGCCACAGCTTCCTCGCTCGCATCCGAGCCCGTCTCCTCGTCCCTCCAGCCACCATTTCCCAAGAAATTGACACTTGACTCGGTCACATTGTATCAAGAACATTCGGGCAGCCCCCGCTCCATCACACGACCTTGCGCGGCCGCGCCTTCCCTTCACCCGTCGCATTTATCTCTCCAGCGACCACGCGCGCCCAACTTCCCTCGCGCGCCTCCCAGAAGCCGACATCAAGAAGACTTGACCACGGCCTGTAAGTCTTATCCTATCCTCTTCCCATCGTCATCCATATGCTGATTTTCATCCAGTGGACGACCGAAGACTCGATGCTGTGTCGAGGGGGGTGTTTCAGGTGTTCTTTTTCCTCCGCTCCTTAGTCTACCTGTCAGTCTAGACATCCACGGCGTGTAGTGTTGTTTAGGTGCTATTCCGTCTTCGTTTTTTGACCCATCTCAATCCGTTCCCCAGTTTAAATATGTAAACCCCTCAAGCATCGAGCTGGCCTCGACGGGATGGGAAGGGAGCCTAATACTCAGTAGATACATCACATAGCGTCTGACCAAATGGATCCTAGTAGAATCACTTGTAACCGCACTGCGATGCCACGAGAATGTAGTACTCGGTGACTGAAACGATGATATCATTTTTTTTTTTGATGATTTTTGTTTCTGATTTCGTAGAGAGTGAGGTACATTCAAGGCAGTACAAGAATCATCGTTTCGAGTTGATGCCTGGATATTTCTCATCCACGAAAGCCCAAGGTCCTTCCAAGAATCAAGCCGAATTGCGAAGTCCCCGACCCGGATAAACCGACTCAATCCTCGTCACTGGCAGGCCGTTTATGTACACAACCACAAAACATTCATCTAGCTAACGAACAGTGTGCTAGGACGAGATTAGACTGGCAATATCCACCCTATCTACACAGTGTCTAATTCACGCATCGTCTTCCCAATCCTCCGGAACATCAACTGGAGTTTGTGGGGTCACTGGAAGTGGAGGCGGAACCGATACAGCATTGGTGGCAGGTACCCGGATGTGCGGGGCCGGCGCCGGCGCGGAAATTGGTTGGACGGGAGTAGCAGCAGTAGCGTTCGCCGCGCCCCATGCACGCGGGGTACTGGAGGCGGCAACAGGTGCAGGTTTAGGTTTAGCGGGAGCGGGGGCGGCAGCACGCCAAGAAGGGCCGGCGCTAGGGCTCGCGGTGGCCCCCGTACGGAGGTCCGCGAGCTTTCCGAGGCTCAGCGGGATTCCGGAGGCAGCGAGGGCGGCAGACAGGAGCGGCGATGGGACGCGCGTGTCGAAACGGCGGAGAAGTTGGACACTGAGGATAGATACACGTCAGTCGCGTTTAAATTCTGACAACAAAGTGCACATACCTCCGGTGCGGCTCCTGATCAACCATTTGAGTGTCCATCCGATACACTGTCGCGACCTTGAAAGCAGAAAAAAAGTGCCATTAATTCAAATTCAGAGACGAGGGACACGCAACTCACGTCGTGCACGAACTTGCGGCGCTCGGGCGGCATGTGCGGGAGCACCTGCATCTTTTTCTCGCTTGCAACGAAACTGTAAAGCAATAAATGAGCACAAAATAACCCTCAAAGTACGACCAGAAACGTACTCCGCAAACGCCTTCTCCACAACGCTCACGAACTTGGCGTTCGCGCGCCCAAAGGCGAGCACCTCGTCGGGCCACACCACGGCGGGGCCACGGTCCCGCGTATCTTGGCTGATACCAAGCGCGTCCGCGAGGCGCGCGTTCCGCTTCGCGATGAGGCACTCGTTGGTGCACTTCGGCTGCTGACTCTCGCGGCCCGTGGGGCTGGAGGTGCTCTTCCCGCACTGCACTGGCTGGCGGATACGGCCACACGCGCACATGACGGTGATGACGGTCGTGCACGGCGCAGACTCGTCGCAAGTCGACGGTGCGTGGCACGGCTGGGTGCACGGATGGCGCAGAGGTAAACTGCAAGGCGAGAGGTCAGAAATCGATTCGCAGATTGAGGAGAGGGGCGAAAGGACGCACCATAATTTCCTCGGCTTGCCGCACGCCAACACACAATCGCCACAGCCTTCTTCCGCCGAATGGCAGAGCCGCTCGCAGTGGTGGTAGCCGCAACCCAGGGGCCGGCCGCAAACGCTCCCACATCCAACGCGCTCTTGTGCGCACCGAACATTCCCCACGTCCTTCTTCCCGCACATGCACTTCTTCATCGTCAAGAACGGGCATGGCGGGCATCCCACCTCGTCGGCGTGGCACATGTGCTGCGTGCGAGGATGGCCACAAGTCGGCGGCGGGCGCGGGCATTGATATGTGCATTGGATACGCGTCCCACACGGAATAGGCGGCTCGAGGACCGTCATGCCGCAGGGACAAATCAACTAGGTGACCAGTCAGTACGAGTTTCGAAAACGAAGGCGCATTGAGCTCACCTCTTCAAAACTGCTCCTCAAGCAGGGCCCACAGGGCCCCTTGTGGTCCTTCTGCTCGCATCGGTGTTCCCCGCAACTGAGCATCTTCCCACAGACGAGATCACACTCATGAAGCCCGCCCCGTTCCTCGCCGACGCTCACGGCCTCCGCCTCAACGGCCCGCTTCTTCCCTTTCCCCTTCTGCTGCAGCGCAGCGACGCTTGCGAGTGGGCAGCACACGCGCAGGCACCGATGCCTCCCGCACGCCCTCAACGCCGAGCAAGGCTTCTCACACAGCACCTCCTGCTCGGCGCCCTGCCTCGCCGCGACGGCGCACAACATGGTCTTTGTGCTCCCCCCGCACCGGCAGGGCCGCACGACAGGCTCCGCACACGGGGGGCACGCGCCTTCATGACAGCGCGCAGCACAGGCGTGCCCGCATGGAAGGATGCTCCCGCACGGCGACGCGCACGTAGGGATGGGCGCCGCGCAGTTGGCGCGCGCCGGGAACGCGTCGGGGGCGTCGGACGGCGCGATGGGCCGCCGCCCACATGGGCACGTCCGCACCCGTTCTGGTGCGCGTGGGCATTCCGCGGGCAGTCCGCTCGCGGGATGGCACGGGCGTGCACAGCGGTGCGTCCCGCAGGCGAAGAGCCGATCGCATGCGCTTTCGCACGCGAAACGACCTACCCAGGCCTCTATAGAGTCGTCACGGGTGCAGGGGAGAGCCTCGCCCTCCCCGCAGCCGACCTCGCGCTCCTCTTTTCCGCACCAGCAGCGCGCCTGCTCGCGCACGGCGCAGGGATCACACGCATCGGTGTGGCACGCGCGCTCACATTTGTGCGCGCCGCAGGTGAGAGTACGATCACATATCGCGCTGCAACTGATGTCGGTTTCCCCGCAGCGCAGCGCGAGCACGGTGCCCTTCGAACAGCCGCATTTGACGTCGGTGGTGATTCGGCACGGGGGGCACGGACCCGGATGACAGAGCAATGGGCAAGGGTGTGAACACGCGCGGCGCGCACGTGTACAAGGGGATGCGCAAGAGTGAGGCGTGGAAATCCGCGCGGGGGCGGGGGACGGCGTCGAGTCGCAGAAACAGCGATAAGAAGACGGGACGCCCACGCGGCGCGCTTGACAGCCGGGACAGCGCCACTCGCCCCCGCGTTGCGGCTCTCCGCGGGCGGCCCACGCGTCTGCAACCTCCTTAACGCTCTTCGCCGCCCATGAGCGGATGCACTTGAGATGGAAGGTGGTCCAGCAATACTGTTGTGTTTCGAGAACCGGGATCGACGGGGAGCACGACCATGTAGGTTGCGCGGGATGAACGGCCGAAAAGCAGATCGGACAATCGGGGTACGGCGGTGTGCCCAAGGCTGCAGTAAGGATCGATGTCAGATCGTCGGCGACAGGCGCTGGTTTGGGCTTGGGTCGCAGGGCCGTTGGCGTAGATGAAGTCGCGTCAACGGAAGTCAGACCGGTGTTGAACTTGGCAGCACGACCGCGCCTCCCAGGCGTAGAAGAAGGGTCCCCGCCGTGCGCTCTCCAATTCGGAGACGAATCGGGATCCAGGTTGTCAGTGTCGGCTGGAGGTCGCGTATTCCGAGGTGCCCGATTTCCGCCTCTGTCACCTCGCGGGCGAGGCGCATTGCTATCGACATAACCAGGATTCACGACGTCATTGTCGGATGGTGCTCGTATATTCCGAGGCAGACGGTTTCCCCCTCTGTCACCTCGAGGGCGAGATTGACTGCCGTCGGCATAATCGGGATTCCCGTCGCGCGTGTCGGATGAAGCACGCATATTCCGGGGTGGACGATTTCCTCCTCTGTCTCCGCGCGGACGAAACGCATTGCCGTCCGCATAATTCACGTCGCCATTGTTGGCCGAAGGTCGCGAATTCCGAGGTGGACGATTGCCTCCTCCGTCTCCTCGCGCGTGGCCGTCCGCATAATCGGGATTCACGTCGCCAGCGTCGGATGGAGGCCGCGAATTCCGAGGTGGTCGGTTCCCGTCTCCTCGCGGGCGAGGTTGACCGGGCGCATTGCCATTCGTGTCTTGGGCGCGCCGATTATTACGTCGGTTGTTGTTCCGACCTGCTTTTGGCTCTGGAGCGGGACGTTCAGCTGTGCTGGGTATGGCCGGATTGTCAGGGCCTTCCATGCAAGAGCTGTTACCACTTGGTGTTGTTACCAGAGCCAACTACAAGGACAGCATTATTATCGATTCAGAAACATGGATGGTCAAAAAGAAACTTACAGATACCGAGCTGGGCGTGCTTGTGGGGGATTCTGCGACTGGCAGAACGGGTGACTTCAGAAACTACTCGAAGAATGTCAGCGACACCAAAACCACCGATAACGATAAATAGGCGACCTGGTGCCCTGGAAACGCCGGGAAAAGTTAGGCGGAGGTGGCCTTGGCCTACACTCCTAGGGCAAGAGAATGGAGGGGTAACACGGGGTAGTGAGCTTTATGAGCAAGCAAGAACGAGTTGGAAGATTTTAAGCCGATGGAAGCCGGAAGAAGCCGATGGACAGCCACGCGAAAATCTAGACTGACTCGCCTCGACTCATTGCCGAAGTTAACGGGTTCGAGCCTTGGGCAAGGTTACGCATGTACGGGGCCGAGAGGAACCATGAAAATAAAATACACGCTACAAGCACAGCCAGAAAAAAATAAACAAAAAAACCATCACGATCCCAGGACGAGCGAAATATTGCGTAGCTCGCCGTTAAAGCCTTCTGCCCCAATAAAATGAGAGGGGGCCGCAAAAGACATGTTAGCGAGCTTCATGTACTCTCCCCAGATATCCAGGTTCGTCATCCACCAGTACACCTCCCCCTCGATCAGTGCGTACGTATAATTCCGGGTTGCGTGGATCTCGACTGTGGTGTACACGTCTGGAGGGAGCGTGTAGGGTAGGGGGTACCACAGTTGGGTGGAGGGGTCCTCGAACGAGAGGGACGAGACGTGCAGCTTCGAGTCGTTCCCCGCGAATATGACCCCGCCGTCGAAGGGCACGAGCATGGACGCGCCGTCGAGCAGCGGGACGCTGATCTGGGACGCATTAGACGGTTTTATGGTGAAGGTGAGCGTGTACGGCGGCCCGACGGAGTCGAAGGCGGTGGCTTGAGGCTCGGTGATCGTCGGGTATTCGAAAATAATGTTGTTGCGCTGCGGCGGCACAGCGCGGTTGAGATTCTGGCTCGGGGCGGCGGCGTTGAGCGTCTCGTAGATGGAATCGAATTGGTCCTGAGTAAGCGCCGTGTCGCGAACTCCGGAGCCCGCCCACGTTTTCTCAGAGAACACAGCGAGACTGCGCGCCAGCTGGTAGTATATCTCCAGCGGAGTGGTAGCGTTGTTGCCTGAACGAATAAAGATTGGGAAAGACGAGAAAAATCAGCAGGTTCTCTTACCCCAGTCGTTCCAAAGAGCCATTATGGAACCGCGCAGGAGAGGGTTCTGTGGGTTGGTATTATTGGACGGATCGTCCTGGGTGAAGATATTGGGCGCCCAGCCACCTCCGCCAGGAGCCCCACCCCACATCAGCGACTGGTCCAACTCCACAGGGAACTGACCCGCGTCCGACGTCTTCCCATCCAGATACAAGAACGCCTGCTCTGAATTGATGACCCGATATCCCTGCTCCATGAGCTGAACGGGTATAGAATCACCCGGAAAGTCCCAGTGCTGTATCGTGACATTCCTCGAGATGGACATCGTATCGCTTGGCTCGTACGTCCCCCATACCCGAATGGACTTCCCACTCTGTCCCGCAATGTAATCCGCCATTTCGTTCACGAAGGAGATATAGTCATTGGCTAAGGACGCGTCGTATTCGTCCGCGCCGATGGAGACCTCCGCGGACGTAAACCAGGGCAGGATCTCGTCCCAGACGGCCTTGATCGTGGGGATCGTGTCCGGGTAGGACAGATTCAGCGAGTCAGGTGCGCCAGGGAGGGCGAGTTCGGGCCTCCACTTGCTGAACGCGAGCGAGTGGCCGGGGTTATCCACTTCCGGGACGATGGTCACCCCGTGGGCAGCGCATGTCGCTTGGAGATTAGCAAAATCAACCCTCGAGTACGTTTCATTCGGCAGTTGGACGAGGCCCGTGATGGGAGAGCCGGCGGAGGGCTGGAAGCGAAAGGCGGAATACAGGTCGCGCCAATCCGGCCCAGAGATAAAGTTCTGGTCCCAGATATTGTCGGATGCGTGGAGGTGGAAGCTCTGGAGCTTGAAGAAGCTTGCATAGATGCATAGATCGGCTGGTAAGAAGTTGAGTAAACTCGAATTGCAAAGCGATATAATCGTACCGTACCCAAAAACGGAAGCTCGAACCAATGTCGGGCGGCATCGAGCATGAACCCGCGCACCTCCCATCCTGGGGTATCGGAGCCTGAACCCGCGGGTATGGCGATCGAGCCATGAGATGCCACAGAATTCATTACCACTTGCTGCAGTAACGACCGCGTTCCTGAAATCCAATTAACCACGGTCGTAGTACGAAGACCGAGACGCACCCCACCAAGCACCGATAGCACCGCTCCCCTTGATTATATATGACTGCGCGCTGATCTCGAAATCATAACCCTCGTCCGTGGCGACACCACTGAAATACGTGTGGTTCGTGGCCCCGAGGGTCATGAAAATTGCACCCGAGTCTCCAATGCTCCCCGTTTTGACTTCCGGCACGGAATTGAAGCCAGTCAACGCAACCAAGTCCTCTCGGAACGTCTGAGCATAGTTGAGCAGCGACGGCGCACCCGAGTCCTGGAACTTAGAATCTACGATAACTTGGGTGGAGGCCGAGAGGACGAATCCGGGGCCGTCCGCGTCAATGAAGGAGGCGACAGAGGGGATTTGAGGGTGGATGGCCGTGGCACCGACGTTTATAAATCGATTGGATTCAAGGAATCCGACCAAGGTCAAGGCTAAGAACGAGAGCCTGGGGGTCGCGTTCACCATCGCGCACTACGGGCCTGGCAGTTTGGAGAGTACTCCAAACGCTACTTCGACCGAGAACGACATCAGCGGAGATCCCGTGGAAGTACACCATGTGGCCGGACAGACATGCGGCGGAGGGCCGCCGAGATATATCATATACGAATTGCTTCTGAAATGATTCTTGGAGCATGAAGCTTGAAGGCTGCAAAGCAGTTTTTTCCACGGTAACGGGTGTTGATGCCGGCGAGGTGCTATCTCTGCGGGATTTTCACCATCGATTTCCAGGATGATTCCACTCTTGATTCCGCTCAATGGAGGTCGAGGAACATTGCTGGTGAGGCGGTAGAACGAGAGTTTGTTGTTTACGCGTCGCGGCGGAGGAGATCGGATCGAAATGCACCAAACCGGCCCTTCCGTTCGCCCCTATGTATGTCTGAATTTTTCGATCCCGACTGTCTCGTTCTCATCGCTCGAGCCCTTGATGAGGCAAATAACGTCGAGCAGAGGCATGCGATAAAACCGCACATCGAAGACATCCAGGGTCAGGCCCCCGTTTTGGATAGTCTGGCATAGCTATACTTGTTGCCGAGAATCGCACAACGTTAATAGGCATAGTGGAACACCTTCGGGATATCTTCGCTCGTCTGGAGCGTATTCGTGTTCGTGTTCGAGCGGGACCTGACAAGCAGGGCTCCTTCATCTGCCCATACATCCCATTCCCTCCCACAACCCTCCCACCAATGACTCCGATCGCGAGCTTTCAGAACTCGAGTTGGCGATCCTCAAACACTCTTCAAGGAAGAAACTGAAGCAGCCGGTTACGAAGAATGTGCGGTACCAATATTTCATACATGCCGTCGGCGACGTGTGCGGGCGCCCTGCAGATCAGCGCACTAATGATCGTGACGATGCCGAGTGCGCACCGTGACTATTGCGCCGTCTCCAGGCCTCAACGCCCCTGACTCGCGAGAAACTCCTGGCTGCGGCAGACTGCGCCAATAAAGTGACCGACACACTCGAATTCGAGGTTGATGACGAGCATACGAGGTGCCCGGTTCGCCCACTTCTGCATCGACTATTGGTCGTGGAACGGGCACTGCGCAGAAGAGATACATTCTTGCATGCACGGAACCAATATACTCGTTGTAGGCGCCTTTCCCGGTTCTGCCGATGCAGATTGCTTACGCTTCCTTGTCTCAGATCGTCTGCTAAGCAAGGGCGCACCCGTTGCTAAAGATCCCGACGTATTGCGCTGGCTTTCCGAAGTCGCCTCCATCCGGGAACACTACCTCCGCATCGCCGACATAGCGACCTCGCGCACGTTCGCTGGGATATTGTTACAAGGTGTCCGCGTCGAGCGTGTGGAGAATTTGGTCCTGCGCGCCACCTCGGTTTAGGGAATGGAGAAGGTCCTGGCAGCCGCAGACTGCGAGCTCGGCGATTTGGAAGACAGGTCAGTGGACGAGTTCCTTGGGATGTTGTCCAAGGCCCAGCCTGGTGCCAAATTCAATGAGGGCAAGCTCGGTGTGTCGTAATGCTTGCTGGCCTCGACTGATCGTGCACCCCAGATATTGATTTCCAGATTCCACTTCACTGCGAATGCCGCCTACTCGCCAAATTCCACACCCGCCCGCTGATCCCCTACGTCAGGGTCTCCAAGTTGACATGTGCGTTCTGCGACATGTACTTCGCTGCGTATCGGGACGCAACCAACTCCAAGATCCGCACGCGCGGCCAGACCTCGAAGCGGTTATGCCTTTTCCTCGTCAACGAGTCAGCGCTGGACTCCAAGATCCGAAAGGACATCATTGTGAAGCTTCTGCAGAGAATTAGGAACGGCTGGAAACTGTACCGCCGGTCGTCGCTGGCTTCCCAAAGCACCAGCACATCCGGCGGTGAAGAGCAGCGGTCACGCTATGAGGAGTACGGAGAGATGGAGGGTATGTCCAATTTATAGTGTTAGCCTGACTGACTAATGGACCTCTTCGTTTATAGAAGAAATTTCGAGAATGAAGAGCAGTTTAGTTATGATTAGGTACTGATCCGTCTGTATTTCTTTTTTTTTGAACGCGACCTGGCCTATTAGCATGGGTTCCCAGTCGTGGACAACCGCAAGAAGGATTTTTCTTTTTCCGAACTGTCAATCATGTCGCGTGTTTGTGGCCCGGTTTAAGTCTTTATAATCCCGGAAATCAACCAATTCCTTCAGGCGAGCGATCTGAACCTGGTCGGCGTCAAACATTTCTTCGTGGTTCCCCGGATCCGGTTAGTCTCGCAAAACCGACTCGATATATTATTGCGAATCTAGTCCAGGTCCTCAAGTTCCTGCATCGAGATCCTCGCAGAACAGTTGCCGGAGCTGCGGAACTCGCCCTCCGGCGCTATCCAGGAGCCCTCACTGCCGGAGCTGCGAAATTTGGTTGTAGTCGATAACTTGAACTCAGGTCAGTTTGAACAAGACGGAGATACCTTGGGCCTCAAAGGCGCGTCGGAGAAATGGGAAATAAGACACACACCGTGTACTGTCTTAAAAGTACGCAAACTTTTCGATATGGCGAACCCTCAACGTTCAGCGGCGACGCCGTAATTATTTGCCAATTTATTCCTCCTTAAGCCCCAGCAAATTCAATGCGCAGTCCAAATACAATCAACACCTCTCAAACACCTTATACAACTCCGGCAAACTCGCAATCTGCACCACATCCCGATCCAACAGCGACTTGGGCGCCGCCACGTACCGCCGGAGCGCCGGAAACACGACATGCTGGATCTGCCACCGCTCCGCCTTCTCTGCGTCCGTCTCGGGCGTCGCGGTGGAGCAGAGCGGGCCGGGGACGTAGAAGTACGCCAGCTCGCGCAGGAACGTCTCGAAGCACTCCGTTTCGGACGTCCAGTCGACCTTGGGGGTGGTCAGATTAGATTCCAATTTTCTCGTGTTTAAGATGAGATGAGGGGGACATACCTGCGGCCCGAGCCGCATGAGGAGGCTCGGGAGCTTGTCGAGATTCGGCGTGTAGTCGCGCAGGAGGAGTGGGAGGCTCTCGATGAGGCCGTTCAGCGTGATGTTGAAGGAGAAGTACTCCGCGAGCATGTCTCGACGAGCCATCAGCGTCTCGACGATGCGCTAGTGGCTGGTCAGACGCCCGTTGTACGCAGAGGACCTCGACCTACGTCGACGATCTGAGGTTTCGTGAGGCCGCTTTCTTCTGTAGTTTCTTCGAGCTCGACGGCGATCTCAACCAACGTGCGAAGTGGCGGCGGAGGCTGGAGTTTGAGGCGGCTGAAGTCACCAAATTGGCGCAGCCCGAGTTGGTAGAAAAGCTCCTCACTGGGGGGAGAAGAATAAGATGGCGGGCGGGCACAAAGCAAGCGAACGACGTACGCGAGGGTCCCATGGTTGACCAGATAGAGCTTGGTGGAATGCTGGATGAGCGAAAGGCACTTATTGAGGTCAACAATCCCGACAAAGGTGTGTTTTTCGAGGATCTCGGAGAGCTCTACACGTCAATTGGGTGAGAAAGGCCTTCGAAACGGCGGGCCGTACCTACGTTTATGTTTCCCCTTGATCGCATTCTGCCGCAGCTTCTTCACCGAAGTCAAGAAACACTCGGATTCCTTGATCTCTCGCGACTTCAACGTGTCGGCCGGCTTTCCTTTGGATGAGGACCGGCCCTCGATCTGCATCGGATTGGCGACCGGGAACATTGATTCAAGCGTGCGATCTTGGAGGGAGGTGCGGACTTTGTACTGCGACAACGTTTTCTTGGGCGCTGGATGGCACAGGTGAGACGGCGATGATATGTGAAGGGCGCTGAAGAAACAGACGGGCGGGCGCAGCTGGTTTCGGTTCGCCAGCTGCATTCTCCTCGTTTTCGTCTTCATCTCTTGCGCGTTCTTTCCCTTTCCGCTTCTTGGACGTCGCCTGCTCGGGTTCCGCCAGCCCACCCGTCAAGAGCGTCTGGACGGCGTGAATAGACGGCATGCGCCAATACACAGAGGTATACCTGATATTCAAAGACCCGAGAATGACTCTGAGAGGCCAGAGATCGCTGGAGGGTGTCGGAAATCTGGTCGGTGATGCCATCCTCATTCAAGAAATGGACTTCCTTCTTCGTGGGGTGGACATTGACGTCCACATCACGCGGGTTGATCTGAAGGCTGATACGAGTCAGCTTGCATTGAGCGTCGAGGCGATATCAATCACCTCAAGTATATGAATGGCGATGCCCCCTTAGGAAGCACGCCGCTGTACACGGCCTCCAAGGCTCGCTTCATGCGAGAAGATTCAACTAACCGATCTGAATCGAGGTAAATGAGAAGGGTCCAGTTCTCAGAATCGGACATACGGTTGATGAATAGGAGGAAAATCATCTTCTTCGACTGGTAGTTGGCGTTCGTGAAATGCGCATCTGCTGTCCACGTCTCGCGATTCGGGGCCTCTTCTTCCTCTTCTCCCTCCATGTCCTGATCTTGGGACGCCTTGTTCTTGGATGAGAACGTGACATGCAGCAAATCCTTGGCAATCGAGTGTCCATAGAGCAGCCGGATAGCCTGCGGAACCTCCGAGGAAGAAGGTGTGGACAAGTCGGGCGAAGGGGAGCCAGTCTTGCATCTACATTAGCATAGAGAGCGTGGAAATATTGCCAAGAGTATACCTTCTTGCAAACAAAAGAAACTTTAGGATTATGGACGGCATACTTGGTAATGACGTCCAAAATCCTCGAATACTCTTCGGAGGCGCTGCGCAGCGCAGATAGACGAGTCGGGGTATTATAGAAAAGGTCCTCTATCTTTAGCTGCTTGAACGACGCGTCGACGCAGAGAATAAATCGTCCTCACAATGATCGTGGTACCATCGTTGCCGGCGCAGGGCTTGGGTTCCACCGTTTGGCCAGGCTTCCCTTCGACGAGTGCGCCATCGAGATAGTGCGCCCTGCATGGAGGCTTCGATCAGGTTTTATGATAAACGAATGCAGCGGCACTGACTTCCAAGCACATGTCTCTGTCTTGGTTTTGGTCACTACGGAGAGGTGCGCAACATGCGATATCGATGCAAGGGCCTCTCCACCTGTGAATCGGATGTCGGAATAAAGCAAAAAGGACCTTAGGACGGACGCGCACTCACGAAATCCGTACGTCGTGATACGCGACAGGTCCGAAAACGTCGACAGTTTCGAGGTTGTGAAGCGCTCCGCCAGAATGGGCAGATCTGACCTCTGCAATCCAAATTAAATGGCGGCGAGGGGTGGAAACGAGCCGGGGACAGACGCGAATGCCACATCCATTGTCCTGGATCTGCAGCAGCTTCATGCCGCCATCCTTGACTGTGACGCGTATGGACGTGGATCCTGCGTCGAGACAGTTCTCCAGAAGTTCTTTGAGGGCCGACGCAGGCCTGTGGATGATCTGAGCAGGCTTGAGTTTGCGGGGAAAGACTCGAAAACGAGTAAACACACTTCGCCAGCCGCTATTCGATTAATCAGTGATTCCTGCAGTCGGCGGATAGGTAGCGGTTCATTCGGAGTATCTGTCTGGCCATCCATTTGCGTATTATGAGTACGGGAGGAAAGAGTGCGACAGTCGCCGCGATCACATGATGGCTCCATTTTCGCAGTTGAAATAACTTGAAAACGCGAGGCGAATGGAGGGGTGAACTTCGTCTATATTATACTGTAACTCTACATGGGCAAGATAATTATGTTTATCCGATTAATAGTGTAGCAATAAATATATCTATCCGATCCAAGCCGACAGCCCGTCATAAACAACAAAGACGATCCCCGAGCTAGGCACGGCGCGCACGACCGTCATCCCACATCCAGCATACAGTCCTCGCACGCCGTGCGTAGCGTACATCTTGGCGAACGTCCGGTAAAACGACGGAGGCGCCAATTTACGGCCTTGGGTACTCGCGGGACGGTGTGACAGTAGCTCCTCCTCGGTCTGCATGGCGCTCTTGACCGTATCGGCGGGATACAGCGCGAGAACGCACGCAGCACCGGATATCGCACCAGCGACGGCGGACTCCCAGGGTAAAAGGGCGCTGCTTGGTCCGGGGAACCTGTTGGGGCCGAGCCGACGCTCGAGGAGCGCGCTCGCAACCCCCTCTTTGACGGCGAACCAGGACGCCGTACCGCCCGTCTCGCGGAGGAGGGTCCCCGTGTGGCCGAGCCACAGACCGCGGATCCCGTGCGAGGCGATTGTCGAGCGGACGATCGCAACGAGGCCGGGAGGGCGCCCGCGGTCAAGGGAGCTTGTTGGGGATGATCCGAGAATGTGGTCGAAGATGGGGGAAGGTGTGGTAAGCGGGGCGCGCGCTAGCGCAGCCACGGACTTTGGTACGGCGTGTATTGGCGGGACTCGAGCGCTCATGGACGTGTTCATCAACTGAACCTGCATTTTGCACTTGACCAGCTCGATGGGAGTACTGCACGCGGCCAGTCAGCCAACCTAAATTGGAAAAATCTGAGAGACAAACAGTATGAAACTAGTCACAAAGCCGGCACCACCAGCAGCAAGTCCAAGCTGGGGTATCGTGAGTTCGGGGGAGGAGGGGCTGGGCGCATATGTCCGGATTAAATTTTGAAAGTAGGAGTACGACAAGAAAAGCGCCGCGGTTTCCACCATAGAGCCCGCCACTGGGGCGGGCAGTCCCTGGGGCAAATCTAAGATGGAAAAGACTGGGAGAGGACCGGAAACAAACGCGGTATAGCCCCCGGAAACCCTCGTGCTTCCATGTTTGCCTCAAGCAATCCATCGGGCCTTTGAATCGTTGGCTTTCATCGGCAGGCGGCGTCAGGAGTTGGGCTTGAAGGCGGACTTTTGCGAGGTCGGCAGGATATTCGACGACCTCCGATACGATGCCAGCGAACTGGGAAGATTAGGAAAGGCAGGAGAAGAGATAAGAGCACTCACACTACCAATTACAACCTCCTTTACCGTAGCTCGTAAAGACATTATGGATGGCTCAGAACCGTCATCTGCGGCCTGGACACCATCCGTGCGCATGGTCTCGATACTACAGGATCCTCTTTGCCGGTTAATGCATCGTGAGCGTTCCGGGAGAGACGTGTTGGAACGGCTCGAAAATTTGGCGTACGTAAGACAGTACACGGTCATGTGCCTCTTATTTCGCGATGCGATTTTCGCGACTTGATTCTTGAAAGCTTGAACTCGAGGCGAAAGTACCAAAATATGTTTGTGCCATTCGTCGAATACAAACGGAACACTCTTACAAACTCGAAACCACGCAAAGTTCAAACGGGCCCCTGGGCAAGATGCATACGGAATTCCAAATCCACTATATTGTTGTCCTTCACAGAGCTGAATTAAAAAATGACCTAGACCAAAAGCCTCATTCCCTGAAGCTCCTATTCTCTGAACGTCGACATGAACCCGACCTTTCGACTCGCAAGGTCCCTGCTCCAATCGCGCAGAACATGTTTCATGACCTTCCCGCTGGCCGTCTTGGGCAACTCCTTCGAAGGACCGTCTTCGCCGACAAAGAACACCCACGCTGGGGCGTTCTGAATTACACGAATCAGTTACGAAAACATGCTTGATAAGTCCGACGCGTACCTGTGGGTTCATCGATTGCGAAACCGTCGCTCGAACAGCTTCCCTAGAGATATTTGATCCCGGTTTCCGCACGATCCATGCGCCGACAACTTCCCCGTATTTACTATCCGGAACAGAGACGACTGCCGCCTCCTCTATCTCAGAATTCGTCAGGATTACCTTAAGTTCAATTTCAATATGCATCGAGACGTCTTGTCACTCTGCTCACGTTTTCGATCTGAACTGGGAACAGATTCTACGCGTCAAGCAGGGTTAGCCAGCATTTGGTGAATGAAACGAACGGTGGCGGTACCTCTCCGCCACGGATGATTATATCCTGAATCGTCAATGGATGAGCAAGCGGAAAGCTGGAAATGATTTACCTTGATCCTGCTAACAACTACCCGCGAGCTCAATAGACGCGAATGTGATACAACAAAAACAGTACCGCGCAAGTACCCTTCATCGTCCATAATTCCCTCGTCACCGGTATGCATCCAAAGCGTGCCGTCGGCCGGATCCCTCCGCATTACGAGCCGGGTCTGCTCCTCATCATCCCAGTACCTATATCAGGCCTGAGTCGCTGCAACCGAGCCAGAGGGACGATCGAATCACCCTTTCTGCAGCAGATATCCAGCAATGCAAATTTCGCCTGGGGTGGCGATGGGCACGATGTTGCCGTCGGGGTCAATGAGCTTCGCTTTGACGTGCGGCTGCACTCTGCCGACCGTCTCGACACGTTTTATGATAGGGTCCGCCGGGGTAGTTTGGAACGAGACGGGGCTGTAGGAGTTCAAGTTGGACGTGAAAGTGGAAAATATAATAAGCTTCAAAAATACCTCGTCTCCGCTGAGAGGAATGTCAGCGCGTGTTTCAACATGTAGTTGAAACTACGCACTCATCCCATACGCATTGGTTAGATCCACGAGATTAAGCTTGGCGGTGAGGTTCTTCATCAGTTCGATCGGAACGGGAGAGCCTGCGGCGATCCCCGTTCTCAGCCGTCGCATGTCGAGGACTTCACCACTGGCCCGGCGGCGATCTACCTCCGTCAGAACGCCGAGGAAATGCGTGGGCACCCCGTGGAGCGCTGTGCATTTTTCTTGCACGACGGCGTCGACGATTGCTTTTGGGTCGAATATTTCTGACGGGTAGACGATGCAGGCGCCATGTGTCCAGGCGGCCAGGTTTCCGAGGACAAGACCGAAGCAATGGAAGAGCGGTGGAACGTTACCTGCCTTCACGGGTCAATATCCGTGCGAACAGAACCAAGAGTAAACCTACACAGAACATCCGTGTCGGAGAGATACATGCAACGGCCTATTGAGAGACCATTGTTCAACAAGTTCGAATGGGTGAGCTGCGTTGATTTGAGCTTGTGCACGGAAAGAAAAAGAAAAAGATGCACAGAGACTGCCTTGGGGGCCCCGGTGGTGCCGCTACAAAGACGTTGATAGACAGTTAGTCTGGAATGATTATGGATTACCTTGTGAATTGAAGGTTTATGACGTCGTCCTTTTGGAGAGATTTCGAAATCTCTCTCTGCAGAGTACTTTCGGGAGAAGATTCATCCCAGACCATGATCTCACGCCAGTCGATCCAGCTCTTGGGGCCCAACGTATCCGCGTCTTGTTCAAACTGACCTGTGTTATCAACTACGACCAGATTTTTTAGCTCCGGCAGTGAGGGCTCTTGAATAGCGCCAGAGGGTGAGTTCCGCAGTTCTGGAAACTTTTCTGCGAGCATCTCGATGTAGGAAGAGGACCTGGACCAGGTTCACAGGAATATATCAAGTTGGTTTTGCAAGACTAACCGGATCCGGGGAACCACAAAAAAATGTTTGACGCCGACCAGGTTCAAAACGCTCGTCTGAAGGAATGGAAGTAAATCAGCACAGCAGACTCTGTGAATTCTAAGTTACCAGTTCGTTAATTCTATAAGCAGGGTTTATTGTAACTAGAATGGCGCCGATACTTGCACAAGCCCACTGCAGCATCGCATAAGAACTGAAAGGCGTAAATCATATTCCCTTAACGCAGCCGGAGAATAAATCACCTATTATTCCCCATTAAAACTCCTACTCGGTCCCCTTTTCGGACCCCCATGCGCAAAAGACCCCGCGCAAGGGCATCAATATGTCGACTGAACTCGTCGTAATCCCAGGCTAGATGGGAGGTTCTGCCTAGGTTCCGAGAAACAGGTCCTCCGTGCGCGCGAGGAAATTCATTTCTACAAATCAACGCCGGGCGGCTGCTGTGTTTCTGCAACATCTCGGCGCGGAAATATTGGGATAGGGTGGTCAGGTGAAGTGGAGGTTCAAGCGCCCCTTCGACAGACGAGTAAGATAAATATCTTCTCTGCGGTTTGGATGCCCTGCGAAGTGGAGCCCCTGGACGAATTCGTGGCAACATGACAGTGCTTCTGGTGGCACTGGGAAGCGACGCATCAGCCAGCATCAACCTCCCATAATATTAGGTCGGGCCGGGAGCCGATTTAGTAGCCGGTCACCGGCTATAGATGGACTTCAACCAAGAATCCGAATACGTCCACTCTCCTTCTGCGGTCAAGTACTGCCCGCGGCAAATTCGCTGGCAAAAAAACAACCGGAGCTTTGGATGGATAAGTACTGCTATCACTCGGCTGGCCAGCAGCGGTCCTGTCATCTGGCGCATCAGGTCTGGTGATATTGCGCATGCTGAGGCTCCTAGGGCGTCATTGGTCCTGACGAATGCTATTCTTCGGGCCGTGCCTTCTTCCCTTCGTAACAGAAGATACGGAGCCAATGAGTTTCTTGGAGTGACCTTGTACTGCTGATCGTCCTCGGTTATGTTTTTTTCCGGCGCCCTAGTAGATAAAGCAAGCAGGAACCGTCGGAATCGTAATCGTGACTTTCATGTTGTTCTCCAGGTGCTTACTGAGCTGCACGATTTGTCGGGATTGCTCGCTGACCCCATTGTAAGCCATATCAAGGCCGCTCTGGTTCTCACTGCCGGTGCTATCTGTTTGAGCCCGGTCTATGCTGTCACAACGGTGATTCCGTCGACCAGCTTCAGCAGCTACACGACGTTTGAAAGTTTCTGGGTCAGCTTGTTGGGATTTCTCAGTGGACGACGCCGTCTCACATGCATTGCAGGCGTATTTGTATCCTTGGGGTTCAGATCACAATGGGAGTACGTGACCTTTCCCCCCGATTTTTCGATGCTCAATTCCTCCAGGTGCCCGCATGGTCGGAAACTCGACCGATCACAGTCATATCGGCGTAGAATCGAGCACTCTTACTTTGATTGCCACACCCACGACGAATGCCGTGCCTCCTACCAGCACGGCCAATCCGAACCCAGCTATCCACTATGCGAGTGGCACAATCTACGCCCAGTCTCAGATTACAGTCACCAGCACGGATTCATATACAATTTCAGGCGAGTTTAGTGCGCCGACGACATTTGGAACCTGGCCTGCATTCTGTATTATTCTTCCTTCCTTGTTTACTTGAAGCTCATTGTATTTTTCAGGGCTGACGGTATCGTTAAATAACATCTATTCAAGCCTCATGAGTTGATTTTGTGATAGGCAGTCAATACCTGGCCTCCGGAGACAGATATCGGTGAATGGAAAGGTGCGGCAAATTTTACCGTCCATGATTTCCATGATTACAGCGACCTATTGGCACTGAAAGGCACTGCAAACAGCTGGTTCAACACGTTCAACACGTATCGAAAATTTAGATTTCTGATTCAACGACCGGTGCTAATTGGAAGGTGATTTAGATCGAGTATCGTCCAGTCGGACATCATCGACTGGCCCACCGACCTCTCCTTCCACGCTCTCAAGGCCGTCCTAACCGCCGAGTCGAATGACGTGGACGTCAAAATTGATTTCTACATGGATGACGTCCTGCAGACTACTCAGTATGGTCAGGGATTTGTGGGACAGCCGCTCTGGCTGTGAGAAAACCGTTCCATTTCCTGCCCAGTCATTAATCCTCTTGCCATGTCTTAACAGGATAATTGATCTACAGGCAAGTTTATATCTCGCGCTCCACCGTGGCTCTCTCGACTAACATCGAATCTGGTAGATGGAGGGCAGTTCTGGATCTCCGGGCCCTACCGGTACCACTATATACAAAGTGCGCAACATGCTGATGACTAGAACTGGTTCTTGAAATGTTTTGTAATTCTTTGTATTTTCTCGGATTAACCGAGGATAAATTTGTGCGAAAGAGATCCCCATCCCTGACAATGGAACAGACTACACGGAATATGCCTACCTACATTTGTGGCCATCCTCGAGCCCATTCGTTGGACGCTTCAGCCTGAACTTGAAGTTGATTGATCCAAAGATCGGATGTCGGGCCGAACTGATTTGGCTGGCAAACGTGAAGAGCACGCTCATCATCCCTTCGCCGGATTCCGACCCGCGAGATTCAGAGTCCCGGCGACGGTTGCTCTATACCATCACCTCCGATATCGTGCTTTCCACGCTTTCATGAAACGAGTCCCAGTTCTAGATCTCCGTTTTGACGTGCTCGGATTCTGCATCATCTTGCTCTGTCCAACGACTTCATTCGCCCAAAACTCGTCGAATTCACTCAGCTTTTCTCCGTCACCCTCGGCATACGGTGACTGGGAGATCATGCCTCAAGGCCTGCGTAGCGCAAAGACGCCGTCGACTGTTAGCCACAACGAAGCTTTGCCATACACGTATCGCCCGCCGCAAGCTCCCCTAGATGTAAAGGGATATCCTGTCGCTCCACGAGATCTTCAGTTAGAACAGGTTCATGTCTATGTACGACATGGTGCGTGTTGTCCATCTGACATCGAGTATTTGTTGCTCATGAAAAATTGTAGGAGAGCGAACGCCAGTCGGAATACGACTTGCTCCGTTCATACCGGAACATTGGATAATGTGCAAAACGGGGCACCAGCGTAGAAACCATGAGGACCTCGAGGAGATCTTGCGTACTAGAAGAGTGGTCGAAAGAAGAGACGGAATAGCGACAGAGGGCCTATGGTGCGCTCCATTGTTCTCCCGTCGCCAACCATTTTTCTTATTTCCTCAAACTCAGTCTCCTCGGAGAGCTCACTGATATCGGACGACAGGTACGGGTGATAGATCTGTTCTGCCTCCTCGGCTCATTATTTCCAGTCTACCTTTAACTATGGTAGTGCACTTCGAAGCCTTTACGTCGACCGGTGAGTCGCCTTCTGGAGATCTGTCTCTCAGAGTTGAACCCTGGACAGTCTGGGGTTTCTTCCCGATTTTCTCCAGATACGCGGGGAGGCTTATTTCCGGTAGGCTATCATATTTTTTCAGAGCTTCACGAGGGCCTCAGATTGTTCTCCAGAAGCACAAATATGCCGCGAACTATAGAATCTTTGGAGCAAATCATCCATGGCTTGTACCCCAAGACGAAATGCAACCCTAGTGCCGTGCCCACACTTTTGCTCCGGTAAGTTCAGCGCAATGTCGTCGATATTCCAAATAAAGGACTGATCGTCGAGCGCAGCAACGGTCGAGATGAGAATCTTTTGGGTAATTTTCCCGTCCGACTGTAACGCGACAAATTTGAACCACGACATATAGGCAATACAATGAGTTGCAAGCGACTCGAATATCTTCAGATCGGGTTTGCGCAGGGTACGACTCGATTATTTTCGAAGTATGCAGGGTTCTCATTCTCATTGTTTCCAGCTGCTGCTGCCGCATATAATCAGACGCTGGAGCCGCTGGACAAACATGTTTCGAAATATCTTGACGGTCGTCCTATTAGAATTGACGGTAAACCTCGGGCTTCCGGAGTTCTTGATACAGTGAGCGACATAGTTGAACATACATTCGGTTATCCCTGACTTCAAGTCTTTAATTCCCAGGTCCGAGCCGCCATTGCGCATGGTGTTAAGGTGGATGATACGCACGCTCCAATATAGAACATCGACTCAATAAGAAGTAGGTTCCTCCCGAGTTTGAAGAGAAGGCCATCGTGGACGTCATTGTATGTTTGCTTCCCCATGGCAGTTCAAAATCATTGAACAATCTGATAGGAACAAGCTGTTGTTAATGAATGGTTTGCAGGTTAGGAGGGTTATCAGTATTCAACATAGTGTGTTTCTAACTGCTCTGATATTGCTACAGGGTGTGAGATAGTCATTTTCCCGTCTGGTTTTATTCGTCCGCTCTGGTCGGTACTGATTTGCGGCACCTGTATCTTCAGATAAAACACAGGAAGTTCGGCGTCTTGGCATGGGCCCTCTCCTTTCGGATCTTTCGCAGAAAATGCATCACAAGGCAGAACGCGGTGCTGAGGATCCTCTGAAGATCCTCGTCCACAGCACGCACGACACTGCACTCGCAGCTATGTGTTCGACTCTCGACGTTTTTGACGACAAGTGCGTGCCAAACCATCTACATTGCACTGGGCTGGAGGATTTTCGTTGTTCTCATTGCAGATGGCCGGCGTTCACGGCCTCAATCACATTTGAACTCTTCAAGAAATCTCAACCAGTGGTAGAGGGATCCTACCTCCAGGCCGTTCTCACCCCTTTCAAACCCAAGCCAACTCCAGAATATTGTGAGTCATTTGCCTGTCATCCTGTGCGGATTTCGCTCAAACGGGTCCTTCTCCAGTCGTGCGCATGCGGTATCAGAACAGAAACATGGCCTTGCCCGTGTGTGCCGAAGAGGGAAAGCACTTGCCGGGTTCTCCCGAATTCTGCACACTAGCTGCATTCCGTGAGCGCGTCAAAGAGCTCACTCCCGTAGATTGGGATACTGAATGCGCGTCTCCTGGCTACGTGCTATGATGTGTCGGTATATTGGTTGTCATATTTATCGTCAAGAGACGCTACGTATCAGAATCGGTGTCCTCGTCTCGATTCGACATTTAACGCTCAGGATCTCAACTTCGGATTTTCAACATGTTCGATTTCGAATCGATGTCAACGTACCGCCACTGACCTGAAACGTCTTTTGATCTCTCCGTTGATGATCATCGGACGACCGCCACACGCAATGAATCATGATGATTGGTCAAGCTGGTCAAGATTGGTCTGATTCTCATCTTGTCCAACAAGCCGCTATGGTTTCAAGCAATTACCTATTGTCCGTGCCTTTTCCTTTTTGAACCGCATCCCAGTCTTCCCTTGGTCTCTTAGAAGTTGGTAGCTTCAAAGTTCACTGCACGAGACTGCACACCATTGCATCAATAGTATATCTTCCATCATTTGATCCCCCGAGGTCCGAAGGTCACCTGCTTTTTTTCTCGAATCCATAGTGCAGCTCCTCTTCTGCGTTTGACTTCCTGGCTGCAGTCGAGGTGCCTCAGCCGTTACCCACGCATTTCCCCTTGGTTACGCGCAATAAATGACGGACCAGGACACAGGACTCAGATACGCGGAGGCGGACACTGGCGGACACCACTGACCATCCGTCGGACGAAACAGCCAACAGCCACGATTGATGATTTGGTAGGATTTGTTCCGGCTATGTTTCAATATCTCCAGATACGCGGTCCGTGAATGCCATGCCGTTCCAGGACCCCAGATAACAGGTGAGGAGACCTGATACAAAACCTGACGATTTAGGGCGATTTCGCCATCTTCGCCTGTTCAAAATCAGTCGAAATCTTGATGAAATTGACCCATTGGGCTGATCAAAACCGCATCCAGGCTGACGATTTCCCGGTTTCAAAATCAGGCCTTCTCACCTACTACCCGGGGTCCTGCAGTTCCCATGCGCAGATGCCAGAACTGAAAATCAGCGTTTTGATGGTTGATGTCGACCGCGCGTTCGGAGGGAGCAAATACGCGTTATGTATATATATATATAATCTTCTTTTGGAGCGGAGGCTCAGGTTCCTCCACTTTCTTCAAGTTACGGCCCTTCTTCCACTTTTCGATTCCTGGTTTGAAATCGGGGACTGTACCAGCAACCTTCGCAATCGATGGCTTCTACCAGTCTCCCGCCTATTCCACCAAATATTGGCTCGATGTAAGTCCAGCGGGCCTGGAGGACGGTGTTGTAGACTGATTTCTTCGTCGACTCAAGAACAGCATCACAGGTTGAGAATTTTCTTCAACCCTGAATGTAATTAAACGACTTTGTAGCTCATTGGATCGCTGCTTAACTTTTATCTCTTCGGCGTGCTCTCCGTACAAGTCTGTAAGGGCAATTTCCATTGCGTATATGCCCCTCCTGATTAACCACGTCCAGATGTGTACAGATTATGTTTCCCGAAAGATAAAGCATCGATAAAATATCTGGGTATCAGTCACCAATTAAATCCGACAATCCCAACACTCAAGTGACCTACAGTGTACCTTATATTCTTCTTCATGGCACTATCAATGTGCCTCAACGCGGCCGACGCGTTCTTTTGGTACGGGTCTGGATTTGGCAATCTCATCCAGTTTACAAAAGCCCACATCTCACCTGTGCGTCCATTTGACGCGGCACCATTTCATCTGCTGACTCGTGACTAGTTCTACACACCAATTCTGTGCGCAATGACTTTTACATCCCACTGAAAAAAGCTAACGCCATTCTAGGGGATCTGTCATTGCTTTGATAATTCAATTGTTCTTCTGTTACCGTATCTGGATCATCAAGAGTCAAGCCCTCTATCTGAGCATTGCGATCGCCTTTGTGAGTACAATCCGATCCATCACTGGTCGAGTTATCTAACTGCGAGCAGATTTCGGTCATCCAGGCGATCGGAGGAATGGGTGGAGGCATCAAAGCATATGTTGAGGCCAATGAGGTTCACGACCAAGTTAGAACGGCCCTTGTATATGTGAACATATTCCTGCTATTCTCCTGTCCAAACGGTAACATGTGGACCTTAGATGTGGCTAATTGGCGATGCGTTGGCGGATGGTAAGCCCCCCAATCAATCCCTCTCGATAATGATTAATGTTTTATTTATTTTTCCTCAAGTTATGATCGCTGGATCCATGACAGTCCTGGTAAGCGTCGCCGCCCAATCTCTCTTGAACCCGACTAACGTTTCCCAGTTGACACAAGCCAGTCGCCAAAACCACCGGCAAACTAACGATCTCGTGAAGCGCATTGTCCGTTTGATCATAGAAACGAACGCCTTGTCTGGTGTGCATTCCCATGTTCCCGACGAGATCCACAGACTTACACTCGTTTAGCCACGGTCGCAATCCTCGGTCTGATTCTATTCGCTGGTGTTCCTGTCAGTATCCATCTCCACACTCCGTCCGTCCTCCTTTGACACAAAGTTGCAGGGTACAAACTACTTTGTGTGCCCGACTATGATTCTGCCCGGAATGTAAACGTCTATTGTACCGCAACCCAGCCAGCACTGATTACTATATGTCCAGCTACGCGAACACCCTCCTCGTCACCTTGAACAATCGCGCCTTTGCCCAAGGCGGTCAACTAAATGTGACACACCAGTCGCCTTCGTTCTCTGAGAACTATCCTAGGGCACCGCAGCCGACTGCGCCAATGACTTTCGCACCTAACCCGAGCCCGGGTGTCCTGGTCTCCACTCAGAAATTTTCTGACGCTGAGGGTATCAGTCTAAACCGCCTGGAGGTATGCTGGCGCCTTTCTCATTCTCACATCCAACTGAATGCCCATGGCCCCCATAGCAGGGCTCCCTCGACAAGCCAATCTCGGGATGGAACGACCGCACCGACTCATTCTAAACACTCTTTTAACCTGATATGGCTTAATTTATTCCCATCCTTCTGGGTTTTTTGTTCGATAATTTGTAATTTAGAGCATTTACTGTACCCCGCTCACCTTTATTTATCTGGGAGGCGTTCTGTTATATATTTACCGGTCTCGTTGATGCGAATACTAATAATGAATTTTTCGCGATAATCCTGGGTCTCGTTTTTATTTCCGCTAACGCTGTGCAGATCTGATGTTGAGAGTGAAGTAAGGATCTGCACCCCATCAAGCATGGTGTACTTATGGTTTGTCATTGGATTGCAACATTGACACGACCGTATGGAACCGTATGGCGGTCAACTTCGCAACATGTTCTGACCGCTGGCGAAAATGTTTCATGCGTCCTCTTCGAGCTAGTAGCAAAGGTGTATGGCTGTCCGAGATAGGGCAAATCAGTGCCTCAAAATGTCAAAATGACTTCTACCTCCGGGCCACTTTTAGGGTGAAACAGCTCTGAAGTACGGGGGCTTGCCTGCTATAGGGATCGAGCGGAGCGAGAGAAAATCTTTTAACAGTATACCTTGGGACCGCCGAAAAAAACGGTTATCCGCCTGATGGAGTCCTTGGGTTTGAGCTCTGAGAGGTATACTGGAAGGCTCAGCAGGTCAGAAAGCGCCCACGGCGGGCCAGGAGCCAAAATTTGGCACTTTTACGAAACCTTGGTCCGAAATAGGGTAAATCAGTCGGCGGGGGCCAAAATTCGTAGGGTAAGTACATAAACCAAGGATTTTTTTTGGGAAAAATCGGCGACCAATAAGGAAACCCTGTCGACTTGCCTCGTGTTCGAAACTGACTTTAGGATGCCGGGATGATGGTTTGTCGAGACCTTGAAATACTCCGAACACCACGGGTTCGCAATTTGCCCCAATGCAAAACATGTTTTTGCCTTTTTCAGTTATTGATTTGGGCGATCTTGAATTTATTGATCTGGCGACGTCCCGTTACTGATCTAGCCCACATTTCACGCGTATTGACCAACCGGCAACTGATTACAGTATTGACAAGGCGTACCCGAGCTTGTTGATTTGACTTGACTTTCACTGCAATTACGTAATTCAACCCTCATGCTACTGATTCAAGACCACTTTCAAGTTATTGATTCAACCCTACTTTTGAAAATCCAAGTTATTGATCCAACCCCACTTTAAAAATCCAGGTTGTTGATTCAACCCCACTTTTTTTTCACTCAAGTTATTGAATCAACCTCATTTTCTTGTGGCTCCAATACATTCTCGCGAGTTGTAATGTGACTCCCGGCCTTCCCCCCCACCTTCGACATTGTGCAACCAGACCTAAGACACGTTGGTAACATCCCACAATTCTCGAAGTTCCCACCAGCAACTTTTGTGTTCCGTTTTCGAAATCCGCTTTCACAACAAATCTAATGCATAAACCAACTTGGCCTCAGATGCATAGATTTGAACCTCTGATGCGTAGATTTGGAGGAATGCACATTGAATGACTTGTGCTTGTTAGTAATGGGAAAACAACATCCTGATCTTCAATGAAACCAAAAAACAGGTTGATTCAACAGAGGCAGTCAGAGTAGACGATTGAGGTGTGACTCTCAAGTGATTAAGTGAAAAACTAATAGTTGGTTCACAAAAGGCCGGTTGTCTTGATAACTCAAAAAGTTAGGCCCTGTTCGGGATCCCCAGCTCCGTTCTGTTAGCCCACAGCTCTCTGCCAAAACGTAGCTGTACAGGATCTCCAGTCCCGTGATCTCAGCTATGAATGTCACCCTGTTGTCACTCGCTCCAGACCAGGTCCATCAAACTGCCAGCTCATCGCCTTGGCGGCGTTGTCCCCCGCCATCCATGCATCCCGCCACCCCCCGACGTGCTCCGATGTGTTCCCGGAACTCTTTTATTCTTCAAACTGACTATATGAGGATGTCCTCTTAGAGTTTATATCACATATAAAGAGACTTTTGTTTCAAAAATGGCCGCAATGACCGAGAACGAGACCAGCGACGGTGCCGCCGTCGATGACGGGCGCGCTTTGACGGTTCACAGAGTGTGTGGTCGACATCTGATCGGAGTTTCGCACCGGCTCCATGATGTGACCATTATGTGACGGACTACCTGTACGAAGCTAACGGAAGCTAACAGAACGGAGCTGGGGATCCCGAACAGGGCCTTAGACTGTTTCAATGACCTGCTGTAATTATTGAAAAGTCAGGTTGATTCAATAACTAACTGGTACCATTTTAAAAAAGTAGGGTTGAATCAATAACTGAGCGTTCTCAAAAGTAGGGTTGAATCAATAACTGACCATTCTTAAAAGTCGGGTTGAATCAATAACTGACCATTCTAAAAAGTCAGGTTGAATCAATAACGTGATGCAGTTGAAAGTGGGGTCAGATCAATTACTATTAGATGAAGTTGCTGAATCAGTAACCGCGGCACGTCAGATCAAGTAGGTGACCGTTGGGTGACCGAAGAAAACATGGTCAGATCAGTAAGAATCAGCAGCCAAAAATCAAGGTCAAATCAACAAGTCGAGTTCTGGGTTGGATCAATAGCCGTGAAAGGCAATAACATATTTTCGTGCCCCAATTTGTGTTTTGCGTCCTGTCGCGTCCCACGTCGTTGCCTTAACTAAAACTTAAGTTGCATCGACGCGTCGACCACATGCTTCATCCGTGACTTTAAGTGAGACTCAGACTCTCTCACTCTCCTTGCTCTCTCCTCACCGTCTCGCAAAACCAAATGCTTTTGTGCACATCACACGGATCCAACTCTCCTCACCACTATGGGCTGGTTTGACGACAATCATCCGATGGGCTCCCGAGCGGACGAAGAGATGGAAGACACCATGAATGCGATGGGGTGGAACAAATGGTACAAGGACCTGCAGCCCTCCGGTGGAACGTCTGAACCAGCACGGGTGGAGCATCCAGAGTCGGAATGGGATGAGGCTAAGTGGCGCAAAACCAACCTCCGCGATGGGGTACGTCCTCGCCGCCTGCTTTTCCTCAGACGGTGTTCAACGGCACGCACAGGACACGATGCCCAAGACAAATGCGAAGACCACGTACCTGGTGAAGCCCATACTTATTTATTCTATGTATCAATGTGTCCTGATTTATCATAGCTGACGGACAAAGACCTCCTCCCGCTGGAATATCAAAAGAAAATCAATTCCCGAGGGTTCAACAACTTGAATGCCTACCGAAAACGTGATGTCGAACGACTCGCCTGGAAGAAATATGGTGGACCGAATGGATTGAAGGCCGCGTGCGCGAATTCTGGCGTACTTCCAATGCGTTTAAAGGCTGACTTGGCTATGCAGCAAAGAAGACAAGAAAAACGGTGTCAAGCCTATCTCATCGAAGGTCAGCTCCGTCTCCAGATCACGAACCGCCATTTGAACATTAGAGAAAACATCTAGAAGGCATCGAGCGCTAGAAAGACCAAATCTTCCACATCTGCGGCTAATGGAGGCAAAGCTACGGTTCTGGGTACAGGCAAAGGCAACTTGAAAGACCGAGGCACTGAGGACGACGAATAGATACAATAACTCGGTGCACCATCTTTCTCAGCATTGGTTGAGTTCGTCTAAGCATCATTCATGGCAGAAGATTTAGAGACATAATTGTTCTTGGATAAACTTGTAATCTCATTAGCAAATCCTTTCTAATAATTACCACTTGACTCCAGTCTCGAGAAATTGGCGTGTGGCCGGATTTTGGGCAATCTGTCGTTGCGAACCAAATAGCTCCCCGTGGTGTTAAAATCTGAACCTCAAGTTGAGCCACAGCGGGATACAGGGGATATGATCTGCACTGTGAAATCTACCGGGAAGTTGATAATGAAAGTATGTGTTCCATGACTATGGGTATAGATCTCCAGATTCCTGAAATAAGCTCGGAACTAAATCGAGCGAAAGTTCATAATAGGGGAATTCAACACAACTCCGTGAAATTTCGCTTCCAAGGCACGAAACTTGTCTAGGCCACGGCCGTAAAATCAACGGGTTTTTTGACGACACTGGACCTCATCGAACACTGGGCCGTCGAGTGGTGTCACGATTAAGCAGGCTATCTAATCGGACAACGCCTTATCTCGTTATCTAAGCGCCAGGATAAGCGCTGGTCTATTTAAACATCGAGGCTATGCTTGAGTCATCAGTGATCGGACAGCCAGGGATCAGGTTCCCACAGGAACATGCCGATGAAGCACGACGGATTGGTGATCGGACAGCTGACAGGTGTCATGGCTGCGGACATGTGGAGTATGCATGGGCATTACTCAGAACACGTGGCTTCAGGATGTTTCTTACTCAGAACACATGGTTCTAGCATGTTTATTACTCAGAACACATGGTTATGGTGCTTGTAGCACATGGACGCTCTATTGTATATATTATTAGCACTAGTTACATAGCCACAGTTGAACAGTATAAGTAGTGTAGCTAGTCGCATGTATTCCTTAGTCTTTTATTCCATCATACTTCAAGCCTCACTCTTACCTGCTACATCTGAGAACGCAACGTGCGACCTCTCAGACTAGTATTTGAGCCTTGAGCGTGACATAATAAAAGACTGCCCTTCATACCTTCGTACCGCCCCTACCCTCCGACCTCCTTTCCTTTTCCCCCATCCCTCTATCCACTACTTGGTCTCTTACCTCTACTTGGATTCTTGTATTTGAAGTTCCATTTTCCCCATTCCCCACCCGCCGATTCCCTACCTCGTCCACAGCGAGTCTAAACAAGTGCAGCACCAGTCGTTTTCGGTTTACCGAACAGACAGACGCTAGGCCACGGGAAACGTTGAGTCCGTCCCAAGCCACATAGCAGTCGCAGGAGTGCCAGCCGGACCTTCGGGGAAGACTGCCTCGCTATCGCCGGGGGTGTTGTAGAAGACCCGGGGTAGTTCTGTCGCAAGAAACCGTTGCGATTCCACCAACCGCTGAGTGCGGATTCGTACCAACACAGTGACCTTCCGCGCCCCATCCACCTCCTCTTCGTCGGGAACCTCATCCCCGTCGACCTCCTTATACCGCTCCGCCGAACTTCCTACCTTCACCCCGTTCGACCGACTTTACGCCGCTCTCGCCCAACCACCTTACCAACCACCTCGCCCGTCGCTCATATCACCAATGGCCGACGAAGACCAGAACCAGGGCACCACCTCTCACATGCCCGCCATGGACCTCGACCCCGCCCCGAGAGAGACTAGGTCCTCTCGGATCACCCTCGCCCGCCTCCCCCCCACTTTCGACGGCTCTGACAAGAGCAAGTGGGAGACTTTCCTCAACGCCCTTCTTAATTACCTATGGGCGTACGACTCGGAGTTCGACTCCGAAAAGAAGAAGATCGCGTTCACCCTATCGTTATTGGGGCGAACCGATGGTGCCTCGTGTCCAGCTACCAATTGGGCACGCAATTGGCGAAAGCGCATGTTGCGCGAGGGGCTTGACAGCCTCTACCACTTCGATGATCTGATCTCGGATCTAGAAGCGACGTTCCAGGACAAGAACGTCAAGCAGACGGCGCACATGCGCCTTACGACGACACGGCAGGGAAAGACTCCCCTGGCCGATTTTATCCAGGCGTTCGAGCTGAACGCTGAAGAAGCGGGGTATGCCCCCAATGACAAGGACACCCCCCACAACACCTTCCTAGTGGAAACACTAGAAGGCCTCGTCGAGGAGGCGGTGCGCACCCAGCTGTATGCGGGTGGAATTGAGGTCCCGGAGGATTACGCGGGACTCAAGAAGAGGCTGACGGCGATCAGCAGGGTCATGGAGCGGGGGAAACTCCGAGCGGCTCAGCAAGGCCGGATGTTCTGGGCCCCGGCGCGCGCACAAGCGCCGGCTGCCAAGACATCACCAGGGTTCGGGCCGGCGCCCAACCTCGCGAAGAAGATCGGGCCGGGGGAGACCGTCCCGATGGATGTGGACCGCGCGCGGCAGACGCCGCGCGTCTTTAAATGTTACAACTGTGGCAAGGAGGGCCACATGAAGCGGGAGTGCCCGGAGCCTCCCAAGTCTAAATTCAATATCCGGTCGATCAAGACCGAGGACTACTCGCAGGACGACCTGCAGGCTCTCGCAGCCGTCCTTCGCGAGAAGGGTTTTTAAAGGGGCCCCCGCTTGCGGCCAAAGCCGGGCGCCCTGCGGACACGGACAAAGTCGCTCCAGCGACGAACATTATGCCTACCAACACTTTTACTTTACTGCCCGAACTTAATATTAGCAATGTAGTTACCGACCCGGCTGATGATATTTATACCCCAGAAAATACTAGTTTACGAAAGAGCATAAACGATTTCTTAGTAGCTAGTGCAGAAAACAAACAAAAAATACGTATCCTGGAGAATCAGAATCGGAAACATAATTTAAAGAATCACAGAATGGACGAAGCAAATAAGCGTTGGAGCGCATTCAAAAAGGCCCCTGGAACCCAAACCAGTGTGAAAAATAGTGCGACGAAAAAGGACGGCGATGCCGTGAGGGCTCAATCCCAGGATCGGGAGGAAGCGCCCAAACAGAAGAAAACACGCGTGATGCTGAGTCAGAAGAAGACACAGGCGGCGCAGAAGTTGGCACAGCCTGAGGATCGGCTTGCCAAGGAGATGAAGGAAATCCAGAAGCAGAGGCGGCATCACGAGATGCTAGTTCCCGTTACGCTGACTGCGTTGGACACCGGGAAGACGCGCGCTGTCAAGGCTCTTCTCGATAACGGTTGCACTACCACGTGCATCGATCGAGATTATGCCAAGGCAGAAGGCTTCGAGCTCCACGAGCTTGACGTGCACATCGTCGCCCGCAACACAGACGGAACAGAGAACTCTCGGGGAAAGATCACTCACTACGTTGAGTTGATGCTTTCGGTCGGACCCCACGTTGAGCGCCAACGGTTCTTGGTTACAGGACTAGGCAAGGCTCGCGTGTTCATTGGGTACGACTGGCTGTTCAAGCACAACCCCGAGGTGGATTGGCGATCACAAAAGATCGTGTTCAGCCGCTGCCCGCCCGAGTGCAACATGCACGGCACGGAGTACCGGACTGGATTGTCCGCGGAGGAAGAGAAGTTGGAAGACGGCGAGTCGATCCTATTGGTCGACTTTGCGGAACAGATTGATCTACGTGCGCACGGATCACAGGCGCAGCAGATGGCAGAGGAAGCGAATCGTGGGAAGGAGCGCATGACCGAAGGGAAGGTCCCGGAGGAGTACTACGAGTTCGTGAAGGTGTTCGCGAAGGAATCGTTCGACGCCATGCCCGAGAAAAGACCGTGGGATCACGCAATCGAGCTTAAGCCAGGATCAAAGGCTGTAGATTGCAAGATCTATCCGCTCTCAGTCACGGAGCAGGGGAAGTTGAACGAGTTCCTGGAGGAGAACTTGAAGAGTGGGAGGATCCGCCCGTCGAAATCGCCGATGGCTTCAGCGTTCTTCTTCGTGAAGAAAAAAGATGGCAGCCTGAGACCAGTCCAGGATTATCGGAAGCTCAACGAAATGACGATTAAAAACCGTTATCCACTACCGTTGATCTCGGAGCTCATAAATAAGCTCCGTGGCGCCAAATACTTCACGAAGTTGGATATCAGATGGGGATACAACAACGTGCGGATCAGGGAGGGAGATGAGTGGAAAGCGGCGTTCAGGACGAACCGAGGGCTGTTCGAGCCGCTCGTGATGTTTTTCGGCCTGACGAATTCCCCGGCAACGTTCCAGACAATGATGAATGACATCCTTCGAGAGCTCATAAACGAGGGAAAGGTCATAGTCTACCTGGACGATATCCTTATCTTCACCGACAACTTGGAGGAGCACAGAGCATTGACGAAGCGGGTACTTCAAATCCTGCAAGACAACAAGCTCTTTCTCAAACCAGAGAAGTGTGACTTTGAGAAAACGGAGATCGAGTATCTAGGAGTCATCATTTCCTACAACTCGATGAGGATGGACCAGGTGAAGATCAAGGGCGTGATGGAGTGGCCGGAACCAAAGAACCTTAAGCAGACACAAGCATTCTTAGGTTTCACGAACTTCTACCGTCGCTTCATCCGAGGATATTCGGAGATCGCGAAGCCGCTGACGAGGCTGACCGGGAAGGAAGGCTGGAGTTGGGGAGAGGAGCAGAGGAAGGCGTTCCAAAGGCTCAAGGATCGCATCGCTGAAGACGCCGTACTGGCGCTTCCCACGGATCACGGGAAGTTCCGAGTTGAAGCTGATGCCTCGGATGGAGCTATAGGAGCGGAGCTCGCACAGGAGCAGGAGGGCAAATGGCGCCCTGTTGCTTTCATGTCTCATGGACTCAATGAGACTGAGCGGAACTACGAGATCTATGATAAAGAGATGCTCGCGATCATGACCGCGCTGGACGAGTGGCGGGAGTTGTTGATGGGCGCAAGCCAAACATTCGAGATCTTTACTGATCATCAAAATCTCGAATATTTCAAGAAGCCTCAGAAGGTTAATCGCAGACAGGCCCGGTGGATTCAGGAACTGGCAGAGTTTGACTTCACGTTGCACCACCGGCCCGGAGCGTTGAACAAGAAGGCAGATCTCTTATCTCGGAGATCGGATCACGACCAAGGGAAAGACGACAATGAGAACATCGTTCTGTTGAAGCCAGAGTATTTCCGAGCGCAGGACATAGTGCTGGAAGGGCCAGAGACAGGAATCTTGGAAGAGATTATAAAGGAGAAGAAGATCGATAAGAGCGTTAAGCTGGCGCTCGAGAAAAAGCTACCAGCCTGGGAAAAGAAGGACAATATTATATATTACAATGGACTTATATATGTACCCCGGAATCAGGAGTTGCGCGATAAGATTATCGGACTCCATCATGACCTGCCCATGCTCGGCCATCCCGGAGAGAATCGCACGCAGGAAATGGTGGAACATAATTATTGGTGGCCGAGACTGGGAAACCAGGTCGCCGAATATATAAAGGCCTGCGAGGCTTGCCAAAGGACTCGAGTGCGCCGGTACAAGCAGGGAAAGCTTAACCCGCACAAGATCGCTGAGGGGCCTTGGCAGATTATATCTATGGACCTCATCGGGCCGCTGCCGGTCAGCAATGGCTTTAACGCTATCCAAGTCTGGGTCGACACATACACGAAGATGCTCCATTGCGAGGCAACGAACATGGAGCTGACGAGCGAAGGTGTCGCCCGACTCACCCGGGATCGCGTGATTAGATATCACGGCATTCCCCGTAAAATTATATCGGACCGAGATACCCGATATTTATCCGGGTTCATGCGAGAGCTTAACCGGCTTCTCGGCATAGAAATGAACCCGAGCACGGCATACCATCCGGCGACAGACGGACAAACAGAACGGATGAATCAGGAGATTGAAAAATATCTCAGGATCTTCGTCAATCACCGACAGTCGGATTGGGCGGAGTGGCTTGCATTGGCCGAGTTCACTCATAACGATAAGACCAGCTCGTCGACGAGCATGTCACCTTTCTATACGAACACGGGATACCACCCCTGGAAGGGGATAGAGAACTCAGTCGAGTCGCGCAATGAGGCCGCGAATGACTTTGCACAGAAAATGAAGAGGATCCGCGATGAAGCGTCGGTCGCTCTTGAGAAAACCCAGAAAAAGATGAAGAAGTATTATGACGCGCATAGGCGCGAGGCGCCTGTATTTAACGTCGGCGACATGGTTTGGGTGGAAGGAGAGAACATAGAGACAGATCGACCGACAAAGAAGATAGACGATGTCAGGCTGGGGCCTTACGAGATCATGGAGAAGGCCGGGGCTTCAGCGTGGAAGCTGAGATTGCCGGAGACGGATCAGACATATCCGGTCTTCAACGAAGCACTTCTCACGCCTTACGTGGAGCCGCCCGAGGGACGGAAAGAGAAGCGGCCGGGACCGCAGATCGTGCAGGGACAGAAGGAGTACGAGGTGGAGGAGATCCTCAACCACAGGAAACGTGGGCGAGGCTACCAGTATTTAATCAAGTGGAAGGGATACCCTATCGGGGAACGGAACTGGGAGCCAACCCGGAACCTTAAGAATGCACCGGACATTCTCAACAAGTACAATGCAGAGCATGACTTGCGCCGATGGGCGGAGGACCTGATTGCCGGAAGGTCAAAGGAGAGCAATGACGCGCTGGCGGCAGAGCTCAGGAAATTAGGCTTGATGCCACCAAAGGAAGCGCTAGGCGCTAAGTCCCCAGGAGATGCCCAGGAACAGCCGCAGACCGAGGGGATTCCGGTCTTGCCGCTGGGGCATTGGGATTATCTTATCAAGCGGTATAAGCCGAAGCAGGAGTCGGCTGATTATCCAACTCGCTATCTATACGACCCAATCACAAGACGAAGGATGATCGTGGAGAAATTCCCTAACGAAGGATGCTCGCGCGGTACCTCAGTCGAGGTGTGACGGATTCTCACGGTCGTCGGGACGCCGACCCTAAGAGGGGGGTAATGTCACGATTAAGCAGGCTATCTAATCGGACAACGCCTTATCTCGTTATCTAAGCGCCAGGATAAGCGCTGGTCTATTTAAACATTGAGGCTATGCTTGAGTCATCAGTGATCGGACAGCCAGGGATCAGGTTCCCACAGGAACATGCCGATGAAGCACGACGGATTGGTGATCGGACAGCTGACAGGTGTCATGGCTGCGGACATGTGGAGTATGCATGGGCATTACTCAGAACACGTGGCTTCAGGACGTTTCTTACTCAGAACACATGGTTCTAGCATGTTTATTACTCAGAACACATGGTTATGGTGCTTGTAGCACATGGACGCTCTATTGTATATATTATTAGCACTAGTTACATAGCCACAGTTGAACAGTATAAGTAGTGTAGCTAGTCGCATGTATTCCTTAGTCTTTTATTCCATCATACTTCGAGCCTCACTCTTACCTGCTACATCTGAGAACGCAACGTGCGACCTCTCAGACTAGTATTTGAGCCTTGAGCGTGACAAGTGGTTCAACAAACTCTTGACGGCATGGCACGGTCAACTTCAGGACAGCCATAACGGTTGACACAGGTGTTTTCGCTTGGTTTTTGCAGCGTGCTATGTAGTTTCCTCGCTCAAATTTGAATGTATTGCTCACTATTACAGCCGTTTGCATAATTGATGACAGTAGCCGAGAAAAAAAAAAAAAAAGAGTTTTGATGCCGGAAATTGTTTTGCTCATTTCTCCTTCATTTCTTGTCCGATTAGGCTGAAAATAGGGGGGATCGAGAGGGTTTCTCAGGGCCTTCATAACAATACCATACTCACCTCCCAATTCACAGATTCGAGCTCGATGGTTTTTCCCTTGTAATCAATGGATTTGATGGATGTCCAATTTTATAACCCACACATCTCCTTCATTTCTCAATGGAATTACATGAAACCAGGTGCTGATTAAAACCCCAATTCACCTGAATCTTCTATGTGCCTCTGGACCGTCATTGGCCCTCATCCTCCAGTGTAATATGTGATTATGTTGGGAGGGGTTATAAACAGACTCAGGTAAATTCACTATTGCACACGATCAGTCAGTCACCTTTATTTGTATACTGGAAAAACATCTGGTAGTAAACTGGGGCTTTCAAACGCACCCATCCACATGTAATTTCATCGAGAAATGAGGGAGATAGGTGTATTATAAAATCGGACATCCATTAAATTCATTGATTACAAGGGGAAAATCATCAAGCTTGAATCTGTGAATTGGGAGGTGAGTATGGTATTGTTATGAAGGCCCTGAGAAACCCTCTTTATCCCACATATTTTCAGCCTAATCGGACAAGAAATGAAGGAGAAATGAGCAAAACAAGTTCCAGCATCAAAACTCTTCTTTCTTTTTTTTTCTCGGCTACTGTCATCAATTATGCAAACGGCTGTAACTGTATGTCCACGAAGGTGCATCCACAGGATGCATTTTGAAAGTTTGTGAAGTGTGTGGAGATTTAGCAACCTGTAGCCCGCTTCCTCGACTTTGCCAGAAGACGGGTATTGTGTTCTAAGGGAATAGATCCCCTAACAAGAAAAACAGAATGGGCTTGCAAAACAAAAACAAAAACGTACACGAATCCACGGATCCCCAAATCGAACATCTCCGGCAATTGCCGAGATCGACTGAGACTTCCCATTTCTACTGGTTAGAATTACCGCGCTACCGGGAAAGCCTTGCCCGCCCAGAATTAGGACGGAATTAACGATAAAAAATCACGTATCAGCCGTGCTGCGAGCTCAGGCAAGGTGAGCTTGCGAGCCGGCCTGAGTGGAAGCCAAAGTAGAGAGCAGCGTACGCGCCCAGGCGATCAAATCTACACAGCCACTTTGGCTTGTCCTTCACTTCTCTTTGGACCCACCCTTCCACTGTCCCCTTTCCGTTGTTGCTCACGCTTGGGTGGCTTCGGGTCTCCTTCATCGGACCCGTCGTTGCCCTTGTGTACGGGATCGGCCGTGCCCACGCGTCCCGTCTCCGATCTGCCCTTCTCCGCTGCCTCTTTGCAGCCCGGGAAGTCCCGATCGGCTGGGACGGCCTTTCCCCCACAAACACCACACAGCCTCCTCCTTAGTCCCGTCCTCGTATATCACACGCGCCGAACGGATTACCTCGTCCGTCAGGATCGAGAGCACCGAAGGTGCTCCTCCTCCCCCGAGCGCAGATCACGCACACGCGAGCCTCTACCTTGGCGTTAATCTCTTGTAAAAATCCCCGATGGGACGGGCGCGGCAAACGTCAGCAATTTACTCGGGTCACGGTACGCCCGGGTTGAACTGCGTCGTCGATGAACACAATCTGAACATGTATGCATCGTGCGAGAAATGCCATCGATCTGGTTTCGCTTCAGCTGTGGAAATAGGTGTAGAGACGCGTATCGAGACTATAAAACGTCCCGGCGCGTATTTTACTGAGAATGGCACTGTTCACGGCCTGGGTTTTAGGTGGTTCCCATTAAGACGCGTGTCCCAGTTGTGTTTGGCAACATCACGACACGACTTGCTCTTAACTGTCAATGAAAAGCGACCCAACCCGTCCATCCAAGTCGGTCAAGCCCACAAAAGCCTTCTAGAATCTAGATCCTCCAGATAACCCAGTCTCATCTCCGAGCGCCCTGTTCATGTTTCCTCTTCGCAGCTTGTTACGACCTTCTCTGAATCGGCTCTCATTGTTACGGCCCTCCCAAGCACGACCACTTCTACGGCCTTATTATCATGCTGTCCGTTCTGCGTCTCTGGGTGCCAGAATATTGTTTAAGCCGAACAGAGCACCGAGATCCAAAATCTGCGGCCTCGTAATAAGTTTGTGTGCACCGAGTCTCTGTGGCTAATTGCTGAAGCAAGTCCTACAGCGTTCCTGCTCGCCGACATCCTCTACGCTTCCTGGACCGCGAGGGCCGTCCGAGAAAAAGCGCTCAACCGCGAGCACATCCTCCTCGCCGTGCTCGAGTACATCCCGGGCCAGCGCGTCGACCCGGATACAGCACCGCGCCGCTCGACAACCTTGCCGACGCGCTCTCGTACTTCGAGGCCCTCGCGGGGGTCCTCTGCTGCGCCGGCGTGGGCCCCGAGAGGCTCGCGCGGCTATTCCGCAACTTCGCAATGCTCCACCGCGCGGAGAGCGAGCTGGGGACGCAGGCATGGGATGCTCGTGCATGCTCAGAGCTCCTGCGCGACGCGGCGGAGGCGGTGCACGAGATCCTCGTGGTGGGCAAGGGCGCGGTAACGGCGGAGACTGCAGCGGAGATCATCCGCGTCGTCGTCGACGCGTTCGTCGCGGTCTGCGACCTCCAGCTGGATTTGTTGGCGGACGTGGAGGAGCGGGCGAATCAGTTGGACGAGACGATCGTCGACGGGCTATAGCGTGTGCGGTTGTTTGTGGGTTCGTATCGAGATGCGCTTCTGCCCATCGGCAACGCGAAGGATGAGAAGGTTTGGCAGTAACCGAACAACAGCATGATCAGATCGAAGAGCAGAACATCGAGTGAGTCTGGGCCATGTATCTTTTCCACCCCACTAAGCGTACTTCAGGCCGTTGTCCTATAAAACGGTTCATCGAGTAGATTAACGAATGTCGTACTTTATTTTGAGGCTTTCAAATAGAGCCGATTGTTCAGCGTCGGCCTATCTGAAATTACTGGACGCGTTCTTTTTCCGCTTAGTGGCCAATCACTAGGCCTGAGCGGCGGACGAAGGTACGATGGGAGAATACTGTGAGTGAGCTCCTGGAGGTGTTGCCGCACCAGACCGATTTGTGAGATTACAAAACCATCTGACCCGCCTGTTGCCGTTCTCGCATTGATAAAATCAGCCGCAACATGGGGCGCAAGCAAGCGGCGGCCCTCGTCGACCTGGAGCAGACCGACAGCTCAAAACACGCATAAAGAGCAGTGTATTACATGTAACGAATGCGAGAACATACTGTATGTACTATAAACAATCCCACTCTAGAAAATAAGATGCCTCCGTAAATGAATGTAAAGCGCAAGCCTAGAGGGGGAGGACGGTGTTGAAGAGGACGTCCCAGAATTTGCCTGCCGCATCGTCAGTGGAGAACAACAAGCGAGCGGGGGAACTGACTGGTGACGCCGAAGCCGAGCTCAAAGTTCTTGTAGTGGTGCGCGAGGTGGTAGCGCTTCTGCTCGCGCATGTACGCGGGCAGCTGCGTGTGGTGCAGCGCGTAGTGCATGAGGTCGTACAGGATATCTGCCGGGTGTCAGCTCAGCTAAGGACGGGAAAAAGGAGGGGGAGGGGCGGGAAGACGCACAGAATGCAAACGCTCCGGAGATGATGCCGTTTGCGACGGCGGCGGGGAAGAGGACATGCGCGAGGCGCGTGAACGGCGCCTGCAGCGCGATGAAGAGCATGGGCGGCATGACGAGGCGCAGGCGGTCCATCGGCAGGTAGTGGTGTACGCCGTGCATCGAGAAGTGCAGCAGGATCGCGAGCGGGTGGTCCGGCAGCCAGTAGTCGATGTGGAAGAGGAAGCGGTGCAGCGTGTACTCGAGGATCGTCCAGATGAAGTTGCCGAGGAGGAAGCACGCGCCGGTCTGGAGGAGCGGCGTGCCCGTCGCGAGCGCCTGCGAGAGGTGCGCGAACGGCGCGACGGGGTTCGCGGTGAATGCCGGGAGGACGCGGGGCGCGATGGAGAATTGGACGAGGGAGCGCAGAAAGAGGTACGAGAAGATGGGGCCCCAGAAGAGCGGGATGACCCACCAGTAGGTGCGCGTTGCGGCCTGGCGCGGGTGTTAATGTCTCGGATGAAAATGCAATAATAATGGCCTTTACCTCGAAGATAGATGGCCCGAAGAGGCGCGCGGATTCGGGAAGATGGCGGGGCTGGTGCACTTGCTGCAGATAGTACGATTTGCTGGAGCCAGAATTGAGGGCCAAATTCGCTCCAAAATGGAACCGACACACCTGAAGTTACCCTCCCATACTTGCCGTATCAACGGCTTGCTGAGATCCAAGAACTGGTTCTTTTTAAAGTCCTCATCCGGCTCGGTAGTCTCCGGGTGGAAGTCGTCCGATGCCTCGAAATCTACTCCACAAAATAAGCATTGAATCAGTGAATTGAAAAATTTCAGCCGCACCGTCTCGCAGAATGCTCTCCTCAGTCCCGAGCTTCCCGATCTGATACTCCTCCAGCATCTCGTACGCCGCATCCGAGTGCTCGTGCTGCTCGCCATCCTTCCCCGCCATCACCCCCTCCACATTTTGCCCCGCATACTTTAAAAGAATGTCGTCTCCGCCGGGATGGTCGTTGACGAACTTGGAGACATTGTAGACCTTCCCGCGCCGCGAGAGCCAGCAGTTGCCCTGGGTCTTGTGGGCGGCGACGTCCTCCGCTGTGTAGATGCGCACTCGTTTGGACATGAGTGTTGCGGAAGAAAGCTGAGGAGTGAAATGATGGTTCCATTTTTGAATTATCGGTCACACTTTGTCATTTCGCCCGTCTCAGCCGCGGCAACACGGTCCGAGAATCCCCGAGGCTCCCCGAGAGTGGCCGAGAATCAGCTAGAATGGTCTTGGAGGGAACTGGAAATTCCTGGGTCATGTCATTGAGCTGTTCTTCTTAAAGTATGCAAGCCCAAATAATCGGCTTGGAAATTTATGTTCGCCGTGGTTGAAATCTTGGTTGAAAAAGGTGTACAAATTTCGGAAGTCGCGTACGGTCTTATGTAGTCGCATCACCATTCTGGGGAAAGATACATCTTAATTTATCGGCCAAGAACAGTTGCTATCAGCTCTGGATTATGTTGCAAAATTAATATCCCTTGGATAGGGGCTACGGCATAACAAGAAGCCAAACAACTGCACCGCCTCTAGCGCTAACGCCGAACGCCGAACACTCGCATCACCGCCCTTGCACTCGCACTCTCCAAAGAAATGGAGCCGGATATGCATGGGCATCCCATGAACACGCAGGACATGCACCCTATTGCCGCACACGACCGGCACCCTATAATCCCCGCACCACAAGACCTCGACAACGGCGCGCTCATCCCGTCCGACCCCCCGCCAGACGCAGCGCCCATCACCGACCAGGAGGTCGGCGAGTACAGGGAGCAGGACCGGTTCTTGCCCGTGCGTCTCTTCTCTTTCTCCATCAAAATTATACCGACAGTATTCAGATCGCCAACGTCTCGCGCCTGATGAAGTCCGCCGTGCCGCCCACCGCAAAGATCGCCAAGGACGCGAAAGAGTGCGTGCAGGAGTGTGTCTCCGAGTTCATCTCGTTCATCACGTCCGAGGCCGCAGAGCGGTGTCTCTCGGAGAAGCGCAAGACGATCGGCGGCGAGGACATCCTTTACGCGATGGGCACCCTCGGTTTCGACAACTACGCCGAGACGCTCAAGATACACCTCGCAAAGCTCAGACAGGTGCGGGTCGTGTGCGCGGTATACTATAATATACGCATTCTCATATTTCTTTGAATTGCAGAACGGCAGTTCTGGGCCGCCGCCGCCGCGCGTGGAGCATCCCATCGAGCCCCGCATAGACGAGGAGTCGTAGTGGCGGAGGAACCACGACGGGGAAAATACCAAGCGCAACGACTCGGACTCGAGGTGGAAAAATTGAAACGACGGTTGTCGTTGTATTTACTAAGTCAAAGGATTGGAACAGATATAATACCCTTGTGCAACATGTTTTCGTCAACAATACCACTGTATTCGATTTCGGAGTACGAAACCGGCCCAAATCAACTCGCGAGGCTCACCTCTGAGACAACGATCCGAGTGTAGTTTGGCCAATTTTTTTCAAGTACACAACCAATTCAGGATCTAATCCCTAGCCACGACCGAGCATATCGGGCCATTCACGACATTACCCCCATTTCAAAGCATTGAGACTCTTGAGAGCCATCCGCCGTCCAAATAAGGCAGCCAACTCGCCTAATCCGTCCTGCCTTGATTGAGACTAGCATAGCACAACCTCAACCTCGCTAATGACGATCGCCGCTCTTGTCTTAATTATCTGCGCCTACACGAGCGGACCACGCGTTCTTCATCTCCACGAACAAGCTTTGCTACTACCCTGAAGCTAGCTAAGCTAGCATTTTGAGGGTACCGGCGGGTGTACAGCGAGCAGCGGGGAAAAGGAAAAGGGGCATGCAGGAGAGATCGGAAGGAGGTAGATAGATATTAGGGCATGGGGGCATAAGGACCGAGGCGAGCGGCAAGTATCGTCCGCCGATGCGATATGTGCGTGCGAATTTGTGCCTAGCCTAGTACATGCGTTGCCTACATGGCCGAGCGGCGGTCGCACAACCCATGGAAATGACAATGCGCACGGCGCGGCTGTGCGACGCCGCGCGGACCGGGGTGTGTATGTACGATGCGATATGTACAACGCGGCCTACAGTCTGTAAACCATCGAGTCAATATAAGTATGGAGCGGCCCGCACACCGAGTGCACTCACCCACTCGCTACCCGAGAATCTCGTATCCTTTCGACGAGTCCTTCATCTCTTCCCGCAGGCGCTTGAGGTGTAGCAGCCGCCCCGTCTCGTCCGCGTCCATGTCCTCCACGAGCTCGATGAGCGTGAGCATCGCGTCGTCGACGATGCCGATCACGAGCACCGCCGTCTCCGCCGCGTCCGCGCCCTTGCTCGCCGCGAGGATCCCGTGCACCGCCTCCGCCGCGCTCCGCACCAGGTCGTGCACGCGCGCGCCCAGCCCCTCCCCCCCCTCGCCGGGCGCGAGCTGCGCGAGGTCCGCGAAGAACGCCGCGAGCGTCTCGGGCCGCACGTCCCCGAGGCAGAAGTACCCCGCGAGGTCCGCAAAGTACGCGAGCGCGCCCGCGAAGCCGTCGAGCGGCGCGGTCGTATAGTCGTAGTCGACGCGCTGGATGTGCACGAGCGCGGTGAGAAGGTAGCGCTCGTAGTCGAGCGCCTCGACGACGAGCAGCGTGCTCCACGTGGCGTAGAGCGCCCCCGCGAGCAGGGATGCTTGGATTTTAGCGAAATTAGCACGGGTACTATATTTTGGGCGCCCACGAACTTAGTACGAGCCCGCGGAGTTTGGAGCGGGGCGTTCCGTCTGCCCGGAACCATATCTGGGCGCCCCAGGACGCAGGGCGGGCAGGATAGTAATACGTTCGCAGCAGACTTGGTCGTGATTGAGGGGGCCGCACAGCTGGGCGCAAGGATGTAAGTCGGTTCAGAGAAGGCCGTAGCAAACTGCGGAGAGGAAACATGGCTGGTTCGGAAGATTTGCAGACTTTGGGCGACGAGACAAGTCTAAAGGTTCTAAGGTCGTCTGCTTGAATGGGCGTAGTTGACGGAGAGGCGATGAGTAGCGATGAGTAGTCTCAGAGTAGAGTATGCGTGAGGCCGTTGCCAAACACAGCCACACGCGTCTCACTCACAAAACAGAAACTCAAAAAAAAAAAACTGGGACACCCAAAACCAATCCAATAGCCAGAACAGTGCCATCCTCACGCCAGAACGTTTTCGAGTCTCGACCTCTGCTCTCAAGCTCCTAATGGAGTTTCCACAGCAATAGAACTTCAAGAATACTAGGTGCCAGTGAGGCTGACATCAGGAAAAATCTTACTGACGATGGTGTGTAATGTAGTAACGATCGCCCAGGTAGGGCTGTCGTTTACCCCCCATTATATAGCAGGCTGTAGCTCTCAACCAAAACTATCAGACACTATGTCAGATGATATACATAACTATCACATGCTATGTATGATAATATAGCGGCACACGGGGTGTATGTAACTTCGTATCCCTATCGTCATGTTGTCCACATATTACTTTGTAGGACCCCAGATCGTACTTTTCTCTCATTGCAATCCCAAAAAGAAGCAGAAGAATGAAATATATTGATGCGCCATTGATGCGAAACCACTACTCCTACATATCAACATCAGCAAGTTCACCATCCTCGTCGCCATCGCTCTCGGGCTTATCCTCCTCATACTCCCTGAGAGCCACGTCGAGGACCTCCTTGCTGAGAGTGGAGGTGGTAACGGTGGCAATGGGCTGCGCCCCCGAGTGATGGCTACGAGAAATGACACAGTCAGATCCTGAAAAGCAAGAGGATGAAATACATACCATCCGACATTGATGCGCAAGAGGATGCGGTCAAGGAGCTTCTATTTCTCTGTGTTCCTTGAACTCCTCCAGCGACTTGAGGTTGAGGTGACTTTCGTAAACGGGTGACTTTCGTAAACGCTTCGGTATCCAATTGAGCACGGCGAAGCCCGGGTGCATGAGCTTGTAAAACATAGGCTGGTCGTTGCGAGGATTGATTGATATCAAAGACCAGCCTTGACAACGACGAGAGACACGGTTTTGAGACGAGGATTCACGCGGACCAGGATGGGAAGGAACACCAGGTCTTGAAACTTGAAGGGGAGAGAGACAATGGACATAGGCCGAAGAGGGAAGGCACACATCTGAACGGAGGGAACGGGGAAAGGCAAAATGCGGGACAAAGACGAAACTAGGGAGTCTTGGATCGGAGAGTTCAAGGCCAAGGCAGGGCGGACTTGATGGTATGTGCACTGAGAGAGGTTGGAGGCAGGGAGGGTTCGGCGGGGGCGCGCGAGATGAGGGGAGAGGAAGAGCGACGAGACGATGCCAACAAACATGTGATGCCATCAAATCACGCCATTCCGCAGTGCGTGCGATCGCATCAACGGAGTTTGAATGACTTGTCAACATTTCGCAACCACAAGACCAAGACAGACCAAGACCATCAAAGACCACTTGTGTCCAAAGACCCTGTTCACAAGACAAAGACCTTCAAAGACACCATCCGACGACAAAAGATGCTAAAGATGAACGTGTATTTTTACTGATGTGCTGTTCCGCCGAAAGGCCCTTCAGCCGGATCACCCGCAATTTTTGACACGGCTTTAGTCAGTGTTGCATGATAATGATAAGGGTTATCGATAATAAGCCCTTATTTTAATATAAGATAAGCCCTTAATATCAGTCTGAGAGGTTGATAAGGGCTTTATAACCCTTATCATCCTGAAAGCCGAGAAGGCCGAAGAGCCGATAGCTGCTCAATCTCATTTCAGCTTCTCATTCAGCAGCCCTGGGCAAGGCTAATGATGTTCTTGCTTTGACTTCAGGCCAAAAAAGCCGTGGCTTTTTGGCTCGGCTTTGGCTTTTCCTGGCTTTGGCTTGAAGGGGACTTGGCCTGGCCTGCAATTTTGCCAGGCCAAGGCCATAAATTTACATCAAAAGGCCATGACTTTTTGGCTTTCAGGCCAAAGCCAGAACATCACTACGGCCCCTGGCTTGATGCCAGTAAAATTGAGGAAGCTAACATGTTTGACCCTTGCAGCTGTCTCGGTAGCCAGCTTTTATAAGAAGGTGCTTGCTGCTGAGCATGGCTCCAAGGTCATAAACAGAGAGCTTCACACAAGCTCCAAGGAGGTCTGTTTGGGAAGATGTCAGTGTTTTCCACTGCAGAGTGCTTGCTTGACATGACCATTTTCTTTCTTGGAAAATAACCCTTATTTTACCCTTATAATGGGGACCCTTAATAACCCTTATCTGATTATGAGGCCTTAAATTCCGGATGAACCCTTAATAACCCCTTACTTTGCAACACTGGCTTTAGTGATCATGATAGAGGATCCTGCACGGTATGTTCAGTCATCTGGTTTTGCTGGTGGGGCAAGCTTCCTGCATTCAATCCATTATTCACTGAAGATGTTACAGGCCTCCGTCCGGCAAAGATTCGTGTAATCTTCAAGCTTCCTCTGCAATTTGGCTCGTATCCCCACCCTCTCGCTTATATAGAATGGTTAACGCCCCTCAATGGCAGGCCTGATCCAGTCTCGGGCATGTTCACCACCCACAGGTCTACCCCGGACCCGCCACCAGCGCCGCAATGCTGCTGTTATCTCCTTGGAGCACATCGTCCGCAGTTGTCATTTAATGGCCAAGAGCGTTACTCAAATTGACCGAAGACTGACTTCATTTAATTCCCTGGACACTGCAGCTATGTTCTATGTTAATCCATACATTCTTGTAGATACATTTACTTGAGATAGATTGGTCTAATATTTATTTGAGCAGAACTTGGTTTCCTTTCACATCGGATACTACCACCGCCACCCGATTGACAGCGGCTCGATAAGATACTCGACGCCACGATGAAAGCCTGTCAGCACTTAGGAGATCGGATTTCGACCTACGGTTGCCTGAAATCCAGTTGCGTCATAATGCCAACGAGTCGGGCATTTAAGACCAAAAGAAACCGGAAGTCCGATTATAAACCGTGAAAAGAAGCCATTCTGCACAAGGCAGCCTCAATTCGGAACATTTATTCACACATTTATGATTCCCTTTTTGAGGGAAATCAAACCGGTTTACAGGCACCAAAAAGGGCTACATTGCTTTTGCACTGAACTATGTAAGCTGCACTGCTGTGGCAGGCAGCTATATTGACTACCAGAGGTATATAATCACAGGCTACCGGTATATAAGATTATATAATCTCCGCCTGAGCTACAGCTGCTACCCCAACAATTTTGCATAATATAATTAACCGGTGAGCTACGGCCCCGGGACTTTTTCCTGATGGAGTGCAAGAATCAAAACAGATCGATTTCATTTCTCGAACTACATAGTGACTCTATGTATGCACATGCCATGGGTACACTGGCATGTTCAGATTGTGTCCATCGACGACGCGGTTCAACCGGAGTATAACATCGTACCCGCCAACATACTTAGAACAGGCCTTCGGCACTCGAAATGAAGCGGGTTGATTATCCACATGTAAAATAACTCTCTTCCGTGGCCTGGCTTACTACAGCTCAGTACTTCCTGGAGAAGTTGGCGGAATTGAAGCCGGATCACATTCACAACCGGTCTCTAGGACAGGCTCGTGTGTTGTCCATGTGTGCCATCCAAGGGTATGCATGCGATCACCGCTTTTCCTCGTGGGCCTTGGTGGTGACACTTGGCGACACACAGTCTGCCTTATAAGTGCGCGAGCACCCAAGATGCCTCCGCTGGTTGAAGATGCTCCACCTTTTCGCTCTTTGCTTGCTCGTGTCAACCAATGATGTTCTCGTCTCTGCTCAAGCTGTGCCCCAGACTATTCAACTTCAGTCTCGTATCGCACCTGCAGCTGCTACTCTGAGGCGTCGGGCTCTGAATCCGGTAACCGTCCCTCTGGCGGATTTTTTTCTAGGCACCGATCTTCAGTACGCGTGTTTCCTGTTTTGCGTGAAAATCCATTCAGCCTTTTTTCTTAGATGGTTCGGAAATATCACAGTGGGGACGCCGCCCCAGAACGTATCTGTTGTTTTCGACACGGGAAGCAGCACTTTGGAATTCGCTTCAACACTATGCGCAACTTGTAGCAACCAAGTCCAGTTCGATTCCAAGAAGAGCTCTACCTTCGTTGATGGCGGTGACACGAGCACAATCACATTCTCGACGGGTTCGTTGTGATCGTGGCAACCGCAGAGATATGTTCATTCGCTTTCCAGGTGTCGGCGTAGATCCGGTCGTCGGGGACAACTACCAGTAAGTCTAGTCGAGTTTTCAGTCGGAAAGCGGACTGACGCCTCCGGAAGACTCACCCTTCGTTCGGGGACGGATACCGTCGCGGTTGGGGGTCTGTCTGCACCGGCAACCGATCTCTTCCTCATCACCAAACAAACCGCCAAGTTCGACATTAATCCCTTCAGCGGCATCCAAGGTCAGAATTGAATAATGTCGATTGTTCCTTCTTGATTCTTCTTTGCACAGGAATGAGTGCTCGTGCGCAAGGCTTTTTTGCTGGTCTAGTTCAGCAAGGATTGCCGTGTTAGTCGATCATCCATTCTAGCCTGTCTCTCGCGCTGACCGTGTCCAAAAAGCCCTCTTCAGTCTCTACGTGACTCCGAAAGCAGTCGGAAATGCTGAACTGACCATCGGTGGAATTGATACCACGAAATTCAAAGGTTTTTGCGTTTCAACCTCTCGATATTGCCCCTGTATAACTGACTCCAATCAGGCGCACTCACGTATGCCTCCATACCGGCAGATGCTGGTGACACTTGGTCGTTAGTTGCTCAGTTTGGTCCTGATGTAAATGTGCAACTCATAGCGTCCAGGCTCGAGTCACCCCAACTGTCTGTCAACGGCAAAACGACTTCAGTTTTAAAGGCCAAGCGGAATATTATCTTCGATTCCGGCACCAGCAACGTCCTGTTCCCCACCGCCACTGCTGTAAGGATTCTGTTCCTGTTTTTGGTTCGTACATGCTAAGTGAAACACAGAATGCCATATACGCCCTGATCTCGGAGAAGATTACGCCTCACACTGCGGAGCCTGGCACGTACGGAATCGCATGCGACCTCATCTCGACACTCCCTGCAGTTATCGACATCGAGTTCACCGCCCAAGACGGATCCCCCTTTAACCTGACGATCCCGAGCAGCGAGCTGAGCGTCGGCCCTTTCACGGCCGACCCTACTGTTTGCCAAACTCTCATCAACGCATTCGATGGGCTGAGTCTTGTCGGAGGAAGGTCAGAGCCTGATTTTCTTGCTTCTGGTTCGGATTCTTACTGGCACATCCGTAGCCTTTTCAAACACTACTATTCGTTCGTGCCCTTGTCCCATTTATTGCTCTCTTGCTCATATAAGATCAACCAGTGTCTGGGACGTTTCAAAGCAGCGCATCGGATTCGCCGCTGTATAATAAATCTTGCACCGTTGTCAGCGTGGCCAGAATTAATGGGAATGTGGTTGTTCTCCGCCGCACCTATGTACAACCTGAAGACCGGGGGGAAGCGAGGGGGAAAGAAGTTTGAGAGAGATTCGGCTCGCCGGGTGGTTTCATTGGGGGCAGGGAGGGAAATATTGTTCATCCGCATGGCCTTGGGCATCCTTTGGAATGGAATTGTCCTGGAAGACCTTCACGTACACGTCCTCGAGGTCGATTACCGCTATGCCTCCTGCAAGTGTTCGAAGGACATTCCGAGGCTCTAGATCCTTGGTGGAAGACAGTCCCGCATCCCCTTCTCGATCGTAGCCAGTTGCGCCCTAAATTCACCGAGTCAGTGGCAGAAGAACAGACGCAAGAAGGCGGGCGTACCGTCCAGCTGATCCAAACTCTTCAGCCCTTCACTCATCAATGGAAACCCAAGGTCTCCAGGACAAGGCAGTACGCCCACTGCCAGGTATCGACCAACATTCCTTCAGCGTAGAGTCTTGGGACTCCATCTAGGCCCTGTAAACGTTCCCTGTAGACCCGCCCTTCCCCCTCAGTATCATCGTCGCGACTTTCTTTTGCAATCTTGAGCACGATACGCTCGGCTCCCGCATGGCCCCGTATGATGGTGGCTCGGCTTGGGGCGTCGTCAAAGGCGGCGAGAGTGATCACTCCGAATATCCCGAGCGTCGGGTGGGCAGGGAGGAGCAGTGCCGTTTTACCAGGGCGATCCAGCCAGAAGTGGACCGGTATAGGTGCGAATGCCGAGGGGGGGGAACGGTCCGAGAGGGGCCGGCGGAGAGCGGAACTGTCTACGGGGGTGGCTCCAAACCATCAGAGCTGGTGTGGCGGAGGAAGAGTCGAGGGTGGAGCGGGTAGGCCAGATTCTGGAACAGATTCGAATCCGTGAACTCGAGGGGTGGATCCTTGACAAGGCCCACTTGAAGGGCCGAGCCAAATGAGTTCAAATCAAAGTCGCGTCCCCATCCATCTACATCGTTTTTAAGCGGTCCTTTTTCATTCCCCTCCGGAAATGTACCCCGCCTTATTTTCAACACAAGAATTGTTGAGGAATGATAGGGGTAAATATGATGCCATCATCAGGCTCTGATGCTCTCGTCTGCGATGTGAAAGCTAATAATTTTTCGTTGACACGAGTGTAAGTCGGTCGTATTACTTGCAGCGCGCGCTTCAAGCGCGCTTGGCTCGTCGTTCGTGTTTGTGAAACGGAAGCGAAACCAGATCCAGTTCTATTTTTTTCGTACCCTCGTATGTACAAGGCTGCATGCAGATCTAGATTGTGTTTGTCGAACGCCGTTTACGGAGACTGAGATGCGGTGTCCATGGGCAGACCTTCGTGGCCCACACCAGCAGGAACACTCGCAGTCCTACACCAGAATAAGAGGGGGAACGGGTGGTGCGGTGACCATTCGCACGCGAGCCATATAGATATTGCGCATCGTGCGATGGGCGCTGGAAGGAGTATCCGAAGCATCAGCGAGTCGGTGTACTATACATGGGCCAATGCGGAAGAACCTGAAAACCATGATTCCAGACTGGGCCACGAACCACGAGAGGAACGCATATGTACACTCTATCCCAAAATCTCAGACTCGGAGTTTTTGGACGAATCCTTCATCTCCTCCTGTAATCGCATCGCGTGCAGCTGCTTGTCCACATCCAGGGCCGCTAGGACTTTCAAGAGCGTCAGCATCGCAGCCAGGACGGTGTTGACAGCGAGCCCCGCCGTCTTCGCCGCCTCGTCGTCTTTGCTCGCCGATAGAATCCCGTGTACGGCCTCTGCCGCGCCACGCGCTATCTCATGGACGCGCGTTCGCAGCTCGTCCTCCGCGTCCTCTTGTGCGAGGCGGCGGAAGACTGCCGCGGAGTTGAGTTGCCCGGGCACACCTACGTAACGGAGGTGCTTTGTGAGGTTCTCCAAGTACGAGAGAGCGCCGCCAAAGTCGTCGAGCTGTGCGGTAGCGTAACGATCGTAGTCGACGCGCTGAATGTGCACAAACGAGGTGAGGAGGTTGCGCTCGAAATCGACCGGCACCACTGGCAGGGTGAGATAAAGGAGATAGGCCTCGGCAGCACAGGTCAAGGCGAGGGCCTCTGTCGCATTTTAGCAATGAATACTTTCTTTTCTTGGTGGGTACGAACTTGTTACGAGGCCGGCAATTCGGGACCTTGGCGTTCCATCCGACCTAAGCCATACTCTTGCATTCCCAGGCCCTGGAGGAGGGGCATAGAAACAGGCTCGCAGCCCTGGTCGTGGTTGCGAGGACCTGACAGCTGGCCGCAAGGATGGAAGCCGATTCAAAGAGGGCCGTAGCCTGCGAAACATGGGTCGATTCGCAAAGTCTGGGCCAAATGCTCGGAGACAAGTTATCTGAATGATTCAAAAGATTTTTGTCGGTTTAACTAGCTTGGATGAACGGGCAGCGTTAGTTGGCATTGAGGGTTGGGGACCATGCCAAACGCAACCACACACGTCATTTGCAACCGATATTACTAGGTTCGGAGCAAGCCCGCGCAGCTCCGGCCCGGCGAGCCGGCCCTTCACTTAGTTGGTGCGCTCAAAGTTGAGTTCTGCGGCCGGCCGCAGACGCAGGAGGCTGTGCAAATGGGTCACATCAGGCAAGTGGCATAGCCCTTGAAATGTCCGATCCTAAAATCCCGATTTTGGCCGTTTCCGTACGTCTGTTTTTGCGCCAGTTCCGTCCGCATTAGGGTGGAGGTCGACCCTTTTTGGGCCCATTCCGTCCGCATAACGGATGATACGTCCGGGCGACGCCCGTCCATCAGCAGAGGGTATCGGACCTAAAAAACCGGCCTTTCCGTCCGCATAACCGTTCGTTTGGTATATTTAAGGACTACCTGCATATAGTGTATCTGGGGCATATATAGAAGGAATTCTACGATCATATACGAAGGTGAAAAAAAAAGGTAGCACAACACAGAGACAGGGAACAATTTTCAAGAGTCGTTCTCTGAGGCAGAGTCCTCCTCGGACTCGGGCTCGGAGGGAATGCCAGTGGAAGGGAGGTCATCGCCCGCATTGTTGGACTTGCCCTTCTTTGCCAGCTCTTTGATGGCAAGGTGTAATGCATTACGTTGTTCGTGGAACACATTAAACAGCGCAAGTGAAGCTTGGCAGAGCGTGATGAGCGTTACCGGAGAAGTACTGGTGGTGATGTCCTGCCTCCCGAGGGAGAAAGAAGCGAGGGATAATAGAATATGTGTCCGCGGGATTTGAAGGAATGCTGAACAGGCCAGTCTTTGGGAGGCCATCGAGGAAAACAACGAGGCCCCCAATTGACGGTAGACTTGAACGTAGATGTAGGAAGGTGTCCCGACACTGGGGGCCAAGGGAATCCAGTCGTGGTGCGTGTTCTTCGAGTACATCGTCAATACTATCAACGGGAGTCAGGATTTGCGCAATAAATCAAATCAGACAGCAAAGCATACTGTTATATCCGTGCATTATCGGACCGGCCGGCCCGGTCCGGCAATTCCCGAGAAGGGTTTTCACGCTATGAAGGTCTACTGAGCGTTTCCCTTCTAAGCACGGTTGACTCATCGGGCTGACGGACTTACATTACACCAAGGCTTTATTGTCTCGTCCGTTTTCTTCTTCGGGCTTCTTTATCAAGCCCGAGGTCCGTTATTGTTTAGTCTTACTAAGTCACCTTAGCATCTTATTGTTATACATTTCTTACTTACCAATATCTCGCACGCTATTGTATTCCAGAGACAATAGCGTACTTAGTTTAAAAGCTAGTTAGTTATGTTTTGTACTTCAGTTTGATTATTGATTGTTTCTTCGCTATCTCGGCGTTGGTCGAGCCTCTGCCTTCATCCTCTATTCGGACTTCAACTCCGAACTCCGAACTCCGTGACTCCGGACTATAGTCTTGTGCGGAACTGCGGACCGAATAGTCGCTCACTCTATTCTTTGTAGTGTTGCGAGAAACCGCGAACTCCGAGGTCGGACTTCATCGACCTTGGCCTGACTCGACATATAACACATACCTTCTCCAAGAATGATTTCCGAAGGGAGACCACCGGGTTTCAGTGCGAGCACAAAATGGCCATCTTTGAGAGGATTAAGCTCTGTAATGTTGGCTGAGAACACGTTAGGATGGTGTTATATACCGAGCCGGGGTGGACCTGAAGAGTAAATGGCCGAGGGACCGGAGGCTCCGGTATGTCGGAGTGTCGGAGAGCTGGAGGGTCCGGAACGTATACGAAGGAGTATCACAACACCACAGGGGGTCAAGGGTGAGTGACTACCCTAACCGGCAGGTACCCGATAGAGGAAGACAAGTCGGAGTACCGGAGGGAACCGGAGAGGACGGAGACGACTCAGTGCAAGGAAAGTGAGCCAAGCAACGTTAATTATCAATCTGACGTACAGGACATATTATAGACGTATTTATACTAAGTATCTAATTGTATTCCATAAAAGGAAGGAGAGTGGTTCTTAACAATAAGTCAAGTCAGATGGACTGATGAGAAGTCGTATGACAATAAGTGAAAAGGAAGGAAGACGGATAAACGGGAAACGCTCAGTAATCCTTCATTGCGTAAAAACCCGATGGTACCAGATGGTTCGGAGGCTCCGGTAATATACCAGAGCCTCGGAGCCTACCGGAGCTACCGGAAGGTCGACGAGAAGACTGGGGATGTTGCATGGATATAACAGATGGATGAATTGAAATCGAGATAGGGCTGTCACTCGACGCCGCACAAATTTCTGGATTATCATCATGATTAATATAATATAATTGTCACATTGAGAGGGCGACTTACCAAGGCAGAAGCAGCCTGTACAGTTGCCTTGTTCTCGGCGCGTTTGGTATTATTACCTGGCACTTCGGCTCCGGAAAATGTGCCTGCGTGTCTTACATGGCGGTCCACTCCCGTGGTTTTATTGAAGGTGTCAGAAACGGGGACAGCGGAGGCCAATCGCTTGATGAGATCTTCGCGTAATGATGGGCCCGACTCCTTTGGTGTCTCCCCTTTGTTTCGGTTGGCCATCACCGTCGACAGCCGGCCATGCTGTCGGACCGCTTTAGCAGTGGATTTAGTTTGGTACCACAGTCGCTCCGAGACGAGCAGTGGTCCATTGAGCTTCCCATCCACTACGAGCGGCAACACACAATCAATGTTGTCAGCTGCGAGCGGGCGTATCTACACGGAATAACTTGATTCAGGTTTCACCTTTGACGATAGACTGATTTGACTTTACCTTCATGCTCGGGATGTCTTGAATCTGAGCTCAGATCTCGGCCCGAATTTCCTGCAGCGATTCCTCGGTCGAGTCCGGAAGAGCGTTACTGGGAACGGATGAGCAGAAGCGCAGGTAGAATGAAGATAACGTACATCACGAGAGATTTGTCGAGGGACTCAGCCACCAGAGCCAACTCACATGCCTCGAATAGGTCTTCGTCCTTGGAACGCACCGGCTGGTAAAGAGCCAGAAGCTCAAGGAGGGTCTTCGGGTATTTGGACTTGCGAATACGCTGCTGGGGGGTGTTTTCCTTCAACATTTTGGGATCCTCGTAGTCCTTGAGCATCGCTTCGGCATCGATGCCGACAAGCTTTAAAAGCTGCGCGGTCTCCGCGAATGCCTGCTCGGACGCATCTGCCAGCTGTTGATCTGTAGGATATTCCATCAGGGCCAGAATATCCAGGTCATCCGCCGTAAAATAGGTGTGGTGGTAGCCGGCTGAGGTCTGTGTCGCCTGTTCGTCCGGGGATAAATTACTGAATGCACCGCGCATGAAGGCACGGAGTTTGCGCTCAAAATTCAATATGTCCGCATAATTGAAGTCCTTTTTGAGCTGGCGAAGCATTCCGAACAGATGCTCGCAGACCTCTGTCGAATGAAGCCACGGGAGGAGTGGGTAGGTGGGGAAAAACTGTCGATAGACAACGATGAGGGAGAGAAGGCCATCACATATCGTGAGAAAGATGTCGAAAGACTCCCTGGAGATGAAGTGGGTATTGAGATTATGGTCTGGATGGGCTACTATGTGGGACCGCCATGCCATCAGGAAAAAATGCGCTCGTTAAACCATCTTGACACGATCACGGTGGAATATATTCCGGTTTTGCCATGCATTGATGAGCTCTCCGAGTACAAAGAGATAGATGGAAAGACCAGCTTGGTTGGGATGGTTTTCGAAATGGAAGTCGAGATTGGCGGCAGAGAACAGATGAGCAGCTGCACGGTCATCCTGCTTGTCGACCTTCTCAACATTGTGCGTAAAGAGTGGTGAGAGGATATTGAAAGCGATGTTCCGCAACATGGAATAGAAGATAGTGAAGAACCCGAGGACAATCATGCGAGCGCCTGTCATCAGTTGGTTGCGGGCCGTTTTCAAAGCGTGTTTTGAGTCTTGCGTTATGATGGTGGGATGTTCGCCATAGTACTTCAAAGAAATCGTACATCTCGGCTTCGAATTGGGAATAACATAGACGAAATAACCAGGGGCCTCCTCAGCTATGATCCGCTGTGCCGAACGTTCTACCTCCGCGCCATCGGAGGAAAGAGAGACTGGATGGATATTATGCTGGTGGAGGATGTCTGACAACTCCCGATGCATGGCAACCAGCTCCGGGGCCTTGGTCGACGACCTGCGAGCAACGGCTGCAATAAGGATGGGGGGGATTTTCGGTAAAGGTATTGATAGGACCCAGACACGGAGCTACAAAAGATGAGAAGGAGAAGAACAGACGAAAGGGTTTGACATACCTTGTCAGCCTTTTGGAGCTGTGCCTTCTCGAGAAGGGCATCGAGATCATCCTTCTCTGTCACCCGAATGACACCCTCTGCCGCACCGAGAATCAGGCAAGCAGCTTTGGACTCTTCATGCACAGAGACGGCGGCTTCCAGAGCTGTATCATCCCACGAGAGGGCCAGAGGACCGGTGTAATTGAGTGCCTTGAGAACCTCGGCAGCTCGGCCGACATTGTGGGCAGAAATACCAGGTTGAAAGGCAGGAAGTTTGGCCCGAATCTGGCTGCCAATAAAAAGTAAGTACAGGTGCCAGGATGTGATTCAATTGGAAGAAACATACCGCATACTGCGAAGTCCCCGTCCACCAAAATGTTTTTGGAACGTGTTATATCCGGCAATTCCCGAGAGGGTTTTCACGCTATGAAGGTCTACTGAGTGTTTCCCTTCTAATCACTGATTACTCATCGGGCCGACGGACTTGTATTTCTCCGAGGCCTTATTGTCTAGTCCGACTTCTTTCTCGGGCGTCCTTACCAAGCCCGAAGTCCTTTATTGTTTAACCTTACTAAGTCACCTTGCTACCTTATTGTTTAACGTTTCTTACTTACCAATATCTCGCATGCTATTGTATTCAATAGACAATAGCGTACTTAGTTTAAAAAGCTAGTTAGATATGTTTTGTACTTCAGTTTGATTATTGATTGTTTCTTCGCTATCTCGGCGTTGGTCGAGCCTCTGTCTTCATCCTCTATTCGGACTTCAACTCCGAACTCCGAACTCCGTGACTCCGGACTATAGTCTTGTGCGGAACTGCGGACCTGAATAGTCGCTCACTCTATTCTTTGTAGTGTTGCGAGAAACCGTGAACCCCGAGGTCGGACTTCCTTGGCCTTGGCCTGACTCGACATATAACAGTATAATCAAACTCACCTATTCGGTTCGCCATGTCTGGATCATACTTCAATCCCAATCTCTTTACACCGGGCAATACCGCCCCTAACCCTTTAATTCCGACACACCAACACCGAGAACGTTGAGAATCCCGACTTTTTTCTAACATTCCTACACTTGGTCAAACTCCGGTTCAACCACCTACTTTTGGCCAATCTTCAGAACAACCTCCATCTCCTATTGTCTTTCATCCCATACCTCGTCTTCGTTCGGCATCAGTTCCAAATACCGCACCAGTTCCGCTTCTCCGTCGGGGTGCAACTCCGGTGACTCCATCCCCGATAGGAATCCCTCCGGCTCAGATGCGAGTGCCCTCCGTGGCCTCTATTCAGGAGGTAGATACCGAGGAGGCTCCAGCCCCGGAGCCCGAGGCAGAGAACCCCGAGCGCCCTCCGACTCGGAACACCGAACCCGAGGAACCTGTGGGAGGTGCCCCCGATGGGGGTGACGACGGGGATGATGATGGTCCTGGTGGGCCCGGAGGTGGTGGACCTGTCCCTCGGCGTCGGCCTCGGACTCCGGACGACGCCGAGATCGGTGCTCGGATTTTCAGCGGACTCAACGATCTTACTACCGTCCTTCGGTCGCTTTCGGGAGCTAATTCGGGTCCCGTTCGGAGTTCACGATCCAACCTCCGAAACCCCGAGCCTTTCGATGGCTCGGACCCCTCCAAACTTCCTTTATTCCTCTCGCAATGCGGACTTCACTTCGCTGAGCGAGTTCAGCACTTTCCTTCGGACGACGACCACATCATCTTTGTCCTTTCATACTTGAAAGGGGCAGCGGCCGCTTGGTTCCAACCCGCTATGTTTGCCACGGACAGTACTGTCCCTGACTGGGACGGCAACTTTTCACTCTTCATTCAGGAGTTGATGTCGGTCTTCGGACCGCATGACCCTGTCGGAGATGCCGAAAGCAAACTCCGAACGCTTCGGATGAAGCCCTCGGACCCGATCTCGACCTACATTGTCGAATTCAACACCCAGGCAGCTATGACTTGCTGGGGTGAAGCGGCACTTCGGTCCCAATTCTACGAAGGATTGCCTAGTCGGATCAAGAACCAGCTCGCGGTGCTTGATCCTCCGACAAATCTCGTCGGACTTCGGACTTTGGCACAGCGCATTGATCAGCGCTATTGGAAACGGGAGTCGGAGAAGAAGCGTGAAGGCAACACCGACTCAACCCCAAACACCGCGTCTCGGTCTTTGGGTCACAGTGGTGGCGGCGGTGGAAAGAAACCACAACAAACTCCGAAATCCACCAACAATCCTTCCTCGGCATCCGCCTCGTCGACCGGAGCAGCCTCGGGGTCCGCAACCCCGAGAACTCCGAAGCCCTACGCCGACAAGTTAGGCAAGAACGGCAAAATCACGGACACCGAGCGCGCTCGGCGTTTGAAGGAAGGGTTGTGCATGTATTGTGGTGGGAAGGGACATCAGGCTGCGGATTGTAAGAAGAGGACTACGCTTTCGCAGGGTCGGGCATCCGCCACGACTCCGAACTCCGAGGCCACTCCGTCCACTGAGTCAAAAAAATGACCAGCAACTCCGAAACTCCAGCACCCGTTCGGAGTTGCGTTGACTCGCTCGGAGTGCCCACGGAAGAAGTCTATCTCAACGCGTCCTCTCTTTCACCTAATGCCTTATACCTCGATCTCTATGCTACTACTTTATCGGACTCACTCGCCTCGGGACTCGACACCATTTTACGGACACTTATCGACTCGGGGTCGTCACATTGTTTTATTTCTTCAGACATTGTAATGAAGAACGCATGGCCGACCTCCGAAATACGTCCGATCCGGTTGCGATACCTCGATGGCTCGTCCTCTATTATCAAAAAGCAGATCACTCTGTCAATCCGATTTCCAACCGGTGAAGCCCATTTAATGGAATTCTACGTCACCCGTCTTGATTCACCTTCTGAACTGGTTCTTGGATACAACTGGCTCCACCGCTTCAATCCGTTGATTGACTGGTCGGCAGCTAGTATCTCTTTCCGTTCCACTCCGCTTGGTCCATCTGTGTCGACACCACAGGACACTAGTCCTGCCTCAGTTCTGCCGGACTCCGAGTTGTTGAACAACTCCGAGCCGACTCCGACGACTGGCTTACCAGCGTTCGGAGTTGTACCAGAAACCCCGACGATGTCTTTACCGGACCCCGGTCCTTCTATGGACTCCTCTTCGGGCTTTACCAGCCCTCCGATTTCCATACCCTTGGTCTCACTCGTCTCGGCTGCCGCCTACTCCATGATCATCGGACAAGCCGGTACGGTGCAGTATACTCTTCGCGCAACCCCGAAGGCCGAAGATGTCCGCGCTCGGTCCTCGACACTAGCTTCGGACCAGTCGGACTTGCCGTCGGAGTACCATGACTACGCCGACGTGTTCTCGGAGTCTGAAGCGTACAACCTTCCTCCTCATCAGGAGTTTGACCTCCGAATAGAGACCGAGGACGGTGAAGTACCGCCGATCGGACATATTTACTCGAAGTCCAGTCACGGTGCTCCGATACTCTTCGCTAAGAAGAAAGACGGAAGCCTTCGGCTTTGCGTCGATTACCGAGGACTTAACCACATTACAAAGAAGGATCGCTACCCTCTTCCGCTCATTTCGGACTTACTCGACGCTCCGGGCAAAGCCCGAATCTATACCAACGATCTCCGACATGCCTACCACCTTTTGCGTATCACTGAAGGTGATGAGCCGAAGACGGCCTTTCGGACTCGCTACGGCTCTTATGAGTGGCGAGTCGTCCCCGAAGGGCTGACTAATGCACCCGCGGCCTTTCAACGTTTTGTGAATAGCCTCTTTTCGGACTATCTCGATATCTGCGTGGTCGTCTATCTTGACGATATCCTAATCTACTCCGACAACTCCGATGTGCATACCTCGCATGTCCGAGAAGTCCTTCGGAGATTACGTGCAGCCGGACTTTACTGCAAACTTCCGAAGTGCGAGTTCGGAGTTACGACTTGTGAATACCTCGGTTACATTCTCTCCCCCGATGGTTTCGCGATGGCCTCGGACAAGGTTGATGCCATTCTTGGCTGGCCGGTCCCTCGGAAGGTTAAAGATATTCAATCCTTCCTCGGCTTTTGCAACTTCTATCGGCGTTTCATCAACGGCTACTCCGACATCACCATTCCCCTTACTCGCTTGACTCGTTCCGGAGTTAAATGGGACTGGTCGGAGTTGGCCCAATCGGCGTTCGAACGCCTCAAGAACGCGTTCTCCGAAGCCCCGATCCTTCACCATTGGGTTCCGGGCCGACAAATCATCGTCGAGACCGATGCTTCGGACTACGCTCTAGCCGCCATACTCTTGATCTTTGGAGATGACGGTGAAATCCACCCGGTGGCTTTTCGGAGTCGTTCCTTCAATCCTTCGGAGTTGAACTATGACGTTCATGACAAGGAACTCCTAGCCATCTTTGATGCCTTCAAAACTTGGTGTCACTATCTCGAAGGCGCACCACTGACTATCGACGTGGTCACTGACCACAAGAACCTGGAGTACTTCTCTACTTCAAAAGTCTTGACTCGTCGTCAAGTGCGCTGGTCCGAGTACCTTTGCCATTTTAATATGGTCATTCGCTTTCGCCCTGGGCGTTTAGGTGGCAAGCCGGACGCATTAACTAGACGATGGGACGTCTACCCTAAAGAGGGGGATAGGGCTTACAGCCAAGTTAACCCTCACAATTTTCGCCCTGTTTTCACTCAGGATCAGTTATCAGCGTCACTCCGAGCCACTTATCTTGAAGAACCAGTCCTTCAGGCTTCGGTCATTATGGACACCGAGCAGCTTCACTCCGACATTTTAGCCCATCTCCGAGATGACCCCGCGGCCGTCATCGGACTCGGACATGCTGCTTCGGACTCCGGCCGATGGTCTATCGACAACAAAGGCCTTCTCCGACTTGATGAACGCATCTACGTGCCTTTAGTCAACGGAGTTTCGGATGAACTCCGAGTCCGAGTTCTTCAATACCACCACGACCACGTCCTTTCGGGGCACTTCGGACAGAATCGGACTTTGGAGCTTGTGCGTCGGGGTTACACCTGGCCCGACCTTCGGAGTTTCGTTCGGGATTTCTGTCTATCTTGTGTCTTGTGCAAACGCAACAAGAAGCCTAGGCACAAACCTTACGGGCTTTTGAAGCCTCTTCCGGTCCCACTTCGGCCTTGGCACTCAATTTCTATGGACTTCATCGAGGAACTACCTTTATCCGGTGGTTTCAACAACATTCTCGTCATTATTGACCGCTCTTCAAAGCAAGGAATCTTCATCCCTTGCACCATTCACATCACTTCAGTGGAGCTGGCTCAACTCTTTCTTATTCACGTCTTTTCAAAACACGGAGTTCCTTCCCACGTCACCTGTGATCGGGGTTCGGAGTTCATTTCGGCGTTCTTTCGGTCTTTAGGCGAGCTGCTTGACATGGAATTGCACTTCACTTCGGGGTATCACCCCGAGGCCGATGGGCAAACCGAGCGCGCTAATCAGACCCTGGAACAGTACATCCGAATGTATACTTCCCAACAGGACGACTGGGACTGCCTATTACCTCTGGCGGAGTTCGCATACAACAACTCTCCGAACGCATCTACCGGAGTTTCACCTTTCTTCGCGAACAAGGGCTACCATCCTGCTTTAACCATTCATTCGGAGCGTGATGTGGCTAACACTTACGCTAAAGACATGGCCGTCGACCTTCAAAGTCTTCACGAATTCCTCCGAGAGCAGATCACCTCCGCTCAACTCCGATATAAGGACACGGCCGATCGGCGTCGCAACCCCGGTCCGACCTTTAGCATTGGAGATTCGGCCTACGTCTTGGCAAAGCATATCCGAACCACTCGACCAACTCCGAAGTTCTCTGAGCAGTATCTCGGACCTTACGAAGTCATCGCCAAACCCAGCTCCATGTCCTATACACTTCGGCTTCCGAAGGAGCTTCGGAGTATCCATCCGGTCTTTCACGTCTCTCAGCTTGAGACTCACCTTCCTAATCCTTATCCTTCTCGGGCCCCCCGAGCCTCCGGCGGCTGTTGAAGTCGTTGACGGCGAGGAGCACTTTGAAGTTAAGGACATTGTTGACTCAAAGCTAGATCGGAGATTCCGAGTCAAACTCCGTTACAAGCTAGAATGGCTCGGATACGAGAACACCAATGAGCAGTATACATGGGTCGGAGCTGACGACGTTCACGCACCAGAACTTGTCGATAGCTTCCACCTCCGATACCCCGACAAGCCGGGTCCGAACTATTGATCTTCGGACATCGGACATTCGGACTTCTTCTTACATCGGCCTTCTCATCGGACATCGGACATGACTTCGCATTACAACCAAGAAAATTATTCTATATACAACCCCGAGGCTTTTATCTACAAGTCCTCCGGGGGAATTCCTCCCCACTCCGAACCTTCCTCTTGTTCTTCCTCCTCCTTCTCTTCGGACTCCTCCTCCTCCTCTTCGGACGCCGACTCCACCGCCTTCTCCTTTCCTTTTCCCTCGGCCACCGACCCCGAAACCTCCGAGACGTCGACATCCATCGCTTCGGGTTTCGCCGTCGGGTCCCGAGACCGAACTCCGTCCTCAATCACATCATCCCCGAACCCGTACCAAATGGTATCTAGATCAGGCTCGAGTTCGGGGTCGTCGAGGCGTGTAACCTCGGAGAGCTCGGGGGACGGTGAGACGCGGGCCCGGAAAATAGGCAGCGGGTATAAAGTGAAGTCCTCGTCGGCGGACTTGATCCACTCCTCGATCCTCAAGATGGCGTGGTTGAGCTGCAAGCGGCTCAGGCGGTTGCGTCGGTGTTGAGCGCGGATCAAGCGATAGCGCTCATTGGCGGTCTTGACCACCAGTTTCAGCTGGGCGATTTCGAACCAGCAGGGGCAGGCGAGGCCGCAGTTGTGGCGGGGAGGGCGGTAACGTTTGGTTGCGGGGACCCCGGGGTGCGACCTCGGACTCCGACGTCTCGGACCCCGAGGCGACTCGGACGAGGGGCCCGCTACCGCGACAGCGTCGGGCGCCGAAGGCCCAGAGCCGCTAGCCACGGCGGCCGCGGAGTTCGGGGGTCGGGGGTCGGAGTCCGTGGTGTGCGACGTCCACTCGCACTTCACCTTCGACTGCTGGCACTCGATGCAGCCATGGGATTTTCCAATCTTCTTCAAACAAGTCCGCCCGGTGCGGCGGCAGGCTGTCGGTGTTGTCAGCGACGACGCCGACGAACACCGATGCACGACTTACCGTGGGGTGGGACAACGATGTTTGAGGACGACATGGTGGTTGAAGTTCAAGGGGGATTTCAAACTCCGACTCCGAATCGCCCTCCTTATATGTCTTTCGCTTAACACTCCCGCGGCTCCGGAATTATCGGACTTACGGACATACTGGACTTCGGTCGCCGTCCTCGGACATTCTCGGACATCGGTGATTTCGGCAACCGCTATTTTCCGGGCGGATCAAACAGGATTAACTCCGAAGACTCTTGAGGGTAAGAGTCTTAAGAGGGGGATACTGTTATATCCGTGCATTGTCAGACCGGCCGGCCCGGCCGGCCCGGTCCGGCAATTCCCGAGAGGGTTTTCACGCTATGAAGGTCTACTGAGTGTTTCCCTTCTAATCACTGATTACTCATCGGGCCGACGGACTTGTATTTCTCCGAGGCCTTATTGTCTAGTCCGACTTCTTTCTCGGGCGTCCTTACCAAGCCCGAAGTCCTTTATTGTTTAACCTTACTAAGTCACCTTGCTACCTTATTGTTTAACGTTTCTTACTTACCAATATCTCGCATGCTATTGTATTCAATAGACAATAGCGTACTTAGTTTAAAAAGCTAGTTAGATATGTTTTGTACTTCAGTTTGATTATTGATTGTTTCTTCGCTATCTTGGCGTTGGTCGAGCCTCTGTCTTCATCCTCTATTCGGACTTCAACTCCGAACTCCGAACTCCGTGACTCCAGACTATAGTCTTGTGCGGAACTGCGGACCTGAATAGTCGCTCACTCTATTCTTTGTAGTGTTGCGAGAAACCGCGAACTCTGAGGTCGGACTTCCTTGGCCTTGGCCTGACTCGACATATAACAGTCTCCAAGGGGATCAAACTTTGTGAACCGCGGAACATAGGCCGGAGTTTTTTTTTTCAGGGTCGAGGGGGGAACCAACCAACCACGTCATACCACGTGATGTCCAAATAAGGCAATTAATTCACATACCTCTGCATCGAAATGGTTCGGAAAACATTCCACAATGGGTTTCCAAAATTAAAATTCAACATGCTGCAATGAAAAAATAGCATGTGAGGTCTTCTATGATTTTTTCTGGATTTTTACAGCACCAAACCATTACAACAAAGCAATGTAATCCTACTACACACCTCAATGGCACTTTGTTCTACGGCCTCCGGCAGATGGGCAAGCTTCACAGACCCAGTTGTTTGGAACATTACCTAGTTTCAAGCTGAAAAGATGATACTGAAACACATTAAATAAAGAACAAACAAAGGAGATACTATATCGCGCTGGGATCCTGGCCACCTAAGGGGTTTTGGGCCGATTTCGATCTTCCACCGGGGCTTTTGCCAGGTTCGTGGGCCCTAGTCAATAGGCGCGCACCCTGCGAAGAGAATGAGCATATTTTTGATAATTTTGGTGCCGTTTTGAGTGTCCAAGGAATTTAATTTTCAAGCATTTCCTGAAAAGGTAATTGACATGGATCCTGGCCACCCTCAAAAGCCCATTGTTGGCGGCGAATGAGGGCCCACACTGTTTACCGTAGTGCATATGGGATTCATATAATGTATTTCAGGCACTTATATCATACATTGGGCCTCGCAAAAGTGGAGTAGCGAAGACATTTTACAAAGGGCCTCAGCGGCGGAATCCATACTGTCATCTAAATTGGGTTGGTGTGCCAGTGGTAAGACTCTGTAGGCCGAAATAAGTTATAGGGAGGTTTATTGGAACCAAATGGACCCACTTGAATGCATATCTCTATTTGCAAGGTGTACTGTTGAGAACCCGACATTTAATCTTTTTTCCAGCATCGAATGGGTGATTTTCTATCTGCATTCATATTAGGAGGGAGGCGGAAGCATTCAAGTGTTGTATTATGGAGGATATGCATGCCTTACCTATCATAATGGATGCTGCACGGTGTTGGAATTATAGTCCTGAAGAGGCCATCGGTATCTCGAATTTAAGAGTGTGACCGTTGAGTTTCTGTTCCAATTGTGTTTGTGAATTTGATCACAGAGAGCAAGTCCTCGGGCAGATATTACATACTCAGAAGGAAGCCCCATGATCGAGCAGAAAAATGAGTCCCCAAGGTCCCGGATCCCTGGCGTATTGGTTGAGAAACAGGCGAAACAGTCGCTCGGGGTTATCAAATTGGTGTTCTCACCCTTCGGACCGCAATCAATCCGGGCACAGCTTTGGATCAACTTATCACTTTCAGTTGAAATTTGGTCTCAAGGTGCGCAATGGGTCATATTCCATCATGCAAGTACAAAGGGGAGATATTATATGCTCCAGTATATTATACTTGACCTGTGGCCAGCTTCGTAGTGTGGCCAGGATCCTAGTCACTGATAGTATGATTTTACTCATTTCGTTTCACGGGACTCATTTTTGCAAAGTTTGGATAATTGGAAGGATCAGTTGGTGCCGTGGAGTTCACAAAGAGACACACAGCTAGAGCTGCAGAGAGGTCTCCCAGAACGTCATGCCCCTTGTGTTTATGGGTAGAATGTCTTGTGTTCACTGAACTTGTGGATGCAGAGACTGTATGAATGTGAGCAGCCAAGTCGGTCTGAAGTTCGCGTGTTTCGTCGTTCTGTTAAAAGCTGGAAAAAATATAATCAGGTTCAACATCAGCAGTAACACTCATCTCGGTGTCTGGTTCAAATTTGTTGTCTGCGGCGATCCGTAAAATTGTCCTTTGTGATTTGTCAGTTATTTGCATCTGATATGATCTGACCCAATATGGAAGTCTCGGCCAAATTCCATCTCTAGGACGTTGTATTCGGCCTACCAAGGGTTTTACAACACTTCATGAGGTATACAGGACAGATTTAAGGCACCTCCACATGATCTGAACCACTTCACAGCCCAAAAAACTTTTAGTAGGGGGAAAAAAAAAAATGACCTCGACGGCCGGACCAACCAACCAGCCCCCGGTCCGGGATTCACGGGCCAGCACCCCCTTGACCGTCTCGTGAGTCCACCTTGTCACATAGCGTCACACTTGTTACTCCAACCTCAACGTGTCTCAAACTCGCCGAGGATAATGTTACAGCACTTGAAAAAATTGAATCAAACATTATTTACCACAACGTCGTGTGTGGGTACCAAAATTTTGGGGTTTGGAACCACTCAAATCACTCCTTTTTCATCAATTGACCAGATCCACCACTCGGCTCATAGAAATTGTGCAGGTACCACATATATTGCACTTACAGCTCGTATTTGTTTCCTCATGTACCAATAGTAGTTCAAACACTAAAAACCTGTAATTTGAGGCCAAAGGACTGTTGTGTTACTGAATAAGTGCTCATTCTCCAGATGTTCAGAATTGGGAATTACCTGGACTTAAATAATGCATATAATGTTCTCGGACACGAATACATCCCACAGAGGTTGATTAGAGTCTAAATACAGAATATTATAGCCATTCTCTGAGCGGGGCGAATGTTTTGCGTTCGGATGTGACACAGACTTGGCAGGTCACACTGCGTGACAACCTCTCTGATCTGACCGTTTTCGAGGATGGCTGGCGAATAACTTTGTACTCCGGGAATAGAACACCCTGAAAACACATGTATCATGAAGCCACATACTAATACTACCTTCAAATAGCAGGGGAACATTATCTTGCAGGAAATAAATATTTGCAGAGCATCACAAAAAATGCGTGTTTTGGCCACTTTTCTGGGCCCTCTAGCGCAATGAATATACCATGAATCCTTCCAGGCAATTAATGGAAGTTGTAGCTATACTTATGATCTACAACTATTACCAATGGACCCTGGGGCGTTGAGGCCACATTCAAACGTTGTAGGGCGATCTCCAACCCCCCCGATTTTGGCAGTCTGCAGCAAGCCCCTTCTGATGAAGGCCGTGTTTGGTCTATTTGGTTTGATGTTTGGCGTGTTTGGTCACTCCGGCATGCGGCATAGTCAGAACGGGGCTTGGACCAAACCTACGATATTACAGCTCTTTGCGGCACTGATCGAAAATCAGAGTAAATAAGAGCAAATTTGATCTCCACTCTTGTCTTGCTCAATTCTGGATAAAATCACTCGATTTTAGGTGCGTTCAAACGTGTTTTGACACGGCTATTGACCTGACGCGGTCCTGCCTGCCAATTCTACGTTTCAATTTTCGATCTATTCTGCTGTCCTGTGCTGCCCTGCTACAACCCCGGATCTTGAAACTCTTCTTGCAGGCTGGTTTCTCGGCTGATTGACTTCAAACTAGCACTGGGGCAGTGACTGGGGTACTTGAAGCCCAAGTGCAATGCATGCATGTTGTTGGCATGTCCATGTGACATTTGACAAAGGCCTATGTAACACGCCACAAAAGCCTTTGTATTTACATCTTGTATTAACAAAGTACAACTCAGTGTTTAATTACATACAATACTTGTGTCCCGCTCCCACCACACATGCCGCAGTCCCACCCAAACCCGACCTCACACAGTGACATGTGTGGGAGGAGTGGGGAACGAGTGTTGTATTTAATCAAACACTTAGTTCTATTGTGTTAATATGAGATGTGAAGATTACAAAGGCCTTTGCAGCATGTTACAAAGGTCTTTGTTGCATGTCACACAGACATGCCGGGCACATGCATGCATTGCACTTGGATGTCAAGTGCCCCGGTCACTGCCCCCAGTCTAGGTGCATTCGAAAGGGATCTCCAGTCATCTCAAAATTGATGCGCGAAGGTTCACTATGTTCCATTGCAATCTTGGTAAACTGTTTGGTCAACATTCCTACCCTTTCGAGTTTGTGATGGATAGTGGTATAATGAACAGATATGAATGGTTGTGTCGAAGGAGACTCAGAAGTTCATCCACAAGCCAATCCAGCTGATGCTGAATGAGGTCAAGGAGATATTGAATGACATCAGGATGAAGAATGCGCAGATGACCCAATCCTTCACGGTGCTGTACAATGTCACCGGTGGTGCGCTATGAGCCAGCTCCACGTGCCGACTCTGGAAACTTGTAATATCCCTACGGCAGAACACGGAGAAGCAGCAGTGATACAAGCAAAACATTAAAAAGAAATGGCACTGCTGGGAGTCGAACCTGGGACATCTGCGACCAACAATCTGTTGTGCATAGCAGACCGCAGTGCATCACCCTATGCTACGGCACCGATATGCGGGATGGGATGAGCGTCTTTCTGAAGGAACCCACTCCGCCAACGATGAAAGGCATGGAAACACTGTTAGGTCGACATAAAACCCACTCTGCCGACGATGTAAAGCATGGAAACACTGTTAGATCGACATCTGTCCCTGGAGAACACACTCTGCCAATGATGAAAAGCATGGAAACACTGTTAGATCGACATCCGCCTTCAAAAAACCCACTCCGCCGACGGTGTAAAGCATGGAAACACTGTTAGATCGACATCCACCCTGGGAGAACACACTCCATTAATGATCAGAATCGCGCCACCTGGGAAATGTGCTACGTCAAGAACTGTCCGATTCCACCAGAGAGGGCCTCTGCCCGAACCGGAACTCATCACCACGGACACCGCTCTGCGGCTCTCGTTGGATACAAGCCCCCTCCTCGTTGAATGGAAACAACGTGATCAGGCACACAGGTACCGTTACTTTGGGACTCCACCTCATCATCTATATGACCTAGTACGGTGGAGCCCTTGTCTCAAGGAAGAAACATCGAACCACAACTTCCCAAACAATATGTGATACATGATGGTCAACAACAATATCCAAAACGAGACGAGTTGGGAGAGGTGGAGTGGGAAAATGCACTCCACTGTGCATTTTCATCCCTCCGCCTGCGAGCAAAGGACTATGACAGGTGTGCGAGAACGTATGCCTCAAGGCCCCGTGAGAATCAGGAAAGCAGAGTCTGCAAGGCGAGCAGAGACCCACCGCGTGGAGAGGAATGATGGCAGAGGGTTAACAATGCTCTGGGCGGGCTGTGTATGGGCTCCACCAGGGTATAAATAGGGCATAGACACTTATACCCCATCCTTATTCGATATTTGCCTCCTCCACTGCCGTATAGGCCCAAGCGGAGCAGAACTCCCGCTACAAACGACGCCGCAAACGACTCTGTTGTACTTGCATGTAGCCGTTAAAACCCTGTTGGGATACCTGGTCCTACAGTAGAGCAGGAGAATGACGGCACACCATTCAAGAAGCTTTTAACGGAGCGGACTCTTTGACAGAAAAAGAGAATTCTCCATAGAGGCAGAAGAAAGGAACGAAGCAGAGAGGGATTGTGCGGAATACTGACAATCACAGCGGACCCACCCTACATTTGTGTTTGGTAACACTCCGAAGCTGGATTCTATGACAGCGGAGACATAAAATGGATTGACATACCCAAGTCTAGCACCAGTGCTTCCCTCCGCATCACATCGTGGCCGACCTCTCTCGTTCCCAAGTGTAGAATGGAAAAGCAGCGCTACTGGAAGGGTTTTCTCTCCCTCAGGGAAGGAATCAGCGACCTTAGGAAACCTCTGTTGCGAGATGGAGTAGTTTGTACACCACTACATCTTATTAAAACACAAATTCCATGGCCATCAAGAGACTTCAGATATACAAATTTCCCCCTAGAGGACGAATTGCTGAGCCTGCCAAGCGACAAACCGACTTGCCAGCAGTAGCACCGCAGTCCAAATCACAGCACCACAGTATGCAGGAACAATGAGTACGGTACGGAAGCACTGTCAAAATGATTTTGAACATACCTAGAACCGAGCCAATCTGCCGAGTAGCACCCAAGAAACCAAGGCTTCACGTTGAGGATCAAACCAGCCCAAGTGGAATTTGAGAAACTGGATACGGCAAATGGAAATAAGCAGCAGGTACCATTTAAAAGCCCTGGAGAAACACTTTCCAATGCGCCTAATACAAGTTGATTCTGTTAAGAAATGTGCCATGGAGACAGGCAACAAAGTCTTGTCAATTGTGCGCGAAAAATCAGAAAGGTCGATCCGGCAGCTTACAGTTGGAGGCTTATAGCGTTAGATGTGCCTTCGGAATGCGGTTACAATGCACCTAGACACAAATGAAACAGCCAGGAACTGAGGGAGAAACAGGTGGAAGAAGATCCGATATCAAATTTGCTCTTATTTATCCATATTTCCGATCAGTGCCATTAGATATGCAAACAGTTGTAACAGCTAGGCTCGGTTACAGTGTTTGTGTAGGCTTGTGTCCAGCCGCTATAGTGGGGGAGTATTAACGAGCAAGCAGGTAATACTTACTATAGCGGCTGGAAGCACTTAGCCGTAGATTGATAGATGGAAATTTCAAACTCCGACTATACCATATTGAGACTTACCTCCGACGGTCCGTGGGCTGATCAACGCCATCACCCCCTATTTCACCCTACAATTATCCACAGATTATCGCTCTTGCGTCTCTCTCTGTGCCATGCCCACTCAATCCAAGATTCAAAAACCTCGCACCCAAGATGCCGGACCTCCTCAAGTCCACAAACCTGTTCAGAAGTACAAAGCAGAGGAGATTAGCCTTGATCTTCTTGTGACCCGCACTCACAAAATCCTCGCAAAGCCGTTCTGCTTCCAGATAGAGGTAGCTGCTGCCATCCTGAGAGGCAAGGATGCTATTATTGATGTTGGGACTGGAGGTGGTAAAACACTGTGCTTTACCCTCTCCTTTGCTTCTGGAAGCAATCAGTATTGGGATGATTGTGTCGCCGCTCAGTGCTTTACATAATGATAGATCAGGTAAGCAAAAGTCCGAAAATATGCTCGATTCCCTCTGATGATCTGATCCACGCTTCCCACCCATTGTGAATTAGGGATACACGTGTCCGGGATGCGTTGAATGTATGACGTGAATGGATAGGCAAGGGTGGTGAAATTATGGTGCAATTAGGATCAAGTATTGTTGGCTGTGAGGCAAGGTGGGCAGATGTAAGCATCTGGTGAGCCCCCGCTGTCAGTGAGGGCCAGCGTCATGGCGTGACACGATGAGGAGATAATTGTAAGAAGAGTGATGGGCTGATCAGGCAACGGACCGTCGGAGGTAAGTCTCAATATGGTATAGTCGGAGTTTGAAAATTCCATTCTGAGGTAATAGCCCTGCTGGGCAGAGCCCGGATACCCCGGAATTTGGTCAACCCGATGCCCATCACACAACAGGGCTACTAGTAATAATTATCGTCCTTGACAAAGAGCCATGCCTTTTCCTTAGGCAGTATAAGACTCAGGATAATAATAGGCTCAGTGGGTCAACTGGCCCAAAACCAGCAATACAAGTGGACAAACCAAGAATGCTTCTGCCAACTTTGTTTTGTCATTCTAAACACTCACAAAAAAAAAAAAAGGTTTGGTGTGATCCCATTTCGGAACTGCACTGAAGAATTGGTGAACCACATCCAATATCTGTGTACTGCTGTTCAATTTGCAGGGTATGTCACCTCCCAATGCAGGGAGCAAGAAAACATTGGAAAGGAAGCACTCTGCCAAGGAAGTCAAGGAAGAAATTTTTGAGAAAGTGTTGAGTTTCAGCAATCTAGGAAATATAAGCAAGCCGAGGAGGGGCAATTTTCAGACAGTTTCTGGCCTACCCGTGTTTATGATGACAATTGCTATGAGTGAATGTAGTGACATGGTGTATAAGTAATGCATTTGACAAACCTGTGAGGCTAAAAATGTTTTGTCATCCTCATGAGAAGCTCAAAGGTAGGAAACATTGTGAAAGACTGCAGCCAGGACATCTCGCTGAGGGCTTTCATACTCATCATCAACTGAAACAAAGGCAAATGATTTACAGCAAGGTACAGCCAACTTCATGGAAAATGGTACAGAAAAAAAATTGTATGTGTTTCGTATGCGGAAAGAAGAATCACATAGACCAGAAGTCCAATCTGCATTGAATTTGATAAAGAAATTGTTTGCTCTAAAAAACAAGTTTACCATCTTGGACCACAGCTCAGATAGACATCCATAAAGCCCGTTCTCTGCCTGATGAGACGTTCAAACTGGTTTCAACCCAAATCCTTTCCAAAACAGAAGATACGGGGAGGGGGTGAGCTGGGCAAGCTAGGCAGCTCAGCTAGTTTTGTATGTCAAAGGTCTGTGGTATGTTTTCTATCACCAATGGCCTTGGTATTGAGTCTTTAGCTCAATTGGTAATCCTATTATCTCGTTGCTATGTGTCAAGGTAATCGAAAGGTTTTGAGTTTGAATCCTATCAAGTACATTCTTTTATTATTCTATAAGGCTACACTACTGGGATGTTTCATAATAGACTCCTTGGCAATTGCTGGGATGTTTTGCAAAACAAGACCCTAATCAGGTAGGCAGTACGTCCCTAAGCAATTTCCACTCATAGGTCCCAAAAACCAAGCTGTCGAAGAACCATATCTACTATCTGAGACCAGTTAGTTGGCCAGTTAAGCACTGTTGCATATCTCTAGACAGGAGGAAATGCCATACTGGGGATTTTACTGTCGTAGGATGTTGGCATGGATGTTGTGAACAAAACGTGAGCACCGTTCGACATTGTGTGATGTGTTGATGGCTCGGTGAATATTTCCCACTGGCAAGTCCAAAAATGGCCGGAACGGCTTAGTTGCCCAGCGTGAGAAAATCCATGAAATACCGACTACCTCGCCTTCCTCTTGCTTTGTCACACCAGAGCCATCACAAGATATGCATTCAAGGGATACATAAGCGACCCAGGAGCCTTTCACTTGCCTCCAACTACTTGTTTGTGGCTCGTAGGAACATATCAATCGGGGATTTACGCGGCAAATGGGATTATCTTGGGATCATCCACACGACGGTGTGCAAGGTAACCATCTATCGCCGCACAGTCATTGACAGTCGACAGTGGTCCCAGATCACATTACCATCCATCCACACCACTTGGAAGTTGGAACTCTTCTGTCGGACATCCCAGTGATGAGTGTTGATGGTCACAATTCCAGTCTCGCCCTCACCATCATCAGCAGGCGTGGTAGGGTTCGACAGGAGGACCCGCATGGGACAGTGGATGGGTCAGAATGGGGTGGGCTGTTATGTGCCGAGCCAAAAGAGGAAAGAGAGACCTCCGGGATCTCCAGACGTGGACGCAAGTCCGGAGCGTCAGGAAGAAGGCCGGAGGTTCTCCTGTCGGCTGTTCTCGCAACACCACAGCTCAGAAGGGTGAGCAAACTGTCTGACTATCGAGCCGAAACAAGACGGAGAACAATGAGGATAGAAGATTCCGGAGGTAACCACGTGACCCCCGATGGACCCGGACAGGTACCGGAAGGGGTGCAGAGTGATCTGGAGGAAGCTAGTAGAAGCGAACAAACTCCGTTGGAGCCCAATGCAAACGTAACAGACTTTGTGGAAGCGATACACATCCCGGATGGGACCCGTGTGACCGGAAGCGTTCCGGAAGGAGGGCGTGGGAACCGGGATTGATCTGTGACAGTGCAGGAGACTCGGAGGATGCCAGGAAGGGAACCGAAGAGGCTCCGGACGAAGTGAAAGGGATTTGGCTGAGAATGCAAATGACCGGAGGGAAGAATAACAAAGACAAACAAGATCTGGAGGTGTCGGGAAGACTCCGGAATGAAGACGAGATTGAAGGAAGACTCAGTCCATGAAGGAAGCCATGGAATAACATTAATTTTCCAGATAGAGTACAGGATGTAATCCACTGGGATTATATAGATAAGTCCTTTATTGTAATACCAGAAATGGATAAGTCAGGAGACTTTGGAACGTAACAATAAGTAGTATCCCGAAAAGGAAATGCATGGGAAAGATTTATAAGACACAATAAAGAAGAAGACGGATAAAAGGAAAGACATAGTAATATGATATGATGCAAACCCGCTTGGCAGCGGACACATGGACAACCGTGGGAAACTTCCGGAGGGCTGTTCGGAGGGCCGGAGGGTCCGATCGGTTTGAGCGGAACTGGAGTCGCAGCCATGGAAACGAGCTGAGAGGATGAAAGCATTCGAATGGATGGTCAACTGATCCACTGCGGAAAAGGGCCGGAGGGCCGGAGGCTCCGGAGGCGTGGGAACAAATCATAGCAAGGCCTGCAAGCATACGAACGTGACCGGAAGCGTGGGAACATCCCTGGAGTGTCCTCGGAAGAAGACAAACCGGTTGGGCGGAACAGAACGGATTGAAGAGCACAATGATGGAGATGGTAAGGTTCCGCAGAAGGGATGATCGAACCGGAGCAGGTGGCTGTGCCGGAGGTTCCGGAAATGGAATGGAATGGAATGGAATGGCGAATATGCCTGAGAATGCGGAAGGTGGAAATGAGCGGAATGGCTAGGCGGAAATGACCAATGGTCCTGGAAGCCCGGAGAGTCGTAAGAAAGGAGTGGCTATGATGGGCTTAGTAATCATTTGGAATGAGGCATGACTGGAAGTGATGGGAACTTCCGGGAAGCTCCGGAAAACCGGAGCTGTGTAGAAAGGGTCGGAATGTGCATAGATATAACATGGGCGTGAAAAAAACGAGGAGTGTCGAAAGCGGGGCTCGTTGGACGTGAAAACCAGGCAAGATCACACCTGAAAGTGAGACGAAAGTGATTCATATCCGGGGCAATTGAGGTTGGATTGAGGGGAGTGGAGGCTCCAGAACAGTGTGGCAGAGTAAGATACATCGTCTTGAAGAGTAAATACACAGGAAATAATGGTGAGATCGATATGAAATCAATGTTTTCTGGATGCCACAAAATGCCTGTGATGGCCTCCGATAATGGACAACGCGACGACAGTGAAGGCAACCTATAGTTAAAATCAGCCAGGAGGCATTTCAAAGGAGTTATGCAAACGTACTCTGAACCCATGTTACCCCAGTGATGCAATGCATCTCCCCAAAAAAATCCCAAATGACGGACATGCGTGGACCCCCCATTTGATATGATGGACTCCACGCAGCGAGGAAGAAAATCGATAAAATCATATACGCACTTAGAAGGGAAGGACTATACCATACTCAACACTCATGCAAAATTCTGGGGGTGTAGTTCCTAGGGGCCGTGTGATACATCGTCGTCCATCTCGCATCATTTGAAACGGTTTTGGGTGACAAGTGCTAGCTTTGGACGCAATAGAAAGATTCCCAACAGTAAACAAGAGCCAAATGAGGGCAGAGGTCATAGCCGAGCATCCACTAGACAGAACGAGCCCCAGAAGTTGTGAATAGAGCGACAAATGAGCGAGATGCAGGCGATTGTTTGTGGGTGATGGTCGGCCACAATTAAGAAATCTGTGCATCAGCCGGCCTGCCCGTTCCGAAAGCCAGCACAGCTTCACATCAATCAAACCAAACTGCATCAAATTTGGATTACAGTGGCGTTTCAACATCCTCTACAACCTACAAGTGAATCCAGAGACACAAACTTCGCGGATAGCCTCCTGGCACCCAAGTGGCCAACTAAGTAGGGTGGCCAATTAAGGGGTCTCAAATAGTATATGGCAATCTTTTTTGCAAGGACTACCAGAACCTAGAAGTGTGAACAAAGAAATGTAGGTCCACTACCGCTACCAAGGATGATGATCCTGCCATGCAAGTCAAAGCTGTGCTTCCATGTCTGGTTTTGTTTGTACCATTTTTCTGTGATCTTGAATCCACCTTCCTAAAAAGGCGATTTTATCTAAATGGGGAATGATTGTATCATTCACACGCTACGAAAGAACCCGGATACTTAAGTATCCAGGCATTTATCAATCTACGGCTAAGTGCTTCCAGCCGCTATAGTAAGTATTACCTGCTTGCTCGCCAATACTCCCTACTATAACGGCTGGACACGAGCCTAGTGTTTGTGGTTCCCAAAAAAAAAAAATGCCAAAAAAGGAAAGAGGAAAAGGAAAGAAAAAAGGAATATAGGGAGATTTATTGCCCTCATATGCAGCAACTGCCGTGGAAGTTCTCCTTGCTGCGGGGTTGATGCAGGGCATAAATTGATGCATCAGGGAGGAAGATTGGCTGCTCTGCAGCAGGTCTGTTGTGTTGCATCCAGAAAAGTCCGGGAGTACTGAGGTTGATGCTTTGACATTGGTAGCAGCTGAACCTTCTAACATCCCTGTAGTATGAGTATATTCTTCAACTAGTATGGAGCCGAGGTACACAATGTAGCAATCATGGCAGGTGTTTGAGCAGAGCATCATGATGTTCACTTCACACTTGAGGCAAGTATTTTAACCAGGGTCTTTTATCCTTCAAATTATGCCTGGATACATTGTCTTGTTATTGAGTCTCAGGTTCTGGGGCTCATTTCTCACAGGAAGCATTATAATATGGAGAATCTTGGACAATCATTGACACATTGAAACTTCACCCTGCACTCACTATCCTGCAACACAGAGATAGGAACCCGGTCGTATGAACTTATTTCCAGATTGGGGGCTCTCAATTCTGCGGGATCTGGGCGTTAGTGACTTTATGCTGAAGGAAAGGCATAAAGATGCCCTCGTCGACAATGACACGTCAGTGCAGGGAACATCGGTTCAACTGCAGGGTGGTGAGTTCCATTGTACTGGCTGACTCTTTAAGGAGGATTCAAGAATCCCTCTGTATACATTCAACTATATTTTAAGTGTCCTATCCTCCAGAAGCTTTTGCACAACCAAATATCACTTTTCTAAGTACTGAGCCGCCAGAATAGGACATATAAATTCAGGGTCTTCCAAAGTCAATAATACAACAAATTAGTGAATTTAGATCATTTTATCCAGCGAAAATGCCTCGCCCCCGGCCACCGAGCAATAAAATGAGCTGAGGAAACTCAAACCTCCCACGCCTTGCACGTGAATTATTCCCTTATCCCTTATCTGGTTTCACTTTATCTCCGTCTGTTTTCACCCATAAATGGGTGGAACCAGATTTGGTTTCACTTTTATATGGTAATTTGATGCCACAAACACCAGAACCGCTTGTTTTGGCTGGTTCTGTACACAACTTTTTCCTTTGCTTTTGTACACATTAGGATCAGGTACTTGAATTTTGGGCCAGTTTCGTACACAAAATGGATCAGACTTCAAGCCACGAGAAGGGTGGTTTTGGGGGAGAAGCTTTTGGTGATGGGCTCCCCTATGGGAAGCCCTAAAATGGCTTGATGAAGGCAGTTCAACTCAGAATTTACAGAGGATACGTACACATAAAGATTGGACATTGGTCCCGACCAAGCTATTCTGTTCAAAATTTGGATTGGACATCACATATTTTTTCAACGGATTTGTACACATTAGGATCGGACATAAAGGCAATTTTTGGGCCGTTTCCGTCTGCCTCCGGATCCGGATCAGACCTTTGTTGATGTTAAAGCATATCTGCAACCCCCAAAACGATGATTTGAGCTCAAAAATGCTGGCTGATCGCTCAGAGATGATGAGACAAAAATAGACACTGTGACTGCCAACAGAGACTTGGTTCGGTGTAGTATGCGCTGGAGGTAACACCCGGTCACATTAAGAATCACATCTGTCGAAATTTCTGCTTAAATATGATGACTGATCGCAGAAATATGAGCTTCAAAAATGGGTGTTGCAGATATGTTCTATTGGCCAGGGTCCTATATTAACACCCTCCCTCCTTTTCGACGCCTAAATTCATCAGAATAGATCTTCACATTGTAGCCTTGTCTTCAGGAAAATACATGCTATTTGCTCTCGAGCTCAATAGGATTATCTTCAACTCTTAAGTCTTCAAATCAATGATACTTATTTCCTTCAAGTTGTAAAAAATGAGTACCCTCTGGGTCAACTATAGTTGTTGTTATAATCTAAAATGTTTGAATCAACAGTTGAATCAATCCCTATGCAAGGGGGTGACTGCCCTCTGGGCACACTGTAGTCGTTGTTGAGTTTTTCAAATCATGTGAGATCTTTGAATCAATGTCTGAATTGCACAAGAGGCTCCCCTGTGGGCACACTGTAAGCAGCCATTGTTATCATCTTGGATCTTAAGTCTTTGAATTCCTGGTACCTGTACCGACTTAGGAACCAGGTCTAATATGCTGGACCTCAAAACGCAAACAAGCACAACAGTGGCTAGACTTGTTACCAGTCTGCCATCACAATTCTGAGTAGCAAGTACTTTGCGCCTATGGCAAAGTGCCCACCACTTAGTGTTGCTGTGTTTAGGGCAGACTGGCTACAAGTCTAAACAGTGGCTGTCCGGTAGCCCTAACCCCCCCCCCCCCCCCCCACATTTCCTAAATGAGGTCTTGAAGGTTCCTCAAAAAGCCATCAAAGACCTCGGTCTAGAACATGGCTGTCCAGTATAGGGCTGCCACCCGTTGCCGTGACGGCAACGGCCGTCGATTCGACGGCCGTTTTTCTTCTTCCCGAAACCTTGACGGGACGGGACGGGCGACGGGACGGCCGTCGCGGCCGTCTCAACGGGTAGGGTGGAAATTTAAAACTTTACCTTGTCTTTGGACCCTAATAAAATATAGATTAGGACTGCAATGTCATGAGTTGAATTCCTACCTGCCCACTCTGATGTTTTCGTGCTTCCAGCTAGAGAAACCGACCCAAACCTTGAGGTTGCACGTCGGCAATCATGATCGGGAGTTGCCGAGAATCCGACACAAGCAATATACCCTCTGTTTGGAGCCAGCAGGAATGTAAGGTGAGCAGGAGGGTGTATCCCTTCCAAGATGGAAGTCTTTGTGGACTAAATAATGACGGAAAGTGTCAGTTTAAATGTAGATTCATATGACCCGTTGAAACGGCCGTCACGGCCGTCGTTTGACGGGCCGTTGCTTGAGCAAAAAAATGGTTGACGGGACGGGCACGGCACCCGTTCGACGGGTGCCGTCGAACCGTCGTGACGGCAACGGGCGGCAGCCCTAGTCCAGTAGCCCTACCCACCTTCAATTAGAGTTACTCCGGGAGTGGATTTGGATTTGGATTTGATGCCTCACGTGTATGGTGTGATCTGCCATCATGGGTTCAAACCCGACCCAAGTGACTTTTTTTTTTTTTGTGTGAGCACTTCCTCTTGCCCATCTGTGCTATTGAGTGACTTTGGGAGACCCCACAAGCATATTTCATACTTTGGGACCAAGAAATCAATTTCTGACCCGTTTGTTCATACATATATGTGAATGTCCAAAAAAGCTGACCATGTCAGTTTCAAACCCACACCATGCAGAACGCCCGGGAACTGACGGATCAGACAGTACACGTGAGGCACCAAATCCAGATCCAAATCCACTCCCGGAGTAACTCTTAGGGTTTCAGACCCTCTTAATTCACTTTTTGGAATTTGCTTAGAACCTTCTAAAAAATGTGTTTACAGGGATCAGAAAAAAAAAAAAACCGGATTTTTTGTAGGTGGAGGTGAGCGGGAGCGAACATCTTGCAAAGCTGGAATCAAGCTGGGATTAACCATCATCTACTTACGAGCCAAACTTTCCATACTATTAATGTTTGATTTTGTCTCAATCTCAGTTGAATCCAGTGCAGAGAGTGTTCTACACATCTGGATCATTGTAAGCACCATTTCTTCCATTCTCTCTTCTCCTTTGCTTATCTTTCAGTTGCCTAGGATTCCCTGACGCATCCCAGGACACACCAAGCTCCTTGGCTTTGGATTCGGCCATAGTTCACCCTTATGACACCCACAAGACAAGGGCGCTTTCGCAAAGGGCAGGCAGTGTGCAGTGTGCAGATGGGGTGTTGTAGTTGTATATACCTGTGTACCTGTAGTAGAAGTGCTAAATATACCTGGGTTTCAATTCTCTCAATTTGCCCCAATGTAAATCAATAAAATCTACATGCTCCTCAATGCCGCTCAATCTGGGTCATTTTACATTGAGGTACAATGAGGCATGTCAAGAATATCGAGGCAGATTGAGGACCTGATAGACTCCTCAATCTGCCTCATTCAGCCTGAACCTCCTTCGCTGTCTTTCTCACTGTGCATGATGGTAAATCAGGGAATGCTTCTGCAGACTTTGCACCCGTACTATAGACATCCCAAAAAAAAAAAAAAAAAAAAAAAAGAAAAAAAAAAAAAAGTTTTGAGAGATGTGACATATGCCATTTTGAGGGTGCTTCCTCACTTGTCAAAGGAAAATAATTGGTTGAGAGCATGACTGCTGATTACTCTGTCAAAAGGTTCAGTTGACTTATTATGAAGGTAGACTTTGAGGATGATTGGAGCAATGTAACAATTGTGGCCGAGTCAATAGCAGTCCACAAATGATATTTGCTCTACATTGGCTGCTGCACTGGTGATTTGAGAGATAAGTTTAGGTCACATTTTTTTGTGTGGGGGAAGCCTTATCCATGGAGGGCAGCAAGATCTTGCAAAGCAGTCTCTAAAAAGTACTGGTATTGCTTGACAACATTATGAATCTGCATTTAACCTCAATCTGCTGTGCAGTGTCTTGCCATATCTGCAGGATTTAACCCAATATATTTGTAGCCCTTGTTTAGATGGTCCACAGATATGTCAAAGGAAATCTTGAATAATACCAATCTTGGACACAGATTAATGGGACAGTCAAGTACAGAATCTACATTGAATGTTGAGCATTGTATGCTCTAGGTGCCAGCCCAAATGCAGCTTCATGACACAAATCTTGAGTACATATGTGTAGGTGCATGCAACATAGAATGAACTCACCAGGTTTGCTGGATGAACTCAAAACTGGACCTGCAGACAACCCAGACTATGGCATTATTTTTCGCTGTTTATTAGTACTTTGTAGTCCATGGTTTCGAGGTAGGACGAAGTCCCAACTTCAAAGTTTTGATCATGGGTTGATCTCAGCCCGGGTTGTCCCGACTGCCCAAATGGGAAGTTTTGCCCCTATCCTACTGTTTGGCCTGCATAAGGGCATCCATTGTCCCGTAGAGTTAAGAACAGTCTGCAATGCACAATTAGTAAGATGAGCTCGACTTCCTGCTGCTTTTCCTCTAATTGGTAAACAATTTAGCTGCTCAATGTCTTAATCTGAGTGTTTTTTAACTATGGTCTCTTGCAGAGTCATATTTAACTTCTGGATTTCACCAGGGATATGGTGCCATACAAGTGAAAAATACTGGCTCATTCAAAGGTATTCAAAGATATTTGAAGGGATTCGGGTCCTCAAATACCTTAAATGGCTTGCATATAATGTCCAAATCAAGCTGTAGATGTGGACAAGGGGTTATTCCCATGAGCCATACATCCACAGCAGGGGCTTACACCGGAACTCTTTTAGCAAAATCTCCATTGCTGTGATCTAACCAGACCCCCCAAGCAGATTATTTTTCTCAACATTTGTATTGGCATGTATGAAGGAGTTCAATTATAATTACGTTGCTTGGATGTGGCCAGATAAATGCCTTGGCAGAATATTTGGTACCATCTGTTACAGTGGGAGATGGTTCCCTCGGCTCAACAGGACACACAAGGTAATATTTTACAAGGCATGGGAATAAACCCGTCAATGTCTGGCCGACAATGCCGAGATCAATCAGACTTCCGACTTCAGAGTAGCACTTGCCACTCCCACTTTCAGCCTTGTATAAAAATGTAGACTTAGCACTGGGCCCTTATGAAATCTGTTGAGAGTATGAATTTACAATGAAAATTGATCTCATACCAGACGTTGCATTGGAGACCGAAGTACAAACATTGACTGAGAAAGTGAATTTAGCTATGCCAAATAATGAAGTGGATACCTCATGGAAAGTTGTTTGAACGGGATTAGAGTCAAATAGCGTGGAGTCGGGGATGAAGTCTGAAGTACAGCGGAGCCTCCGTATGATGATGGAACTGCAAGTTGTTCAGCCAAGGAATGGAAAATCAATATACATGGACCACGGTTAACAGTTGGTGGAAGCTGGGAGGAAACCCAGGTGGGCTGAAGTTTAGATCTGAACCACCAGGGATGCAATCTAAGAACAGACATGTTGGACGTAATTGCAGTGAATGTTATAAGATTGATTATGTCAAAGATAATGGAGAAAAGGAATGACAGATCTGGGAGTTAAACCCAGGACCTTCCTATTTGTACAGAGTTACTCTAACCAACTGAGCTAAGCTGCCATTCCTGGTCGGCACAATTATGGCCAGTTATGGTAACTGGACTTCCATAACTAGAAGTGAAGCGGGGGCATCCGAACACTCACATCTCATTTCCATTTTTAGAAATGGTGATCTGATACGGTAGTACTCACTTGTAGCATACCCAAAGGGCTCGTACACATTAGGTAGCTTAGTCAGGATTCCACGGAACACACAGCCACTAGATATTTGTAATCAGATCTATTTTACCGCATACCATGACAAGCTGAAGCCCGACAAGAGCCAGAGTGTTCATGCGACTATTAGAACTACCCGAGCATCCATATCTGCTCACCTCTCCACGTCACAAGAGCTTCGCCAAGGGTCATCCGGTCCCAAACCATGGGTTACACGGTCCCTCGCTCCTGGGTTACAGGAGCCTGGGGAGTGCCCGATACTCACTCCCCAGCCCCATCTTCGCATCAAGTGAGAAGCCCCCACTCACCAAAGCCAGGTCGCTTCACAGGTGACGTCCCTGTCACCTTCAACACAAATCAATCTTTATTTGTTTGGGGTAGTCACTTGCTTATTAGGCAGGTCGTTTGTCAGGCCGAGGCCTTGTTTGGCTACCCCTGCGGTGGTCACCAGATGTAAGATTGATTATGTCAAAGATAATGGAGAAAAGGAATGATGGCTCTAGGAGTTGAACCTAGGACCTTCCCATTTGTACAGAGTTGCTTTAACCAACTGAGCTAAGCTGAGTCAGCACAATTATGGCCAGTTATGGTAACTGGACTTCCATAACTAGAAGTGAAGCGGAGGCATCCGAACAAGTGCCCCGCTCACAATGTATAACAGAACTTGCAAAGGTAATCACTGTCTTGCAGACAATGAGCAGGAGCACACAAGTGAGGAGAAATGGAACATACCATCACTGTCAGAGGGCAAGAAGGGGGTTTAGAATGGTGTGAGAGACACGGTGAATGATGCTGATTTTCTTCACTGTTGTCTTCCACTTTGACAACAGTGGCCCTCATCAAAATTGAGGCCAGGGATTGGAAGACAAGTAAAAGTTTTGAGTGGAACGAGTCAGGTTGAGCAAGCCAGTAGGACCTGAAGATGGAAGCTCAAATCACTCAAGGGTGGCGACACTGATTCATTACACCTCATTGAATCGAATTTTATTATTTATTTATTTTGCGGGAGCTCAGACCAAATTCCGACATGATTGGGTCAGTATGACCATTCATGTCTGAGACCTGGTTCCTATAAAGTGGGTACCAGGAATTATGGATTTGTGCATAGTCATAGCATGGCTGATTTAAGTAGCAAGAGATGTGTCCATGTCAGCCTGAGGTATGGAGAGCCATCTCAATTATGTAATGTCAGAATTGTCTTGCAGGTGACTGCCCTCCGGGCACACTGAGGACCCCAGCTAATAGGTGTGAGGAGGAACTCAGATTTCAAAACTAGTGTTCGTCACGGGCCGGGCCACCCATGGCGGGCCCCGGGTACGGGTGCGGGTCCACTTGAGAATTTTTACTGGACCCGTAGGTACCCGTATGGGACCCGTGGTTGTACATAGTACACTAATTTAGACTGTTAGCTGAAAAATAAACGCTGAAAAATAAATGTTGAAAAAAGGCAACAAACAGCTCACGATCGCCTTGTGATTGCCATCACCGCTCCCTCGAAGGTCTCGCGGCTAACCATTCTAATGTAACAACCTCTATTTATGTTGAACGTCAATTTAGCCACGGCTGCCTCCTTGTTTTGCATGTCCTTAATCACCTTTCAGCTCGGACCATGCGAGAGTTGAATCAGTTGATGTATTTGGGGTACTGGAGCCACCAGGGATTTGTTAAGGACGAAAACTTCAAGGTAATCGCGCCGCTGGAGGAGGGGGATGATGGGGAGGATCAGGATTAATAAAGTCAATACTGGCGCTTTTTTTCGTTCAGAGCAATAGGCATACATGTTTCTTTATGAGTGGTAGATAATCTGTTCAGATATATGATACACAACATGAGAAAAACACACGGGTCTGTGGCGGGCCGCACTGGTCGTGGGTTACCCGCCAACCCGTGACCCGACCTGTACCCATCAGCGTGGGTACGGGTTTTTGCGGGCATGGGTACGGGTCAACGCGGGAGGCCCGTGACAATCACTATTCAAAACTAGAAAAAAATCAGGTTTCTCTGAGGACTTTTTGAGCATTTTCATCAGGTTTGGCACCAGGTTACGTTCTGAAATTGGGCCAAAAATGTCAGGATTTTGCATCTGGGTCAAATTTTTGTTTATCTATACCACCAAGCAGACATTTCTTTTTAAAAAATCAGCTTTGGCACATTTTCATCAGGTTTTGGAACAGGCAAAAACCCAATTTTGCCCATTTTCATCAGCAGGCAAAATGCCCCAAATTCATCAGGTTTGGGGTCTTGGTTTCTCACCTATTGACCAGGGTCCTGCACACTGGAGCCATTCACACCGGCAAAATCGAATATTCAGCTCAGCTGATTGTCAACTGAAAAGATCCTTTTCAGCAACCTATTCAGCTGTCGGCATTTTTGCCATTGGCTCAGCATTTTCCGAGCCAATGGCAAAAATGCCACTGGCTGAACATGTTGCGAAAATAGTGTTTTCAGGTGACAATTAGGCAGCATAATTCAAGCTGAATATTCACTTTTGCTGGTGTGGTTGTTGGCTTATTGTGTCACCGGGTAGCTGGCGCAGGCACAGGAATGGGAACAATGTTATTCCCAGGCGCAAAGTCAAAGTGCGGGCATTCGTGGCTGACAATGTGGCGTCACATAGAGTATACATAGGGTAACCAGCCTGCACTGGTTACATCGCTGGTTACCCCACGTAGCATAGCCGAGGTAACCACCGGAATATATGTGTTTACCCTCTGGTGATTGGAAAACCAGCTCTGAGGGTACCGGTGGCATTGCTGATCATTGTTGGCAGGAATCAGCAGGGTGTTCCCACGGTTTTGTTATATGCCGAGCCAAAAGAGTAAAGAGAGACCTCCGGGATCTCCGGACGTGGACGCAAGTCCGGAGCGTCAGGAAGAAGACCGGAGGTTCTCCTGTCGGCTGTTCTCGCAACACCACAGCTCGGAAGGGTGAGCGAACTGTCTGACTATCGAGCCGAAACAAGATGGAGAACGAATGAGGATAGAAGATTCCGGAGGTAACCACGTGACCCCCGATGGACCCGGACAGGTACCGGAAGGGGTGCAGAGTGATCCGGAGGAAGGTAGTAGAAGCGAACAAACTCCGTTGGAGCCCAACGCAAACGTAACAGACTTTGTGGAAGCGATACACATCCCGGATGGGACCCGTGTGACCGGAAGCGTTCCGGAAGGAGGGCGTGGGAACCAGGATTGATCTGTGACAGTGCGGGAGACTCGGAGGATGCCAGGAAGGGAACCGAAGAGGCTCCGGACGAAGTGAAAGGGATTTGGCTGAGAATGCAAATGACCGGAGGGAAGAATAACAAAGACAAACAAGATCCGGAGGTGTCGGGAAGACTCCGGAATGAAGACAAGATTTGAAGGAAGACTCAGTCCATGAAGGAAGCCATGGAATAACGTTAATTTTCCAGATAGAGTACAGAATGTAATCTACTGGGATTATATAGATAAGTCCTTTATTGTAATACTGTAAATGGATAAGTCAGGAGACTTGGGAACGTAACAATAAGTAGTGTCCCAAAAAGGAAATGCATGGGAAAGATTTATAAGACACAATAAAGAAGAAGACGGATAAAAGGAAAGACGTAGTAATATGATATGATGCAAACCCGCTTGGCAGCGGACACATGGACAACCGTGGGAAACTTCCGGAGGGCTGTTCGGAGGGCCGGAGGGTCCGATCGGTTCGGAGCGGAACCGGAGGCGCAGCCATGGAAACGAGCTGAGGGGATGGAAGCATTCGAATGGATGGCCAACTGATCCACTGCGGAAAAGGGCCGGAGGGCCGGAGGCTCCGGAGGCGTGGGAACAAATCATAGCAAGGCCTGCAAGCATACGAACGACCGGAAGCGTGGGAACATCCCTGGAGAGTCCTCGGAAGAAGACAAGCCGGTTGGGCGGAACGGAACGGATTGTAGAGCACGGTGATGGAGATGGTAAGGTTCCGCAGAAAGGATGATCGAACCGGAGCAGGTGGCTGTGCCGGAGGTTCCGGAAATGGAAGGGAATAGAATGGCGGATATGCCTGAGAATGCGGAGAGTGGAAATGAGCGGAATGGCTAGGCGGAAATGACCAATGGTCCTGGAAGCCGGAGAGTCGTAAGGAAGGAGTGGCTATGATGGGCTTAGTAATCATTTGGAATAAGGCATGACCGGAAGTGATGGGAACTTCCGGGAAGCTCCGGAAAACCGGAGCTGTGTAGAAAGGGTCAGAATGTGCACGGATATAACAGGTTTGCTCTCCTCAAGAAACTGTTCACCTTAATTGCCAGGAATATCCCATTCATTATGGGTATACCAAATGTAGACTGGACATATCTGGTCTTCTGTGGGCAAACATGAATTTATTTAGTGTTATATAGCCCTCTTGTTGACCTTCCAGTACTTCCGGTAGGCTCTGAGGCTCCAGTCATATACCAGAGCCTCCAAGCCATCCAGAATCATTGGATTTTTACACACAATGAAGGATTACTGAGTGTTTCCCGTTTATCCGTCTTCTCATCTTCTCTCTTATTGTCCTACGACTTAACATCAGTCCTCCTGACTTGTCTTATTGTTAAGAGCCACCCTCCTTTCTATTATGGAATACAATTAGCTACATAGTATAAATATGTCTTTAATATGTCATGTACGTCAGATTGATAATTAATGTTGCTTGGCTCGTCTCCTTGCACTGAGTCGCCTCCATCCCTTCCGGTTCCCTCTGGTACTCTGGCTTGCATTCCTCTATCGGATTACCTGCCGGCCAGGGTAGTCACTCACCCTTGACCCCCTGTGGTGTTGTGATCCCTCCATATACCTTCTGGACCTTCCGGCCCTCCGACCCTCCAGCTTACCTGAGCCTCTGGTCTTCCAGCCTTTATCCTTCAGTCCTTGGTCTATCCGGCTCAGTATATAACATTTAGCCTATACATTGGGTAAAAATGGTAAATTTTAGGCTTACAGTGTTACATCATGTTGAACTGAATTAACTGTCTTTTTGAGCTTGTATTGGGGAGGGAGTGATTCCAATCAGAGGATATATGCTTAATGCAGATATTTGAGCCAATCCCTCTGCCATAAAGAGCTGGGTGTGGGTGAGAAGAAGCTCAACCACTCATCACGAAAGTGGGTGAATATTGTTGTTTCTGGGACCACCGTTGATTGGAAATCGCTGTGAGAGGGTCAGTACATCACTTTTGATTAATTATGTGATGTTTTAGGACTGGAAACTCACTTGGAATTACCGTATAATTTCTGTAACCCGTAATCAATGTTTTATGTAATGACTTGTTAACTGAAATGCACACATGGCAGTAGTACCTGTCTGGCCGTATTGGTTGCCAAATGAGAATAACACTATTTAGAACACTATTTGAAAGGTCTCGCATGTGCTCTGAGGCCTCCTATTCCATCCAAAGTTTGAAACAAATTCACTGTAGTGGTTTTTATCTCTTATAAAGTGATATTGATGCAGGGCAGCACACAGCTCGGAGAAACATTCTGTAGTGGACAATAAACCCGAGTTAAAGCACTTATTTGCTGAAAACATGTTTTACAGAGAGCTCATCCCTATACTTACACTATATTCGAGGTGAGATTTATATGACCTTTCGGAAAGAATGGAGATTATGAGTGGACAGAATGGGGTTTATCCGTGCCAATCCTTCCAATGGAGTGCAGTGGATTTAATTTCCGATTGGAAGGAATGGGGAGTGTACAATGTGATTTTTTCAAATCACCAATGGGATGGAACACAAATGACCGATCAGACCAAATGAGCATCTCCAATGGATGGAGTGGGCATCTTTGTTTGGTCACTCTCAAAATTCATTTTTATCCCCAAATAATGGTAGTAAATCACAGTAGGGAGATAAAATAGTTGAGCAGACCTTGAAACAGTTCAAATGAGGGAGATTATTGAACATGGGAGGTACCGAGGGAAGACTGGTCAGAAAGGAAATTTCCCTTCCTTCCCATCAACTCTCCACTCTGTCCGAACGATATGTCCCAATAGGGAAACGTAGGTATAATTAATTTAGGTCACCACGATCATAGGCTATATAGCAAGTATTACCTGCTTGCTCGTCAATACTCCTGCACTATAGCGGCTGGACACGAGCCTACCATGATCAACACATCCGGCAGTTCAGAACACTGCCAGTTCAAGTGCTCGAAAGATCACGTGAAATGTCACCGAGGGGTAACCAACGACCGTGCACGGTGGTGGCCACCACGCCGTAGGTAGATATTGTGCATCGTGCGATGCAGGTGCGGGCGCTGGAAGGAGTATCCGAAGCATCAGCGAGTTGGTGTACTATACATGGGCCAATGCAGAAGAACCTGAAAATCATGATTCCAGACTGGGCCACGAACCACGAGAGGATCGCATATGTACACTCTATCCCAAGATCTCAGACTTGGAGCTTTTGGATGGGTCCTTCATCTCCTCCTGTAATCACATCGCGTGCAGCTGCGTGTCCACATCCAGGGCCACTACGACTTTCAAGAGCATCAGCATCGCAGCCAGGACGGTGTTGACAGCGAGCACCGCTGTCTTCGCCGCTGATACGGCTCATAACTGCGAGCCAGTGTAATCGTGCATAAAGCGGGTAAGGCCGACAAGCGGCATAGCCCGCTACCGGTACCGTGGTCCTCGGAGGTGGAGCACATTTCTGAGGCAGCCCAAAGCTCGCTCGGTCGATGCTGACGCTTCGACCAGCTCGCATTAGGCCGCAGTATATTCACAGAATAACCAGCCTGGGATAATGGCCATTGTATTTGTTGTCTGGGAGGAACAACGATGACACCATTCTGAGTTGCACGGTGGAGACGAGACCTCATCATCATAGTCAGCACAGGGACAGAATATAATGTGAAGCAGAATATATAATTTAAGCCGTATCATTATAAAGTATTAGCATGGGGCTCAAGGGTAATTTTCGAGTGGGTAGATCCAATTGAAATATAGAGGTGCACAAACATGTAGAATGATGAACAAGGAAATATCCCTAAGGATGTTAGGAGACAGTGTGGGAGGCTCAGACAGGAAAGTGATCTGCGCCCAGAAGCCTCTGAGCCACAATCTGTGGAACAAGGTCAGACAACGGAAGACCAGTAATGGGAATAAATACCTGAGCAGATGACATCCACTATCTCATCAGCACAGCAGAGGGCTGTGGGGCAGTGTCCAGAGGCTCCCTTGTGTTTGTGCACAACAATTGATGACCAGAGGAAGACCAGACGTTAAAGTAAATATTAGGAAGAGATGGAACCAGTCACAGCCAAGAATAAGATCAAAGAGAAGGGCCAGAGATATGTACAGGTGGGACCTGACAGAATTGGTGCAGTCATGGCACGGAACTGGAAGACAGGTACCCAGATACGGCAGTAGACACCCCAGAAGTCAAGGCCGAATTGATGGACAGAAGGCACCTCTTGGGATCCGTGTTGAACGTTGTGGAAAACGGGACATCGCAGAAAGTTGTGGAAGGGCGTCGTGGAAGAGGGCAAAGAAAGAGCGGCCATGTCGGCAGGGCAGTGGGGCAGTGCATGTCAAAAGGACCGGATAAACGGCTGTGGTGACACACACATTTTGGCGGGCGGAAAAAGAGCTTACGCAAAAAGTGATGACGAAAATGTGATTTACTGCAAGACTTGAAAATAGGGCGCTCTAAAACCCTTACCTAAAGGTAGCGGGAATTTTTGCACTTCTAGTCGCCAACTAGAGCCTCTATCCGGTGATATACAAGTAGAGTCAGAGTGAGCTCCGAGCTGCTGGCTAGGTGTTCATAACGCGAGAGGACTATTGTCTTCTAGATACAATACAGTTTGATCCTTATACCATTGGGGGTTAGCATGCGGTGTCTGGGACTCAGTGGGCTTCATAGTATTGAATTGACTTCGCAAAGGGTCGGTTGTACTAAAAGCTAGACACTGTATCGAGGAGGTAAAAACACCTAAACTTGAGAGACATGCATGAAGTCCACAGATTGGGCATGGAAAGTCATATATAAAAACTAGACTTCGGACAGGGTCTAGTCGTGACAATCATAACCTGGTTCGCAAACAGTAGTTCAAGCGAGAATCATGAAACCGAGAAAGCTGAGACATTGTAGATCGTCAGGAAATGATCATGAACGAGTGTTGATCATGGAAAGACGTGTTGCAATGGCAATCACACATAACGAGATAGTCATCAGAATCGATGACAGGCGCTTGGACCGAATGAATGAATGAGACGTGTTGATACAGCTGGACGGCAGTGTCGTGTTGACCAATAGAGAACTAGAAATATGCCACGACCTATGTGGTCGCACGGCAAGCAGTTGGGGCACGTGTCTGGCTAGCATACGTGCTAGGACCGACAGGCCTCTCGGGAACAAACCAATATACCTAGTATGGGTTCGAGCTGGTCAAATCTAGATGACTAGTCTCGGCCTAGAACTATGAATACCAGCGACATACTTCCGCAGTTCTGTGTACATCAAATCTCTCTTATATCTTGACTCATTTCTTATTACTATCTACAATTCCTGTATCATATATAAAGCCTAGCAGATCCTGCGATTCAGTACTGCATCTCCCACCAAGGTAACGGTGTTGGTGCTGGTCTGAACCTAGCGCGGAGATACGTTTATATAACTATCTTTGTTGTTATCGTTCAAATATAAAGTGGTCTTGTTGGCATATATAAGCTTTAAAGGACTTAAGCCGTGTTCATGGAGAGTCGCGACATTAGCGTGAAAGGCACCTGTTTGGTTGTTACCTCAGGTCTGCTGCTGGCACTGTTCCAGTGAGTTCAGTCGCAGTACCTGGTCGTTGGCATCTGTTCCAGTGAGTTCAGTCGCGATCCAAAGTCTAGATCCAGTGTGGTCTCCATCAGAGTACGGCAGGAAATCCTATCTAAGTCTAGAGAGACTTATAGGTCTTCGAGATAACTTTTTGAGGTGTCTAGAAGTATAAAATATATAAAACCCATATTGCTTCAGTCGAAGTAGATAATCCCTGGTCAATCTTTGACTACTTTGTGCTCATATTAGTCCTAATAAAACTTCTATCGAGTTGGCATTTTCGAGACACGAACCTGAGAAGTTCAATCTTACCTGTAAACTGCAGGACGACCCGAACTCAATTGTGTGTGTGTGTTGGTTGTAGTGTTTTTAGTTGGTTAGTTGCCGTCTAGCAGCTTTCTGATTATCTTCACGAACATCAGTGTACCCATAGTCACCGTTTCACCACCTCTTCGCCTTTGCTCGCCGACAAGATCCCATGTATGGTCTCTGCCGCGCCGCGCGCTATGTCATGGATGCGAGTTTGCAGCTCGCCCTCCGCGTCCTCAAGTTGTCCAAGGCAGCGGAACATGGGTCGCACGCCCACGTGACAGAGGTACCCTGCGAGGTCTTCAAAGTACAAGAGAGCGCCCCCAAAATCGTCGAGCTGCACGGTAGCGTAACGATCGTAGTCGACACGCTGAATGTGCAGAAGCGAGGTGAGGATGTCGCGTTGACTTTTGACCAATGGGATGACAGCCGCCACTGTCACAGTGGTGTCAAGGAGGTAGGCCTCAGCGGCACAGGTCAAGGCGAGGGCTGCTGTCGTATTTTAGCAATGAATACTTTCTTTTCTTGGTGGGTACGAACTTGTTACGAGACCGGCAATTCAGGATCTCGGCGTTCCGTCCGGCCTAAACCGTACTCTGGCACTCTAAGACCCTGGAGGGGGGGCATAGGAATAGGCTCGCAGCCTTGGCCGTGGTTGCGAGGGCCTGACAGCTTGCTGCAAGGATGGAAGCCGATTCAGAGAGGGTAGCCTGAGTAAACTGCGGAACATAGATCGATTCATCAAGTTTGGGCCAAACGCTCGGAGACAAGGTATCTGAAGAATTCCAAAGGTCTTTGTCCACTTAACTAGCCTTGGGTAGGTCAGTTGGCACTAGGTGCGCTCAAAGTTGAGTTCTGCGGCCGGCCGCAGACGCAGGAGGCTGTGTAAGTGGGTCACATCAAACACCAAATAAATCGGCGGAAAACAGCAGACGATGGTCGACCACCGTCAACATCACTGACCCCTTCCATAATCTCATCTAGAGGTATTTCTGGCTAGTTAGCCTTAGATATATCGACTTTATAAACCTTAAAACTATGATGGAATGGAAAGAAAACCTTATAAATACCCTGAATGTTGTGCTGAGGAGCTCCCGACGATGGCGAGAGGGATCCCGACAAGCCACCCGACACCAGGCGCACAACTGGCGGGCACCACGGTGGGTCATCGCCGCATCGGAATCATTATTTGGTATGTGATGTGACCCATCTGCACAGCCTCCTGCATCTGCGGCCGGCTTTGAGCGCACCTGATATGAGGGTTGGAAGAAGTTGGAATCTGGAAGCAAGTAGGTTTGGAGCAAGCCTGTCTCCGCGCCAGCAAGCCGGTGATTCTCGGAGAGAGGCTTGATGCAAACTGCCAAAAAAGTGCCATGTCTTCAGGTCTGAATATTGCCTCCAATTCTTGTCCGATTCCTTAGGAATAAGTCAGTATATTGTTCTTTCGATGTATCCGAGTATGTATGCTGCCTCAGCCGAAATTTAGCGCACCATTCTGCTGGTCTACATGTAATTCTCGAGGGCGCTTTCGCACTTTGAATTCCCACCAAACAGAAGATGTTTCGATGGAATTCCTTCTTTTTTATGGGCTCGATGGACTCGGGGAAGAAGGCCCAGAAGGTTCCTCAGCAGAAATTAATCTCCTAATGTTGTCTGTCATGCAGCAAAAATATTTCAAGGCTGACGGCCGGATTGGGACAGTGTGACAGAGTGTTACGCGACGCGTCTCATTAGTGAGTCAGCGCCATCTTTTTTGCCTCTCCTCTCGCCGCAGCTCGTCTCACACTTCAAGTGGAATACCTCATCCACTCTGGCTACCCTGAAATATGATGACGCCTACTGTCTTGCCCCCTAGTGCTGTGACTGCCTCGAAAATTGGGCTTTTTCCGTAGCCTGTCCCGGCAAGAAAGACTGAGTCGTATCTGCGAAGGATAATGAGATGGATTTCCTGATCATCTGGAATATAGGTGAGCTCCAGCTCGTTGATGACCATCTTCCGCGTCGCCTCAAACATGTGCTTCCACTGTTTGATGCCCTGGAGGTGTGTAAAGCAGGAGGATTGCACCGTCGAGGTGTGCCAGGGGATCAATGTGCAAGGGGTGAAAGCGGCCGGTGGCATGGCATTCGTGGTGGTTGAGGGCTGGTCATTGCATTTCCTGACATATTACAGCCATTTGCAGAATTGATGACAGTAAAAAAAAAGAAAGAAGAGTTTTGATGCCGGTACTTGTTTTGCTCATTTCTCCTTCATTTCTGGTCCGATTAGGCTGAGAATAGAGGGGATCAAGAGGGTTTCTCAGGGCCTTCATAACAATACCATACTCACCTTCCAATTCACAGATTTAAGCTCAATGGTTTTTCCCTTGTAATCAATGGATTTGATGGATGTCCAATTTTTTAACCCACATATCTCCTTCATTTCTCAATGGAATTACATGAAACTGGGAGCAGACTAAAACCCCAATTCACCTGAATCTTCTATGTGCTTTTGGACTGTCATTGGCCCTCATCCTCCAGTGTAATGTGTGATTATGTTGGGAGGGGTTATAAACAGACTCAGGTAGATTCACCATTGCACATGATCAGTGAGTCACGTTTTTTTTGTATACTGGCAAAACATTTGGTGGCAAATTGGGGCTTTCTAACGCACCCACACACATGTAATTTTGTCGAGAAATGAGGGAGATAGGTGTATTATAAAATCGGACATCCATTAAATTCATTGATTACAAGGGAAAAATCATCAAGCTTGAATCTGTGAATTGGGTGGCGAGTGTGGTATGGTTGTGAAGGCCTTAGGAAACCCTCTCAATCCCTCCTATTTTCAGCCTAATCGGACAAGAAATGAAGGAGAGATGAGCAAAACAAGTTCGGGCATCAAAACTCTTCTTTCTTTCTTTTTCTCGGCTACTGTCATCAATTACGCAAACGGCTGTAATGTACCAGGAAGGAGGAAAAACTGAGGTGGAAAGGAGGCGCGATGCTGACAAATCAGACCCGATTGGGACATTTTTTGCGACCTCACCAGAAAGTGGAGTCGAGGTCTTCTTCAGTCATTCAAAAGTGTTGGGAGTATCAATAGTATCCCCCCTTCAATCCTATGTCTTCAGAATATTTTTATTTGCCAAGTGGCAAGTGCTATTTGTTGAAACACAATATGCGATACAGTGTCAAAATACCGGAAAGGATCCCATTTAATGGGATCGGCACGTACATTAAAAAATAAATGAACCGGCAGAAGTACTGGAATCATTCTCTGGAACAAAATGCTCTGCAGGTCCCCAGCGATTAACGTGCTTGTTAAAGCAGAGGAGCGCGCCGAAGACATTGCCCTTTTTTGTCATCTTGGCACAAGCCCCTTCTCAAGTTTCCGCTGCGCAGCACGTGAATGACATGTGATCGAGAAGGCGGCTTCCGAACCTAGGAAGCAAGCCGTTGTAAGCCACGTCAAACACAATCACACGTGGCGTCATTTACAGTAAAATTGGTTCCATTTCATTTCTCTTACTCGGTACGATGCTATACTAGACTCTCCACATTGAGCAATAAGACAGAGTGATGGTTTGCAAAAAGAATTGAGTCGATAGGCTGGAAATTGACGAAGAAAAAAAGTGCGGCAGGTGTTATGTTAACAGGCTCCGGTGGGTCGGTGTAGACAGTATACGTGGGGCAGCGCAGAAGAACCTGCAAGGTAATTGCGGATGAACCAGACTGGACGAGGGCACGAACCAGACGAACTCACAATCTATCCCAGAATCTCAGTGGGAGTTATTGGACGTGTCCTTCACCTGTTCTTTTCCAGGAGCTGGAGGAGCGTCCGCGTCGCCTCGAAGAGGACTAGCACTGGGTGCACCGTTGACTCGGTGGTCACGGACTGCTCGCCTTCGCTCGCCGACATGATCTCGTGTACCGCCTCCGCCGCGCCGCGGGTAATCTCGTGCACGCGAGTCTCCAACTCGCCCGCGCTCTCGAACTGCGCTAGGCGGCGGATCGAGGCGCGAATTTTAGGGGTGAAGAAGTGACAACAGTCCACAAGGTCCTCGAAGTACGAGAGGGCGCCGCCAAAAGTGTCTAACGGCGCGGTGGCGTAACGTTCGCGGTCGACGCGCTGGAGCTGTTTGGCAACGGCGAACAAGTGGAAGATGGTTATGGCAGAGACGCCAGTCCACACGAGTGCCGCTGTCTTATTTCAGCAATGGAGACTTTCTTTTCGTAGTGGGTACGAACTTATTACGAGCCCGCGAATTTTGGAGCGGGGCGTTCCGTCTGGCCTGAACCATATCCTGTCACCCAAAGACGCAGGACGGGCAGCATAGGAATAAGGTCGCAGCCTTGGTCGTAGTTGCAAAGGCCTGACAGCTGGCCGCAAGGACAATGGAAGCCGATTCAGAGAGGGTCGCAACAAATTGCGCAAAGGAAACATGGGTGGATTGCGCAGATTTTCAAGTTGCACTGAGCGCTCGAAGACAGACGAACAAGTCTCGACCAGCTTGGAGGCAGCAGTTGACGGATGAAGCGATGCCGCAAGCCGTGCCAAACACCGGACGCATCGAAAGAAAATAATACAATTGACTTTTATCGGTCTACCCAGACACTAGCCAAAAGTCGAGAGGAAACCAATCTAAATGTTCTTACAATAAAATACATCTAGCGAAACCAATAAGAATACTACACCACCCACAGCCTCACACCTTCTCCTTCTTCTCCCGCTCCCTCCTCGAGCTCGACCCATTCGCACTCTTTTCAGCCCCCACCGCCTTGGTCGCCCTAAAGCACAAAAACTCAATCCCCGTCGCCCGTCGCGTATCCGACAGCGTCCTCTTCACCCCGTCCAAGCTCCCCTGCAGCCCCTCGTCCCCAGGCCTCTTCGCATACGCCTTCGATATCCCCGTATACAGCTCGCCCAGCTGCTTCGCCGCCGCGGCGCTCACATACCGCCCGAGCGTCTGGTGCATAAACTCAATCTCGAGCGTCGCACGCAGCATCCCGCCCATCCCAAAGCGCGGCACCTGCCGGAAGCACGCGAACGCCTCGGCCGCGAGCGCCTCGACGAGCGCAGTGAGCGTGCGCGCGAGGAGCGACTCGGAGATGGCCGACACCTGCGCGTGCACGGTGACGAGGTAGATGAGCGCCTCGTACATGTACGGCCGGATCTCCGTCGGCTGCGGCGTGTCGTACCAGTCCATCCCGCTGTCGAGGATCCCGCCGCGGATGATGGCGGTGACGTTGTCCGCCTTGGGCTTGGTGTACCCCTCGAAGAGCGTCTTGTCGAGCTCTTGCACCACCACCATCAGCGTCTGTAAGCGCGCCACGCGTCAGTGTAGTGTGAAACAAGAAGTTTGAGGCGACCAAACCTGTCTATCCTCCGCAATAGAGATCCCAAACGCCGTTTCCAGCTGCGTGATCATGTTGGGCACGATCGCATTCGCCAGATGCCCAAAGTTCGAAATCACCAGCAGGAGGCGCGTGTCCTACTCTCACAGTGAGCACAATATAGTCAACCAAAGCAAAGCCGATCACACACCCCATCCAGCATATCCAGCAGCTCCAGCGGATTCGGGCCCCCAGGCCCGCCCGCCGCGTCCGTCACCGGCATCTTCCCCGTCACCACCGGCGACTCGTCCGACGCCAGGTGCACGAGCCCGTCCAGGAACGCATACAGCGCGTCCAAAAACGCCTTGGTGATCTTGCTCACGAACGCCACCGGGATCGGATTCTGCCGTACGGGCCGCGAGATGGACGCCGTCGCGAGGTCCACGCCGCCCGCAAGCTTGAACGCCGCCGTCGTTACGTACCGCTGGAAGAGCTCCATCTGCGTGAGGTAGTGCGTCGCCGACGCGTCTCCCGGGCTCGCGATCCACTCCTCCAGGTAGTAGAAGACGTTGGCGTCTGCAATGCAACAAGAATCATAATTGATGAACGGCGGCATGCAGAAAGATGACAGAATGAAAGGCGTACCGCGGAGCCAGGCGGTGACGAGCAGATCCTCGAAGCGCCACTTTGCGGTCTCGAGGAGGCTCTTCAGGCCAGACGCGGCCTCGTTCGAGATCTCCATCGCGTTCATGTCGTTCACAGTCTCCTGCACCTCGCCGAGGATCTTCATCAGGTAGTGTGCGGTGCATAGCGAGTTGGAATTGGTGGGGAGGGACGGCGGCGGTGCGGCAGATCCGTTCGGCGATGACATGACGGCCATGTCCGACAGTGTGAAGAACTGAGAGATGAGCGAGATGTAGAGCTTAATGATGTCGAGCGCCATGGTCTTGCACTGCGTCGGGCTCCGTCGCGACGACGACTGCGGCTGCAGGGCAAGTGAGCAACATGCACTTCGATCAATTTGAATGAACGGAGCGAAACCTTTTTGAATTTCCCATCCATATAGCTCTTCGAGATCCGCCAAAAATTCGGGAGAGAAGAAAGGGCGATCTCCGACAGCGTTTTGACCATATCCAATATGGCCTGCCACACGGGTTCCGCTGCGCATTTCGCTGACCGCGGTGGTCAGGACGCAGCTCGTTCGCAAACAGGCAAGAAAGAAGAACAAACCAACGGCAGCTTCTGATTGTTTATTATCCAACGCTGCGATGGCGACCTGGAGCTGGGAAGTTAGGATCGACGTGAGCTGGTCCCCGGTGGCAACGTCGGGCTCGGTCTTTTCCAAAATGGCTAGAGAACATAAATCAAAGGATGTGATAGCGAACGAGACGAGGGCGGACTTCTAATCGAAGAGACATTCGTTTTGTACGACGCATTCATCTGCTTGATGATATATGCGTGCTGGCTATCAAAGTACGTCCAGACGGGATCGTCGGTCGTCTGGAGCTCCAGCAGAATCCTGCGCGATGCTCAGCGGATGTGGGAAGGGGACACGGGTGGGTGTCGGACTCACTCAAGGGTCTTCTCCTGCTCTTCGACACTGCGTCTGGGATCCTGGAGCTGCGCGAGCAGCACGTTGCGCATCTCGCCCATGGCCTTCTCGACACTACCCCACACCTTGTCGAGGATGCGCTTCTGCTGCTGCTCCGCCACCGCCGAGGTCTCCCCATCCTTCGCGTTGCCGATCGGCAGCAGTTGGCCCGGCCGCGTCTCGAGCAGGTTCTTACCCTTCTTGTAGTCCCGCATTGCTATTTCATAGCGCCCCGCTTCGATGGACTCTATGATGAAGCCCGGTAGATTGAAAAACGACTTGGAGCGCTCGAAGATGCCCAGGGTCGTGCGCAGCTTGTGCGCCTTGGACGCGTTCTCCAGGACTGGGAGGAAGACTTGGTCCGCTTTCACGGCAGCCACTATAACACGGTAAGTCGAACGCACAGGGAAGGAAAATGAGTAGAATTGCATTTGAGGTGGTCGCGAAGCGGTTTCGACGCGTAGTTTGTGGACGGAGCCAGCAGCCCTTCCTTCATTTCGAGGTACAGGGCTTTGCACGCGTTTCAGCTTTGCACGGGGACGGAGGAGTAGCAGCCGCACCGTCCGTCGAAGCCTTCACAGCAACGAATCTGTCGAAATTGTCCTCGACCAGGATGCGGATAGCCTCAGAGCGCGCATCGATCGAAGCCTGGAGGTGCGAAATTCCGCTCGCTAGGTCCTGGTACTTCGCGTTGGGATGCACGGTGGAGAGGAACGCTTTGGGATCGAATGACTTTGAGGTTATCAGCACAGCGGCCTCTGCAGCGCAGGTCAGTAGTTGAACGAGGGGGAACGTGCGGCATGTGACGCACTAGATTCCATGTCCAACTCCTTTGCACTATGGGATCGGTCAGCCGGGCGACATCCGGGCGCATCCAACATACTTGATCTTCGTTCCGAGCCCCAGCGGATCGCCCTCGCCGTCAGCACTCGCTCCGGTACTGGTCAGTGCACCCGCGAACGAGTTCTCGAGCTCGTGGTCAATCTCCTCCCATTTCCTGCGCCGGGTCGAGTCAGCCCAAAAACCAGACACACGCAGGTCGATGGGCCACCCACGTCGGATAGAGAGAGGATATCTTGTACGCCTTGAGAAGCGCAGCTTCGTCTGTGTCAAAGTTGAATTTCGGCATTGGTTGGGCCCGTTGTAGTTAAAGAAGAAATCAGCTGGACTTCGGCCCAATCTAGCAGAGGTTGGGCCGCCGGTGCTGTGGTGCCAGATGGTCGCGGGACGAGCGTTGCAATGCTCATTATTTGCCAAGCGCAGCAGATCCAAATAACGCTTTCGTCTCGATTTGGATAAAACCAACTGGATGCAGTATTTCTGAGCTAGCATCGGGGCCGGCACTGATATTCGTCTTTCCTTTACTCCAGCGCTTACGACGCTGACGTGGAACAGTCCATTTTCATTTTTTTATTTTATCACATTCTGATTAATCCCCAGAATCGTACCACTACTGTCTCATTGTCGCAGGGACACGCAGCATTCGTGCGGCGTTGACTGCGTCACCTCAACCACAGCTCTGATCATGAGCGAGAGGCCCTGGCTGCTATCCAAGCAACGAGCACTGGACCTCGAGGGCGGCCAATGTGAAGCCCTCGAGCGGAGGACTGTCCTCTATGTTTCTTATTGTGGTTTATTTTCTCTTCCAGGACGCTACGCAGGCGGCGGGAATACAGCAGCGGGTATGAAAGCGGGCGTCGGCGTATAGTGTGACCTCTTTACATGCGAGGGGTCAGTGCTAGTCCACGTCGTAGTTAATTTACCCTCTTTGGTGATCGCAAAATCTGATATTATTTCGAATAACTGAATTTTTTCTTGTCGACTTCGTGGACAGCAGGTCATTGAACGAACCTGGGGGCCAGTTCATCGTATCCGTAATTCTGCGAGTGATACCGCAAAGAGATGGAATGGAATGGCGCCGAATGAGCCCAGAATCCAGAGCGATTAGCGTTGGCGTCGTAAGATACATTTTTGACTCTTCAGCCATCCCAGATTCGGATGACGAAAGTGGACGGAATCCGAACGAGTCGACATGGGACCTCGCCCGAGTCCATTGCTCCCAGCAGGCCCCAAGCGAATGGAAGATTATAATAACAATAAGGTCGTCCGCGTGGATCTGCAACCAATTTCGTCAGTTCAGACCGCAAACAAGGATGCGGTAGGGGGACGCACCCATCACTGTGTCTTCATGAAATTCGTATCCCGTATCTTCCTCTTGTTCTCCGCCCTCCTTGCCGCCCGCTCCCCCCGCCCGCCGGGCCCATCTTCCGGCCACACCCGCGGCTTCAACACCTGCCACAACCACTCCGGGTACTCCTCATCCGGTAGCGCGAGCACGGGCGGCTGGCCCTTAAGGTAGTTCACGCCCGTGATCACCGTGTCGGGCACGCAGGACGACGGCGGAGGCGCTAAAGTAAAGGGATTTTATTCAATGCTAATTGATTCAAACAAGGCGTGGTCGCGCACCTTTGCCTGGGGGCCCTTTCAGTGGGGACTTCTCCGCTGGCTTTGACGCGTACGCACGCCGCGTTCTAGAGGCCAAGTGCGCAACGCATGATGAACCGCGGACGATGGACGAAAATGCGAAAAGAGACATGCGTGACTGTGACCGATCAGGTCACACTTCACAGAAGAAAATCGGAAAAGACGCAAAACAGTGTGTATTGTTGCAAAGGTTCATGCAAGGAAGACGGTATATACAGTGATGTCCAATCCGCGGTGGGAAAGGAAATCCAAGAAGCCTAAGGCCTCTCTGACGGGGCATACGGTAAGCGACGGGGTAGTGGCATCGTCTGAGCTCTATATCGGCTAGGCCATGGGAGCCGGTTCACGCCATGAGGTCGACCAGAATAGTCACAATCCCAAGGACTTGGCCCGCGTCAGCACTAGCGTATCGAAAACCACTTTATTTAGACACATACTGATCTCTATACCGATGAGAATAATGACAATCTGCTCGAGCCGCTCCGCGTGCTTGCTCGAAACGGACTCCTTTAGTAGCTGCAGAAGATCTTGCAGAACCTGCCGATGCCACGGTAAGTCACCATCAAAGGAAAAATTCGATACTCACTTCGACACGCGTGTTCAGCAGGTTAATGCGTTGCGGGATCTCCAGATAGCTTCGCGCGGCCTCGTACAGCGGCTGGAGGTCCGGAAAGCTCTGCGCGCTCTCATGTCAGCGAATCCAGCGCCTAAAATAGAGAAGTCGTACCCAGAAGACCTCCTGCGGGGCCAATGAGTCATACCTTTCACAACCTTTCGAAGCATGTGTACGCACCGGAGAGTCGAGCACTGAGCCCACCGAATTTATGTTGGTGCGCAAAAGGAACAGCTGCCCGATCTTCTGCATAATCTCTGTCCGGTAGTCAGCTACCGACCAGCCACACCAGGCCAAAACTCTGTATTCTCTACCTTTATGCGGCATCCCAACTTTCCCCGTCGTAGCTATAATCTCGGGAATGTCCTTGGTCTCTTCAATAGTCGACGATATTAACTCCTCAAACTTCGAGTCTGAATCAGGACATGCCCTTCACAAGCGCAGCGCCACAATAACGTACCAGCGAAATCTTAACAGATTGCGATATCGCATGAGATAAGGATAATTTGGTCCTACGAGTCTGTGGGTCAACGCTGTACAATCTATGAAGATTCACTCACATGTAACTCGAGCCTTTACGCAGGGTTATTACATCATTATAAATTCTAAAACTCTAATCAATTGAGGGCGAAGAAAGATGTCAGCGTCGCACGTACCTGCTGTAGTTGGCGTAGTAGAAATTCAAATCCTCCATCTCGACATCGTCGGGGGCTGAACCGCAGTATGAGAATGAGAATGGACATCGGAACGGCCAGTGTCATACCCAATTTTTCAATCTCAAACCGTTTTCTACGATACCGGTGAGCTAAGCTTGGCGCCAGGTGATTATTTCCAGAACAAACTCACATGGAAGACAGGAACCGGCGTTCCTGCGGCTCGGTCATGCCCCAGATGACGACCGTCCCATATTCAAATAGGAAAATTTCCGCTTCGACAGTCGTGGTGTCGAACTTGCTCCGCTTCTTCAAGGCGGGCTCCTCCGAAAGTTCCCCATCGGCGTCTGCGTCTTCCTCTTGCCGCAGCTCCGGAATACCCAGCAGATCACCCGTCGGATGCCGCGCATTCCCATGCCTACCAGCAGCAGAGCTCCGCTCCGCCGAATTCGCGGGTCGGAAGGCGTAGGGCGTGTACACCACTTCGTCGATCACTTTGGGGTTCGTGTGGTACGCCGACTTGCGTGCATTGAGGAACTAGGGGACATTGCATTAGGAAAGTCGAGACGCGAACGGAAAAATATAAAGGCACCTCGACGAGCGGCCCCATGCGGTACGAGCTGCATCCCCGTCACCCGTCAGTACATTATTGCCGCCACAAAAAGGAAAGGGCGGCGGTACTTTGCCGTGGCATATGCGGTGACCCGCGGCAGCGACTTGGCCTTTTTCTTCGTTAGCTTCAGAGCATCCCGCTTGGCCGTTCCATCCGGGATGAGGGCCAATTGATTATAAACCTGATAAATTCCGAATTGAAGATGCCGCAACCACAAGTAGAATCGGGAATGCTGCACCTCAGGCCCATCATCTTCTACGTCTGCGTCGTCCGACTCTCCCGTCGTCCCTACACTTTCCAGTTCCGTTTCGGTTGACGGCCCTGGAGCGTCCCATGAATCGGGCTTGGGAACGTCGGGCTGCTCGGGGAGAACCTTGAGCTTGCCCGCGGCCTTAGTGGACCGGTTGGCGCCGCGCGACTTCGGTTCGGAGGAGGGCTGGGCTTGTGCCTTTAGAATCGACGGAGCCGGCATCGTACAAGTGGCGCGCGCTTGAAATTTCCTTATTCGGAATTTCGGACTGATCCATGTCTGACCAACCAGACGTTCGTCAAGCGCTCAAGCCCAACATCCGGACTCAACATTCCGCTCGATAAAACCACAGTTTTACTAGAAAGTATAGGTATGTTGGCGTGGCCTGGCTGACACTGCTTGAGCCGCGACGGTGAACTCTTGAAGTTGAACGGAATTCCAATTGGATGAAGTGGTGTACACCGTGAACGGACTTAAATAGTTCGAGGGGCCAACCATGCAAGACGCTGGGTATCTGGGGTGCTGTCGTCTGTCAAATTTATTTTTGGATTGCAATCGGTGGGTACGCTCGGCTCGAGTCGGACCAGGGAGCCTGCCAAGGAAGTCCTATTCTCAGGAAGTTACGGTACGGCGATAAATGACCAACTCTTTGGGATCCTTATCCTCCTTGGGGTATTTCTGAAGTCGAATGAGCTCTAGCCGGAATGGTGGCCGTTTGACATCCATCGCGGGCATTTCTCCGAGAGCTCGAAATTCTACGTTCCCGATTTGAAAGTGGAGTTGCTTCCAAGTTCTCTCACCCATCAGCCGGGTTCCAGGACTGTGGTCGAGGGTGAATGATTAGGTTGCGCGGGAAAGTGATTGAGTTGGACAACATTGGTTCAATGTTCACCGCTTTCGGAGACCGCTCTATCTTCGTACGACGGCGGTAATTCATGCTGGCATGCTCGATGGAATCTGCAAGTGCGCAGTCAAGCTATTATGACATTTTCAGAAAGCATTCACGAGAAATTTCGATTTTGGAACTGGGGTGCCAGGATGACGTCGGCGGACAGCGAAGTCCAAGTTGAGCCTCCCGCAGTCCGGGTAAGCCTGGGAGCACAGAGCACACTTTCATCGAGGGTGGAGTTCCCTTTAGATCGTTGCACACGACGACCAGCAGCCTGTGAGATTGAGCAGTTTACATTTTTTATCCTGGCTTCAACGATTGAACACGATCATGTGACATGTTAAATTCACATTCGCGTCGTCCTCACGCAAATGCCACAAAACAAGGTACGGAAGTTAAAGTCCATAAGAACTTGAATTGGGAGGAACGGGTTCTAGAACGACGCGATCATAATCTTCGTAGTCGGTTCCAGTTCTAGTAGTAGTTAGAATAGTTCCATGGCCATCCTGCTCGTGAAATCCGTGGGTCTGCGGAGAAGTAAAGTAGAGCCATTAGTTAAAACTCTTTACTGAATAGGAGCTCTAACCTCACTCAGGACCCGAAGCGGCGCAAAAACTGCTCGTCCGTCGGGTCTCGCCGATTTCTCTGCGATGTATTCTGCAGATACTCCAGCGGGACAAGGCGTCCGGTAAGCGTTAACGGAGCATGTATGAAGGCCGCATGTCGCGGAGACGAGAGTGGATCCGGGCTCGCGAATGCAGTTTTAAGGGTCGATATCTGTCCGCGGTACCGCGTCTGCGCTGCCGGAGTGGGGGTGAACGCGAGTGAATGATCGAAGGTTTGTGACGTGGGAGATCCCTCGGGGGCCTGGGTGGGTTCAGATATCGTCCGATTCTCGCGGCGCGCTTTAGTGGCTCGGGCACTTCTGAACCAACCATCGGGAATCGGGACGTCCAGATACCGTAAATCGTCGATGGTATCAAGTTCATTTAGTGTTTCTTGGTTAAAGTACGCCGCTGAAGATATGGTCAGCCATGCGTGCACTGTGGTAGCACAGTAGAAGCCTGACTCAGGTGCCACTTTCGAACCGTCCCAGAGGGACGATCTTTGGGAAGAGACACCAAAACACTGTACGTTTGTTTGATCAACCGCTGTGATTCTGTGGGCTTTCGTGAGGCCGATGGATATGCGCTTCCTGGAAGTCGGCTTGACCGCTTCCTGGTTTACCGTAAAATCAGTGGGCAATGAAAGTAGGGTTTCAACCAACCTCATCATCTGTGCCCACGGCGTGATGGGATTTACTGCAAGTTCTTCGGCATCGCATTCTTTTTGGTGGTAAAACAGGAACTCCTGCAGAATATGTGAGATACGTGGAAAACTATGGCTGGATTATATTTTATCACATCGCGAACACCTGCGACGAATAAGTATCGGCAAATCACAGGAAATTCCACTGACGACTTGGACCCCACCCCATCCCATCGGTCCTGAGATTTTGTGTTGATTTTTGCCGACATACGATGCAATTTCAAACTTGCCAGCGTTCCATTCCGAGTCCTGTTGCTTCAGAATTGGCGTTCTCTTCGCAAATAACAACAACATTAATGAATGTAGTCCGATCTCGAGAGACACTGACCTTCCCACACAAAGACCGCGCCGGAATTGATGCAAAGACGCTCCTCTGCATCAAGGCGACGGGTTATCAGGGGAAGTGCGTTCCGTGCGACACCATAAAAGACAGCGATGGCGTCCCTTGTCGAACGGATGCGGACGTTGCGTAGAGTTGGTTGCTGCATCGTGGATGGAATTTCCACCGGGGAAGGGAGGGCACAGGTACAGCGGAGCAGAGTTATTATCGGTCCCACTCCTACGGACTAAATAGGTGGACCCAGCGCAACCCAAGCTGAGGTGAATGTTCGAATGAACAGTTATTTTAAGTTTGAATTGAGTTATCCGCATGCAATTCGAAGTTGTCGTCCGTAAGAAGGATAAAGAACACTTTCACAACACGACTGGCATGAGAGTTGCGTGCCGTCGTAAATAAGGGTCGAAGAGTCGTAAATCTGTGCACTGAGGGTTCCCAAGATCACGGACTCGGGAGATGTGATATGATCTAAGATTAAATGAATTAGTGGGCGGTAATAAGACCACTTTAATGTGCAGCGATCACCACCATGGAACCAGAACCCGATCGGTTAAAAGGTAACCAATAGCGAAGAACGTATATACCGCACGAGAAGCTCAGCTTGCCTCGGCCACCGCATCGAACTCACGTACCTGGCGTCAGAGGTCTCAGGCCAGACATGTGAACCCTCGCACTGAAGCTGTCGTATGATCCGAGAAGCACGACGTCGGACATACAGAGTTCGTGCCAGTGGCAGGGAAGACAAGGTTATATCCTTGCTTGACAGATGACCACGCCCGGATCCTAAAACATTTATGTTTCTTCGGCTCACCAAAGGAATCAATGACCGTAAAAGGACTATTCCCTGAGCTGAATTCAACAGCAAAATAAACTGATGGTGTAACATCGTCGATCGAATATGCAAAGTATATGGCATGATCAATGAGGCTTGCCAGTCCACTCAAACAGCGTTCGGAGATTCCTCGCGAGGGACGAGGCGCGAATTAGCAGTACAAAGAAACCTTTTATACAGCATGTGCAAACGATCGGCATTTCGTAAGATTGCGATGGGTCGAGGCATCACTGGAGCTAGTTAACAATATGATCTGACTCGGAATTAGTCAGTTTTTCGCAGGAATCGACGACTCGGGTTCGCACCTGGTAAAGGCAATACCAGAGATATATAATCGGGGACCTCTGCATAGTGCATTCTTCTTCGAAACAGATAGCGGACTCGCAGAGATTTGACGGCAAAGGGGGCGGGGTCCAGAAAACCTTGGATGGAAGACTACGATAGTCGGTCATTCGATGTTCATGAAGTTAAAACAAAATAATCCAAACTGACTTTCGGATGTTGGCCAGAGATATATATCTGGGAGCCACGCACCAATGTCTGGACGGGTATGGTAACATCCCAAGAGAGTCCTAGGTTTCTATCATCCGTTTCTATTGCGCCGTAGGTTGCTTTTACGATGACAAGTCCTTCGGCCACTATTAGAACCATTCAGCTTGGATTTGATGATAGTATCACCGTCCATGGCAATCTCGGCTTTCTGGGAATCCCTCGCCCTGTCTTTTAAAAGCGAAATGAACGCTTCCGCGTCTCGTCGGGAAGGGGAATTCGGTTCCAGGCCTCGGAGGGCGGACCCAATGGCTCTATTTCAAGTTAGGAAGGCCGACAAAGGACTAGCAGAAAAAATACATACCGAAGACGTCGGTGGCGTAGGCTTCGAGCTCTGAAGTGATATACGGAAACACAAAGGACGGAAGGCACCGCAGCGGTCCACAGAGCAATTGAACTGTTATGCTGTTCCGAAAGTAATATTGGTACGGATAATCTCTGTTGAAAGTATTCAGCACTATGAAAGAGAGGCGGTCAAAGGTAGCTTATGCCAGGGCATCGAGGCAAACGGACTCGATTGTCAGAACGACGCCGGCATGGCTCAGACGGATTGTCGCGGAGAAGCGGGCATCGGTGGACACCCAGGCGCCAGAAAATAACCATGCTAGTCCGTCCAGTCCGCACTCGAGACCCAGCTTACACTGCAGTGACAATTCCGTAAACGTGAGAGCCCAGTCCCCAAATAATTTGGGGTCTAGAGGATTGAAAACGCAGCCATGAGACCAGGATAAATCAGTTCGAGTGAGGGGTAAGACCGGCACAGAGGAGTCGTAATGAAGTTCGTTTAACAGTAAATCCAGAGGATCTTGGGAACCGACACTAACAGCAACCTGCGGATGAGGTCCTAGATCAATTTTCAAACGCCCTTGAAGAGAGTCTGGTCGCCGAAAGAGCTTGCGAGCCACAGATATAAATGTCGGCGGACACGCAAGTTGTCCCGGAGTAAATCTGATCTGCGCAGAGAGAGCATCGTGCGCGCCGTGGAATTCCGACCTCAACGTCATGTCGTAAGGGAAAAGGAGCGTGGACGTGACCTGTAGAACAAGGCCGCTGAATGATCGGGAATTCCCCGGGAAGAACCATTTGCTTACTTGAAACGCCAGTCGCGGCGAGTACTGATGCCGAAGAGTGCCTACAACGTTACCTCGGCCAGATGCACCACGCCGAGATATGCGGGTAGCTAGCGATGCATTGGACCTTTCAGTTATCCTTTTCTGTGTACATGTATAAGGTAAGCTGAAGTGAAATCGATGAATGGCCAAAGGGTGGACCACGATACCTGCATATCGTGACGTAGAGTGAAGCTCAAAAGCTGAACGTCTTCTAGACGATTGAGAAGCCGCCGTGGCCAGGCGTCCTCCTGCAATCCCTCGTATGGGATAAACAAGGTTGACGCATCGACTTTGCAAACCACTCGGCCCCTCGGTGAGATCGTTACATCCACTCTCTCCTGAACCCAGTCATGTTGAACCTGTTTGAACACCTGGCGAAGCTGAAAAAACTTGAGATGAGATTAAGCAAGGTTTGGCCAACCGACCTCTTCAGAATATTTGGTTCGAGTTTCTTCTGCCCAATTCACCGCCAGCCCCGGCTCCCCTAAATGGAAATGCGAAGTGAGCGGGGAAGCATTACTCATCGGCGCCGTAGCTTGCCCAGAGAATCATACACCGCCCTTCGACTCGCCGATCAGTTGTTCTGTTCGGTTGACTCCCAGAGCCGCGCATACCGAAGAAACGGATCAGATAAAACTAAAAAGTCAGGGCAGGAACGATGAGCGTGCTTCTCAAGCCTCCCGCGAGACGTTATTACCTTCGTATGCCTTCTGGACCTCTAGGAATTTCTCAGTCGCCAGAGATTTGGAGGTTTCAATTTGATGCTTGTCAGGGTGAAAGATCAGAGACAGACTCCGGTGACGCTCATGGATCTCTGCATCGGTGGCGGATGTAGAGAGGTTCAGGATCGCGCTAGTAATTAGAAACCACTGGCATGAAAAAGGACTCCGAAGGGAGCGGGCAGGAGAACCGAAAACGGCACTCACTATAGTCGGAATCTGCCCTCTGACTGACCGGTCATGTTTTGAGAAGATAGGTGCGTAAACTCGCCGTCGTGGTTCGCAACGAAGTTATGGTTCGAGTTGGAATCCGATGACACATCGGCTGATGCCCGAATCGTCCCGAGTTGTCCCGAATACTATTCAGTATGGCAACACGGACTGGACAGCTTGTATTTTTGGCAGGCGACGATCCGAAAGCGTGATAAGCGAGGCAAAGTGACCCATTTGGGTGCCAGGACCCCAGATACATGCCTCCTGGGTGTCTGTTCCCTCTCATTCATGTGAGAGACTTGAGGCTATCATTGACACATTCCCTTTATGTATTCAGCTAGTCCAATTTCTTTCCCACTCACCGACATTCAAGGTCGCAATTATATATTAGCACAGCCACCTCCCTTTTGTGGAAAGTGGTTGAATTTGCTACGTGTAGGCCCGTCACCAGCCTCTGCATCCAGTTACATACATTAGAGTAGCTTTCAATTTCATTCTGGATTGAGTGTTGAACAAAAAACTGGTGTCGGGGTTCCTGTAGCATTTTATTCCCCGATTCTTCTCCAAATCCCTTCAAATGAAGTTCTGCCTAAAATTTTGTCTTGCTATTCAATGTAGGGGGTTGAGAGTCTATGACACTTGTAAATCCATTCATTAAGGCAATAAATTGTTGAATCAGCCTTTGAGTCAATATGGTGAAACTTTCCACAACTGAGGCCCTTGCCCCTCAGGTCACCATGCTTTTGTCTCAACTCTTTGACAGAGGACTTAATGAACTTGGTTGCGAAAGCCTGGCATGATATGTTGTGCACTGCCAGGTCCTTACTCCCTTTTCCAGTGGACTTGCCTGAATGTTGTTTTTCCCTTGGTGTTGGCTCATGTGTGCCGGTGCCCCTTCACTTAGCTTCCAAACAAGTGGATGAAGAGAACATAATGGGATGAGTGAGTCATTGGGGAGTTTTGTGTATACTGTAGTATCTGTTTCTCCCGTTTCTCATTTATCTCTTTGGATTGCTAGCACTGAGTCTTGATCCCAGTGCGGCCTCTCCCATGTCAATTTCATGGTGCAAAACTTGTGTGCACTGTGAGCCGGCTAAATGAGCCGACTCCAAAAACTCCGGAATAAGCTGAAAAAGGATGGCACCGCCGGGACTTGAACCCCGAACCTCCGAGGGATGATGAAATCAAGATGATCAAACCCGGTGCAATTTGTTATGCTACGGCGCAGATATCAGGACAGAGCAAAAAGGGCAGTTTGCAACAATAAATAATGGAATTTCTCCGACTCCTGGATGAACATTTAAAAGAAAAAGAATCCATTCTGTGCGGTAGGAATTGAACCCACAACTTTGGAGTAACAAATCCGATTTTCATATAATAGGGGAAGTCAGAGTGGACGAAACAACATCAATTCTGGCTCAATTCTGAGTCCGATTCTGATCCGATTTTTAAGTCGAGTTTCGATCAAGAATTGGCCTCATCAGAATCGAAACAGAATCACAGTTCCTCCTCAGGGGGAGGAACTCACACAGAATCGATTTTAGAATTGACTCTGTGAATCCTCTAGCGACTTCTTACATGCCACCATAATTAGTTTTTATATTCACATATTGTCACGCTCAAGGCTCAAGAACACCCAATGGACACACAATGCGGATTGGAGGTGCTCGGTAAGAGTGAGGCTCGAAGAATGATGGAATAAAAGACTAAGGAATACAAGCAACTAGCTACACTACTTATACTGTTCAACTGTGGCTATGTAGCTAGTGCAAATAATATATACAATAGAGCGTCCATGTGCTATAAGCATCATAACCATGTGTTCTGAGTAAGAAACGTCCCGAAGCCATGTGTTCTGAGCAATGCCCATGCATACTCCGCAGCATGACACCTGTCAGCTGTCCGATCACCAATCCGTCGTGCTTCATCTTCATCGGCATGTTCCTGTGGGAACCCGATCCCTGGCTGTCCTATCACTGATGACTCAAGCATAGCCTTGGTGTTTAAATAGACGAGCGCTTGATTAAGCGCTTAGATAAGGCGTTGTCGCGATTAGATAACGTCTGAATCGTGACAACCTCCGACAATCACTGCATAGTACCATGTCTCTTTCCACAAATATGGGGTGCTCATCCAAGCTGACTTCTGCCAAGGTTGCCAAACCCACCAAGTTGGGACTCACGAAGACCCCACTGAGCAGGCAAGGCACACCAACAAAAATTGAAAAACACTGCAAAAAAAACCCCGTTTGATGAACTCGATTCCAACGATGAAGATGGCTCTGAGGATAACGAAGTCAACAAGGGACCAATGTATTTCTAGTATCAATAGACCTATGGTTAGGGTATATTCAAGGACAAATTGGAATTTGAATCGTTGGAGAATCAAAGTAGAATTGTAGTTAAACAGAGTCGGTCAGAGTTGGATGTAATTCTTGATGGAAACTCAACTTAGAATCGGATCAGAATCAGACTCAGAATCGAGCCAGAATCAATGTTGTTTCGCCAACTCTGACTTCCCCTAATGGCCTCTGATGCACACCATATACTACAGCACCTGGTTGGCCAAAGAACAAAGGCAGATATGAGGGGACATATTCACTGCCACTAAAGACATTCCATCACTACCAAAATGAAATCCAAAATATAGAGCAACGCAGAAGAAACCCAGGAAATACTCAGAGGCAACAAGGAAGGAAAACCATACAGGAGATACAGTGGAATATCACACAAGAAGACCCTCTGGAGGGGGGGAGCTTATGGAACTTCCAGTGCAAGCACTGAAGGAAGAATCAAAATCCGGAAGAAACGAACAATTAAACAAACCAGAGATTAAAAACTCAAGGGGACCCGCCTGGTTTGGAACCTGGGGTATCATGGAACAGGTTTCAATGGCAGACAGAAAGCTATCCAACAAAGAAAGGTTTGAAAGAAGGCAGTCAGGCAATAAAAAATGTCTTCGCCCAGCAACATGACAACATGACATAGCCAGGAATTGAACCAGGGCTCTGGAAGATCCTACCAAAAAGCTGCAATCCAGCGCATACCAGTATACTACGGTGTCACACAGGCCAACCACACATGAGATGGAAATCAAATTCTGTAGGACACTCTGAGCTCACTTCTGGGTGGATAGGGATGGCATGAACCCCTGGGGAAACAATATGGGAATTCCAGGAGCACTATGGATACTGGAAGAAAGGCTGTGAAGCCTGAGAATCTCTGTAAGTGCTGTATGGAGGAACCATGAGGCACACAAAAAGCTGTACACTCTTCTAGGGTATAAATACAGTGTGTAGTCGGTAGCACAAATCATCTTGTTTCCCCCAAGGCTTAGCAGCTAAAAAGATAAAACAAGGACAGTCAACTCCCAGAAATTAGGTCATCGAGACAAAGGACAGACCCTCCTCCTTCCTTCCCACTTTGGAACCCTCAAGTAACAGAGGGATAGACACCCACGAATATTACAGAAAAAAGTTCCACACCCTGTGGGAGTCATAACAAACAACTTCCGGAGAGGAAAAAGAGCTCTCGAACAACACCACAGACCACGGAAGTAGGCCTCATGTGTAGTCAGTCTTAAACCCCATCATCATATAACCTTCCGAGGTCGAACGAATGGTGGCATACCTATCAAAAACTTCCGAGGACGGACACTAAAGAGCTTCATTTATAGAAGTACCGGACGACTGAAGGAGTGTAGAAAGGAACACGGTAGAAAGGGATAGTGCGAAGCATACATTGGGCATTCACTGGCCATGCTTGCTTCATTTTCTCGAGCGGTAACAAGTTCTGGGATGCCCACCGACCTCCTGGAGCTTTCCGAAAATGACCCAATATCCTGAAGGGAAAATGATTCAAGAATAAGTTGAAGAATCAATGTAGGATTACATGTGATTTCAGTGGGACACCTGAATGATTTGGCAGCACAATTATGGAATGTCTGAATCAAAGAAAAGAGTCCAATTTATTCTTGAGGCCTTATTTTGTGATAGTGCTTCCCAACTTTGAAATTATGACTATGTACTTGTTTGAGCAAAATATTGTAACTAGTTGCCAGAAGACCAATTTATGCATATCAAGAGCCAAAAACTGAACTTCTCAATGGTAGAGGATGTCAAAAAGAGTACTTGTAGATAGATAATAGAACGAGGAGAAAAGCATTACCCATAGAAAGTTGGCCGGCTTGTTGGATTCGCTGTCAGAAATTCAGGATAGTTGTTCATCTGCCAAATTGTATAAGATACACCAACTCAATGGACTTTCAGGGTATAATGGTTCAGACTTCAAGAACTTTGCAAATCCATGATTACTGATAGGTGAAGGATTGAACTAAAAGAATACAGTAAAAGTGGTCATATACCCTTTGATAGATGGATTATTATTGCAACAATAGATAAATCCAGAGACCTAGAGAAATATTGAGACATAGTCTTTCATCGAGGTCCTAGAGTCAAATCAATAAACAAGGATCTATACAAGGGAAGATGTTGGGACAGAAGGAAGATACATTGAGTGAGAGAAGGTTGTGGTCACATGCCAATTGAACTGATGCCCATACGGACCTGCAGGGAATGAAATCAGGAGTAACAGATTGAGAATGACAGCTATGATAATATCAGACTGCTCGGAGCATAACATCAGTCTAACATGGGCAGACACAAATCTATTGTCTACAGTCTTGAGTCTACGTTGAACCCAAAGTCGAAGATTGGAGCTAACAAATATTAATAATTGAGTGAACAACAGACACCCTAAATCAAGATCAGTTGAAGATATACATGCAATGAAAGAAAAACGCAGTGCACAGACCTGGATTCATTGTTGTTGTTGCTGTTGTTATTTCTATGTTACACTGCAAGTGGCCAGGGATAGCTATGCAGCAGTACTACTGTAGGTAAGGGGGCGGATGGGGTACAGTAAGATGAATATATGGGACATATTTTAGACGAGATCTGGATTCACAGAACCATATTCTCGGATTTCCAAGCTCATAGACATACAGTAATTTTGGAACACCTTATGACCAGTTAACCAGCAAGTCAGGACGAGATACCAATGGGAGTACAAGCTATGCACCTGCTATCACTCAAAAATAGTCTCGGTGTTTTAAATTTGCAGTGTGGATTATGAACTTACTCTTCAATATCAACCATCTGAGTGGAACTAAGCTTGAAAAATTTGATGTCAGCACAAAGGACAAACTTGGTGCAATCAGATCACAGAACAAGATTAATCACAGTGTGCAAGGCACTGGTTGAACATTTCACATTTTTGAGTGAAAAAATTGATAAAAAATGTCGTTCAATTTATAGCCATTTTTCACTGAAAAAAGAAGTGAAAAATTTAAAACATTTTCACCACTTTTTTGACTTGAAATCAAAGTGAAAAATGTGAAACAAATTTTGTGATGTTGTTAAGATGTTTCTTTTGCATTTTTTGACTGAAGTCAAGGTGAAAATGATGGTGAAAAAATCAAAAGTTTTTTCACTAATTTTTTCAGCAGGAATCAAAGTGAAAAATGTGAAACAAAGTTGGTCATATTGTTAAGATGTTTGTTTCACATTTTTGACTGAAACTCAAGGTGAAAAATGCGAAATATCACTTGTTGAACATTTCAATTTTTTGAGTGAAAAAATTCATAAAAATATTTTTCAATTTATTGGCATTTTTTCACCGAAAAAAGAAGTGAAAAATTCAAAACATTTTTCACCACTTTTTGAGTTGAAATCAAAGTGAAAAATGTGAAATAAAGTTTGTGATGTTTCAAAGATGTTTCTTTTGCATTTTTTGACTGAACTCAAGGTGAAAATGAAGGTGAAAAAATCAAAAGTTTTTTCACTAGCTTTTTCACCAGAAATCAAAGTGAAGAATGTGAAACAAAGTTGGTCATATTGTTGAGATGTTTGTTTCACATTTTTTGACTGAAACTCTAGGTGAAAAATGCGAAACATCACTGGTTGAACATTTCAAATTTTTGAGTGAAAAAATTGATAAAAATGTCATTCAATTTATTGGCATTTTTTCACTGCAAAAAGAAGTGAAAATTTTAAAACATTTTTCACCACTTTTGTGAGTTGAAATCAAAGTGAAAAATACGAAACAAACCTCATGTTTTTCTTCAAACTAGTAATACCATTAATTCATACACATTTCAAGGTAAAAACAAAGGTGGAAAAATGAACAGTTTTTTGACCAGTTGTTTCACTAGAAATAGAAGTAAAAAATGCAAAACAAACAGTGGGGGCAAAAGCTAACTCACCCAGAATTCACATGTGTTTCACTCATGTGTTCCGAAGGTGGTTGGCAGCTAAACAAAGCCGATATCACAGTCCATCAATTGTTCTTTGCCAGACAAAATACACACAAAGAATAGACAAAGGACAGACAAAGGAGCTTGGAAATCCGGTGGCCCTTTGTCCTTTGTCCTGTGTCCTTTGTCCTTTGTTCTTTGTCCTTTGTCTTTTGTCCGTCCTTTGTCTATTGTCTGCCTTTCACTGGTGAAGCAATTCAAGTTTTTTTGACGGAAAAATTGGTAAAAAATTCAAAATCTGTTTAGTACATTGTATTTTGGGTCCCAGTGGCATTTTAGGTGCATCTCAGGTCCCTGCGTCTATTTCTGGTGTGCTTGGGCCCATGCCACCCACCGTTCCCTCACGGATTTAAAATCCGAAAAATCACCCTTTATTGCTGCATTTTGGGTGCATTTCAGGTCCCTGGATCCATTTCTGGTGTGCTTGGGCCCATGTTGTCTGCCGTTCCCTCACGGATTTAAAATCCGAAAAATCACCCTTTATTGCTGTACTTGGCCTGCGGTGAGTCCAATCCCAGACGGATTTTGGGGCCCAGCGGCATTTTCGGTGCATTTCAGGTCCCTGAATCCATTCCTGGTGTGCTTGGGCCCATGTCGTCTGCCGTTCCCTCACGGATTTAAAATCCGAAAAATCACCCTTTATTGCTGTTTTAATGAGTACTTGGCCTGCGGTGAGTCCAATCCCAGACGGATTTTGGGGCCCAGCGGCATTTTGGGTGCATTTCATGTCCCTGAATCCATTTCTGGGGTGCTTGGGCCCATGTCGTCTGCCGTTCCCTCACGGATTTAAAATCCGAAAAATCACCCTTTATTGCTGTTTTAATGAGTACTTGGCCCGCGTGAGTCCAATCCCAGACGGATGTTGACACCCAGCGGCATTTGAGGTGCATTTCATATCCCTACATCCATTGCGGGTGTGCCTGTCTCCATGCCACCCACCGTTTCCTCACGGATTTAAAATCCGAAAAATCACCCTTTATTGCTGTTTTAATGAGTACTTGGCCTGCGGTGAGTCCAATCCCAGACGGATTTTGTGGCCCAGCGGCATTTTCGGTGCATTTCAGGTCCCTGAATCCATTCCTGGTGTGCTTGGGCCCATGTCGTCTGCCGTTCCCTCACGGATTTAAAATCCGAAAAATCACCCTTTATTGCTGTTTTAATGAGTACTTGGCCCGCGGTGAGTCCAATCCCAGACGGATTTTGACGCCCAGGGGCATTTTAGGTGCATAGACGACATGGGCCCAAGCACACCAGGAATGGATTCAGGGACCTAAAATGCACCTAAAATGCCACTGGGCCCCAAAATCCGTCTGGGATTGGACTCACCGCGGGCCAAGTACTGATTAAAACAGCCATGTTGCTTGATTTTTAGGTCGGATTTTAAATCTGTGAGGGAACGGCAGACGACATGGGCCCAAGCACACCAGGAATGGATGCAGGGACCTGAAATGCACCTAAAATGCTGCTGGGCCCCAAAATCCGTCTGGGATTGGACTCACCAGGGGCAAGTACTCATTAAAACAGCAATAAAGGGTGATTTTTCGGATTTTGAATCCGTGAGGGAACGGTGGGTGGCATGGGCCCAAGCACACCAGAAATAGACGCAGGGACCTGGAATGCACCTAAAATGCCACTGGGACCCAAAATACAATGTACTAAACAGATTTTGAATTTTTTACCAATTTTTCTGTCAAAAAAACTTGAATTGCTTCAACAGTGAAAGGCAGACAATAGACAAAGGACGGACAAAAGACAAAGGACAAAGGACAAAGGACAAAGGACAAAGGACAAAGGACAAAGGACACAGGACAAAGGACAAAGGGCCACAGGATTTCCAAGCTCCTTTGTCTGTCCTTTGTCTATTCTTTGTGTGTATTTTGTCTGGCAAAGAACAATTGATGGACTGTGATATCGGCTTTGTTTAGCTGCCAACCACCTTCGGAACACATGAGTGAAACACATGTGAATTCTGGGTGAGTTAGCTTTTGCCACCACTGTTTGTTTTGCATTTTTTACTTCTATTTCTAGTGAAACAACTGGTCAAAAAACTGTTCATTTTTCCACCTTTGTTTTTACCTTGAAATGTGTATGAATTAATGGTATTACTAGTTTGAAGAAAAACATGAGGTTTGTTTCACATTTTTCACTTTGATTTCAACTCACAAAAGTGGTGAAAAATGTTTTACAGCCGTTTGCATAATTGATGACAGTAGCCGAGAAAAAAAAAAAAAAAAGAGTTTTGATGCTGGAACTTGTTTTGCTCATTTCTCCTTCATTTCTTGTCCGATTAGGCTGAAAATAGGTGGGATCGAGAGGGTTTCTCAGGGCCTTCATAACAATACCATACTCACCTCCGAATTCACAGATTCAAGCTTGATGATTTTTCCCTTGCAATCAATGAATTTAATAGATGTCCGATTTTATAATACACCTATCTCCCTCATTTCTCAACAGAATTACATGTGGGTGGGTGCGTTTGAAAGCCCCAATTCACTACCAGATGTTTTTTCAGTATACAAATAAAGGTGACTGACTGATCGTGTGCAATAGTGAATTTACCTGAGTCTGTTTATAACCCCTCCCAACATAATCACACATTACACTGGAGGATGAGGGCCAATGATGGTCCAAAGGCACATAGAAGATTCAGGCAAATTGGGGTTTTAATCAGCACCTGGTTTCATGTAATTCCATTGAGAAATGAAGGAGATGTGTGGGTTATAAAATCGGACATCCATCAAATCCACTGATTACAAGGGAAAAACCATTGAGCTCGAATCTGTGAATTGGGAGGTGAGTATGGTATTGTTATGAAGGCCCTGAGAAACCCTCTCGATCCCCCCTATTTTCAGCCTAATCAGACAAGAAATGAAGGAGAAATGAGCAAAACAATTTCCGGCATCAAAACTCTTCTTTCTTTTTTTTTCTCAGCTACTGTCATCAATTATGCAAACAGCTGTAAAATTTTCACTTCTTTTTGCAGTGAAAAAATGCCAATAAATTGAATGACATTTTTATCAATTTTTTCACTCAAAAATTTGAAATGTTCAACCAGTGATGTTTCGCATTTTTCCCCTAGAGTTTTAGTCAAAAATGTGAAACAAACATCTTAACAATATGACCAACTTTGTTTCACATTTTTCACTTTGATTTCTGGCGAAAAAATTAGTGAAAAAACTTTTGATTTTTTCACCTTCATTTTTACCTTGAGTTCAGTCAAAAAATGCAAAAGAAACATCTTTGCAACATCACAAACTTTATTTCACATTTTTCACTTTGATTTCAACTCAAAAAGTGGTGAAAAATGTTTTGAATTTTCCACTTCTTTTTTCGGTGAAAAAATGCCAGTAAATTGAATAACATTTTTATCAGTTTTTTCACTCAAAAAATTGAAATGTTCAACAAGTGATATTTTGCATTTTTCACCTTGAGTTTCAGTCAAAAATGTGAAACAAACATCTTAACAATATGACCAACTTTGTTTCACATTTTTCACTTTGATTCCTGCTGAAAAAATTAGTGAAAAAACTTTTGATTTTTTCACCATCATTTTCACCTTGACTTCAGTCAAAAAATGCAAAAGAAACATCTTAACAACATCACAAAATTTGTTTCACATTTTTCACTTTGATTTCAAGTCAAAAAAGTGGTGAAAATGTTTTAAATTTTTCACTTCTTTTTTCAGTGAAAAATGGCTATAAATTGAACGACATTTTTTATCAATTTTTTCACTCAAAAATGTGAAATGTTCAACCAGTGAGGGCCCATGGCTCGAGACTTGATAACTCAAACTCGAGAGTTGTTTTCGAGGCAGATGAATGTTGGAGGATTGAATGGGACCAACCTGTACATAAATAACAATTGTTTCCCGGATTCTTCAAAAGTGTCTGATAATCTACAACTGAGTCAAGGTGGAAGTAAGGTTCAAAGGATAAGAAATATGTGTTGGAAGGGGGGCATGGTCAATTGAGTCGATGTGACAATGTTGTCCCCTTGTATCAAGGTCTTAACCTCATGTGCAGTGTTATTGTCTCCCACAGACTCAATTTGTGACCAAAAGACTTGAGGAAGAATTTGGTGGTCCCTGATTGTCTTTTGCTTGGGGCTGGCCTCGGGACAGTTAGGTGTCGTAGCAAATTCAACCACTTGCCACAAAAGGGAGGTGGCTGTGCTAATATATAATTGCGACCTTCTTGAGTGTCAGTGAAGAGGAAATGGGGAAAAAATGTAGCTGAATAGATAAAAGGAATGATAGCCTCAAGTCTCATATGAAATGAGAGGGAACAGACACCCCAAGAGGCATGTATTTGGGGTCCTGACACCCAAATGGGTCAGCTTGCCTCGCTTATCACGTTTTCGGATCGCCGCCCGCCAAGAATACAAGCTGTCCAGTCCGTGTTGCCATAGTTCAACACATCCACGCAAGAATATTCAATCGCAGGCTTGTGTAAATGGATATCCGGCCAATCATCCCACATTATTCATTCATCTTCCCACAAAGCTTTACATAGGTTCCACACTTTCACGACACCCGTTCCAATACTACAGCAGTCAGCCAAGGAAACGTGCCGCATGAAGAGGACCCACTTCTTCGTTGCCACCGCATCCAAGGGAACCCACTGTGAACACAGAATCGCGTCCGACTTATCATCAGCGTTCCTGGATTTTCCCTTGCCTTTGCCAGCCGTTTTCGGGCCGTTCGGTTCGGTCCGCAAATCATTCGTGGCCGCCAACTGGGGCGGATCCGGAGTGCCCTCAAGGACTACCCACTGCACGCGATAGGTTTTCTTGATATGTGAGAACACGTGCACGACATCTCCCGCTGGCTGCACTTTCGAGATCCGCAACGGCAACGATGTGCTGGCAGCGCTCGGTCCGGATGGTTTCCCCGCTACATCCTGCAGGTATACGTCATGGTGTAAAAAGTTAGAAATAATTTCATGTGAGAGTTTCTGCTGTCGCGCAGTCGACATGGAAGCTGTTACGTTCGGAGACGTAGGAAACTCGTCGAGGCCCGCCAAAAGACCTACGTTCAAACTTGTCACCTCTAGATAAATGAAAGGGAAAGAAACGGACCTCCTCCGGGTCTCCGCACGAGAAGAAATTGACGATCAGAATTGCACCGCCATTCCACGACACTGACGATATCCAGCTCTTCTCGAGCTTTTTTCTTAGCCACTCGCATAGGATACGCCGTCACGTTCGAACCATCAGGCAGTGGTTCACAAATCATGCAAAGATCTTCGATGTCGGTGACAATCATCTGTGGCGCTCTAGTGGGTGGGGTGAGAACTGAACAGGATTTCAAAAACCTACTGCGGGACCTTTCGTCTCGGTCGCTGCATATGCCGAGCACCAAGGGCGGAGCGGACAGCCTTCACAGCTGGGATCGCGTACTTTGCACACTGTGCTTCCCAGCTCTATCAGCGCCTGATTGATATCACCCGGATATTGTGTTGAGGTCGAGCCCGCTGCGTTCTATGAGTCGAGTCGACACGACTAAGGTACAAACTGACTAGAAGAACCAAGGTCTTGGACCATGGCGCTGGCGGCGTTCCACAGGATATCGAGGGTCGTTTTGGCCTTGGGCGGTGCATGAAGGGCCAAAAATCGACTGAGAAGGCGGTTCACATTCCCGTCCAACTAGTTCAAAAAAATCGTGCAGGTTGGAGAGAATGAATGAAAAGACAGATGCTTACAACCGGAACATTTTCCCCATATGCAATCGAGCAGATGGCGCCAGCACTATACCGACCAATTCCGGGTATATTTGCTTGCATATCCGTCGCATTATCAGGCAGTCTGCCGCCGTATTCTTTGACAGCTTTTTGAGCACCAGAAAGAAGACGACTGGCTCGACTGTAGTAGCCTGAAAGAAGAATGATGAATTCCTGAATGGCATCCGTGTAAAACATACCTAATCCTTTCCAAAGAGAGTTGACCTCGTCGATTGAAGCATCTGCCTGGTTGAAAGAGTATCAGATACGTATCGGAGAGTCGAGGCACAGGCGCACAAGATCACGGATAGTGGGAAATCTGGGCAGTTGGTAAGGACTTGATTCTAATGCAAGGCAATTAAACAGGTCACTTCTCCATCCATCGATTGTAGTATGGGATAACCGTGGCAACCTGAGTCTGGAAACGTTCACGAGTTGGAGCAGGACGCGTAACGTTACCTACCCACCTACCTGTTGAAGCATGATTTCGGATATCCACACCTGTCAACGAGGTGATAAGGACAAATGGCGGCGTAATATTTTGTTTTTTTCACCTCGTACGCCCTTTGTGCACGCTCCTCGGTGTCTAACTTTGAATCATACTGTTTTCTCCAGGGCATATTTCTTGAAGCATAAACTGTCGAGTACCATCGCAGAAGGGCGGTACGGATACCTGCTACATCCGTGCCGCGTATTGTGTGGGCGGATTTAGCGTGTGAGGAACTCGAATTTGGCAGTGTAGTAATTGACACATCATTCTCCGCGTCTAAGTCGCGTTTTGTTCTCTTTTTACTGGGCTGGCGGCTGGAGGTTATCTTCCTCCGTGTTTTGGGCCCTGATGACGGGTAGGACTGATCGGCGTCCGAGTCGGAATTGTGGACCTCCGATTTACTTGGTCTGCGCTTCCCCATCTGCGGTATCCATATCGTCAAATGGAAAGCAATTTGGAGCCCAGAACAATTCACCAATTTGACAGGTCGAGTGGCGGCCAGCGTTCAAATGGCGGACGCGCGCTTGATGAGCGCAACTGAGGAAATAGCGTTCACGTGACGTTTATGTCCCTTAATCTACACCATCACTTGACCATCACCACGACACAGCTGTGACTGGCGCGTGTCGTGGATATGGCAGACTGAAGACTGAACTCATAGCCTTGTCCTTGTATTTATGACGAGAGTCGGGGATGCCTTGTTTTCAACTTACAGCCCTCCAGGCCAGCTAGGAACAATGGCTCGCCCCTTACGTGAGGCGGTACAACACAGGAGGCCTACGACACGCTCTCAAAAGGGTCGTCTCGATTCTTCTTCTAGCTCGGACTCCCCCATCGACGATATGGGTCTGGGAGCGAGCACGACTCCGCTGCCTCTCTCGATCACGTCTCGCCTAGCCCCTGAGCTTTACGACCATGTCCTTGACGAATTCCACGCTTCGAAATCGATGCTTTCTGCCTGCAGTTTGGTCTGCAAGGCGTGGCTGCCCATGTCCCGCAACCACCTATTTTTTTCTGTCAACCTTCGCCCCAATTTTGTCAGGTTTTTACGCGAATCGCCGCATGCAATAGCCACGGTCACCCCCTATATCCGGAATGTCGGTCTGGGCGGGGGGTGGATGCGCGAGCAGCGCGACGAATTCAACGACATTATACTCTTCATGATCACCCTAGAGCATGTCCGCAAGATCCATATGGAGACGTTCAGCTGGACCTATTTAGCGTCTCCGGCGACCACGGCTCTTTTGGGAGGACATGGAAAGGTCTTTCAGACCTTGACAGTCTTGGACCTGAAATTCATTCAATTTCCCTCCTTCGCCGTCCTTCGCACTCTTGCTTCCCAATTCCATGGGCTGCGGGAACTTATTTTCGACAATGTTACGTGGGATGCAGTGGAGGATGATTCTCAGCCTGACGCCAGTCAGCCGGAGCGTCCTGCCCCCTTCCTTTCTAGATTCCAGACGCTCAGAATAGTCGCATCTCCAAACGAGCCCATCATCTCCTGGCTTACAAGTGCGGTCTCAGAGGACGGGACCGCGTTGGTCGCGCCCATCCGCTCCTTAAATCTTCCCGAGATTCTTCCGCATGAAGCGCCTCTGATTGGCAAGTTCCTATCTTCCCTCGCTTCTTCCCTAGAAAACCTAGAGCTTGGATTTTTGGCTCACAACTACGACGCTCCTGCCCTTCGCGGTATGTATGATGTCTTAATGTGATCTTCTAAAAAGTTGTACTGATGCTTGTGTTATAATTCAGATGCTGTCGGAAAAATAGATCTATCCCCCCACACCAGGCTCCGCACTATCCGCATCCACCAGCTCACTCTCTATCAATTCCCGAGTACTCCACCCACGCCGACTTCCCCTTCTACAGTTCCCGACGTCTCGCCTTACGTGTGGCTGGTTCCTTTCCTGGCCCGTATCGGCTCGTCGGAGCTGTCAGAGATCACTTTCAATATGTGGCTCGGCGGCGAGACGCAACTCGATTTGATAGATTGGAACGCTCTCGTTCGGGTTCTCGCCAATCCGCTCTTTATCAGATTGGACGTGGTCCATTTTCACGTCCGGGGAATCGAAAAGGACACGGACGATGAAGTTGGCGGATGGATATTCCACCGGCTGAGGGACTGGGAAGGCGCACAAGAGTGTCTCCAAGTGAGCTTCGAATAATTTTCTTCCTTTTTCTTTTTCTTTGTCTTTTCCCTTTCGATTTCGCTTTCCCTTCAATACTTTTTGGCCGTCGGACCGGCGTCGCCTCCTCATACCCTTCGTTCTTCTGGACTCTCCCCCACCACGACCTGCTGGCCAACTTGTATCAATCCCCGTCTGTATCGTGTCTACGACCTCGTCATGTATCGAATAGTCTCCCATAGCGTGTATTATCATTTCTGCTGCATGTCCACAATCATCATTGATTTTGTATCCAATATAAAAGTGCAGCACAGTGCTCACTCCAGACTTTCGTACGATATTTGGGGCTCGAGCTAACACCGCAAAAGTGCGATTACCCACTGGCATGAGGCCCCCGGAAGCTCCTGCAAAGGATTGTCCGGGAAAGTAGCTTTTTGAGGCCGAAGAATAGCGATTTCCTTGTCCGAAAAGTGGCTTTTTGGGGGCCCAAATTTGACTAGCCCTATCCGCGAAGTGGCTTTTTCAGCCCGAATCCTGAGCGACAATCCCTTCCGAACTTCCTCCAAGTGGTTGTCAGGAAAGTGTCATATTCAACATAGGCCAACCTCCGGGCTGTATTTGACTGTGGGGGCAGGTGGTGATACCCCGCTGCGTGCCGCGGCGGCGAAAAAAAGATGTTTGTTTCGACCGCCAACCCTTGTCCGAAAGTGGCTTTTTCAGAGCCGAAATGGCACAACCTAGGGGCTTTTTCAGGCCGAATCTGCAGTTTTTTCCGGACAATCCTTTGCAGCTTCCCGTGGTTTCTGGCAGCCTGGCTGCATGTAACTTGGCTCCGAATCCAGCAAAATATTGGCACGGGTCGTCGAGCAACATGATCGAGATCTCTTGATTAGATAACAACCCAGGCACGTTTGATTCAAGCGAAAGGGAAGTCGAGGTGGTTGGTGGGCGAAATACTGGGCTAATCTCTTGTAATACAGAATTCGCCGAGTCTCAAAAGCAATGGATTTCGGACATTATTGGCCTCAATGGACAGAAAAATCCAATGACTCCGAGAGCTCCTATGCATCCGGATGACCTGAATTTGAAACGAATATGTAGGTAATAATGTATGTTCCTGCCAGACTCCTGGATACTGGATACTTGTAGATCACATAAGGTTGATGGAAAATCATAGTGGTCACACCCGTCACACGAGCCACGTCTTCACTTTCTCCGCGTCAAATCCCTTCATCCATGTCTTCGCGCATTAGCATTGCTCGCCCACAGGCGAACAATAACTTTAACTCTGACCCTCATGGGCTCTCAAATTCCCGCTCTGCTGCCTCCAGCGGCTACCGGGCAGCCAACCCGGACGACCCGATGGAAAGGCTGCAAGCATTCAGCAAACAGGTCGAAGACTGGGTCGAAATCTACTCGCAGCCTTTGAAGCCCCATTTGCCTGCAATTGGCCGCTTTCTTATTGTGGTCACCTTTCTCGAGGACGCGTTGCGGATCTTGACGCAGTGGAGCGACCAGCTTTGGTATCTGCAGCAGTACGTGTTCCCTCGTACGCACCCTCAAACACTCGCCTGACGGGTCCCATAGACACAGAAAGTTTCCCTGGGGGTTATCCCACTTATTCCTTCTTATCAACGTTGTAGTGAGTTTACGTCGCATTTGCAGAATTAGGGTCTGTCTAATTCGCCCATCAGACCATGCTGGGCGGTTCTTCCATGGTCATTCTCAAACGATACACCGAATACGCCGTCGCCGGTCTCCTCAGCGTTGTCATCATTCAAGGCTTCGGCTACGGACTCATTTTCGACCTCAACTTCTTCCTGCGCAACCTCAGCGTCATTGGTGGCCTTTTCATGGTCTTCAGCGACTCCATGGTCTCCAGGAAAAAGCTCTTTGCCGGTCTGCCCTCCATCAGCGAGACCGACCGCAGGAAATAGTCAGTCGAGTTCCTATTACTTGTGGAGTATTCGACTTACTTGTATCCCAAAGCTTCCTCCTCGCCGGCCGCGTGCTGCTCATCTTCCTGTTCCTAGGATTCATCCTGCAGGGCAAATGGAGCATCGCCCGCGTGTTCGTCTCGATCTTCGGGCTTGCCGCGTGCGTCATGGTCGCGGTCGGCTTCAAAGCCAAGTGGTCCGCGTCCTTCCTCGTCGTCGTGTTGAGCGTATTCAATGTCTTTGCCAACAACTGGTGGAGCGTCAACTCGGGGCACCCCCAGCGCGATTTCCTCAAGTGCGTCTCTTCACTTTTCCGTCTCGGATCAGGCAACTGACGTGATCGGCAGATATGACTTCTTCCAGACATTATGTGGGCCGCCTTTCTGACCGCGTCTTGCGACTCCCTGACTGACCGTCCGACAGCGATTGTGGGTGGTCTTATCCTTCTCGTCAACATGGGCCCTGGTACGTCGTCGTTTTCGTCCCCATCGTCCTCGGCTGACCATTCTTCTAGGTGGCTTGTCGGTAGACGAGAAGAAGAAGACCTACTAGGCGGATGAGGGACGTATGTTGTAAATGTGGCTACGTATGCATATTGCTGGAGGTGTCTGAACACACAAAATCGAAGACACGATGGATGATGACTTACGATCCACCGCACAGCGGCTACGCAACGTGTCATTTATTTATTATTTCTACGTTAAAAGGCGGCAATGTGGACGACGGGCTGCGGAATGCGAGCTGGAGTAAATTGTTGGATGGTCCAGTGGAATATTTGCGCAGACGGAGAACGTAGGCTGCCGACGCGTCCGTGCATACTGGAATATGAACGAAAGATAGATGAACCAGTACTCGTTGGCGGTCCCCGCACGTAGAGCTGGGTATCGCACATTGAAACCACATTTTGAGGTCGAAGTGTCGGATTCGGCATACCTTGATGCGCCATCAGTCAGGCGCATCACTAAACCTTGACTCGGATGCTATTATTATTGCCAAACGAGTAAAGACGTCAGATACGAATGAGCACGCAGAAGACTGCTTACCTTCGCACAGAGACATGCTCGCGACTCGGGCAAAAATGGAAACACGGAAACAGTACGTTCATTTTTTCTCGAGAAAGCGTATTTATCTAACGTAGTACAACTGAATTGCGACGAGACAGAGACTGGGCATGGCAAGACGGTAGCAAGCGCAACCAGGGATCAAGAACTTTTGAGTGATACAGCGGCACGGTGCTGGGGAACAGTCAGAAAGCATGTCGGGGAGAAAGGGAAGGGAGAACGTACGAGAATCTACCACGCGGAGCCGGAGCCTGGAAAGAACATGAGCGGTGCGATCCAGAAAAGGAAGGAGATACTACCGCTGTCATTGCTGTTGTTGTTGTTGTACCCCCCGCCTAATAAATAAATGAGCGCGAAGAAAAGAGAAAAAGGAAACGAGGAACTTACTGTAGCCTCCACCGGACGACCGTTCCCCTGCAATGTTGACCTGGAGAATAAAAGTAAGTGGATGAAGGGCGTTCAGCGGTAATGCCGACCCTGAGGCGACGACCGTCGACTAAAAGAATTTAGATGGGTTTGAAAGAGAAGTGAGGCAACGTACGCTCATAGTCGTTGAACTTCTGGATGGCGTTCTGGGCGTGCTGATCGTTGCTGAAGGTGACGAAGCCGAACCCGCGGGCACGGCCGGTGTCGCGGTCGACCCTGGATGTAAAGATAGGATGAGTAGCAGAGGAACCAAGAGTGGAACGCCACACATGCAGATGCTCTAGAAAATAAAAGATAGGCACGCGCACAAAGATGCAGGAGAGAATCAAGCCTTACATCGGTGACCTCGCCACACTCCTCGAAAGTCTGCGGAGATCGGTGAGGAGAACAGAGGAAGAGAAAAGGGATTTGACGCACCCGACGAAGCTGCTCGGTCGTCGTGTTCCAGCTCAAATTCCTGCAGGCGCAATAAGCGTCGACGAAGGAACGAAATGAAGACGCTAGAGACTTACCCAACGTACAACTTGGACATAACTGCGAAACGGAAACGAGGTTGGAGTAACAAAAAACCTGACCGGACAGGAACTGGAACGGAGTAGGTGGTGGTAAGGGAGAGAGAGGGAGGGGGCGATGGGAAGAATAAACCCAGATATCTATGCTGTACCTGAATATTTCGAACTCCGCCAGCAAATCTTCGAATGATAGAGTTTGGTCGAACACCGAACGTAATATGACGTACACGCGTTTTTTCTGGAGACGAGCGGCAGGCAACGGAAGAGGATTGAATCGCAGGAATTTGGCTGGAAATTTTCAAGGCCTGAGAATGAAATATGAGCGAGAAAGCTCGGTTCCAAGTTTCCCCATTTCGGTCGACGGTCGTCCTGGTGTCCCGAATAGGAACTAAAAATCCTGTAAGAGTTGGACATGGGAATCGAAGCTGTGAAAAGGTCAGCTGCTGCGCGACGATATCGCCATCGATTATCGATGAATTGAAGGCCAAAAAATACGCAGCTTCGGCGTTTCACAATGTAAAAGAAGTCAAGTCGTCAAGAAAAATTTCAGTTATTCGAAAACAGTAGCAGCACTTTTGCGAACACGACAGAGAGAGAAAAACGACCATTCAGATTAGTTACGAGCTCCGACTTGTTCACCACAAGGAACCACCACCTCCGCCACCTAGAAGACTTCGTCAATGAATGCGACGACGAAATAGTATCACGATTCGCCTTGGTTGCCTTGGTTGGTGTCGTAGTTGCTGTACCCTCCTCCACCACCACCGTACCCGCCTCCACCACCACCGTACCCGCCTCCACCACCACCGTACCCGCCTCCACCACCACCGTACCCCCCGCCGCCTCCAGAGTATCCTCCACCTCCACCTGAGAAAAAAAAAGTGAGTAAGAAACGTTCAGGCCAGCAGTAGAGGACAAACCTCCGCCAGAGGGCCTCGCATTGGCCATGTTAACGCGGATGCGGCGGCCCTCGAGGTCCTGATCGTTCGTTAAGTCGATAGCCTTATTGGCCTCATCCTCAGTAGAATAGGTGACGAAGCCGAAGCCGCGCGAACGCTGCGTCTCCCTAGCGACAATGAGGGTCAACGACTTGGAAGAAGAGGAACGGCGAGATTTCTGGAGGGGGTAATCAGAACGTGGCATTGACTGCGCACAAAAGAAACAACGCACCAATTTTTTTTCTTACCTATCCTTCATGACAACGGACTATCCCATAGGTCAGCGCCCGCAATACTGGCGTGGGTGAAAAAGAAACACGAACATCGGTGACATCCCCAAACTGGCAGAAATACTGCGGGCCTCGTCAGCATGTGGTATGTCGCAAGGATGCACTGCTCACCTGGCGAAGCGAATCATCGTTCGTGCTGAAGCTCAAATTTCTTGAGAGGGCAGTGAGCATATAGGCGTCGGGGAGGACGGGGAGACGGCCTACCCGATATACAACTTGGACATCTCGCAAAACCTGGCTCAAGACTGCAAAGACGGGGCAGGGATGTGGGAGGAAAGAGAAAAGAGCCGTCGCTTTGTGACAACTTATGCTTTTATAGTGCCGAACGGGAACGTTACGCCAAAACGTAAAAACTAAACCACGAAGGAAGCGGCAATCATCCACTGGTTCCTCGAAGCGTTTTCTGGGAGCAGCGTCGAGAATAAGGTGCAGTAGCCGGGGGATTTTTTTCGATACAATTCAGAACGTCTTCCGACCAGAAAAATCTGCAATCCAATCGGTCGGATTTTTTGCTCAAGCTCTAGTGCCTCGGGAACGTTATCGGTGCTTTTGTTCAAAAGACGTCTGATGACGATAGGGCTGCGAGTCTGGAATACGTAGAGCCATTGAACGAGTTTGGTATATTCGGTATATTCGGCAAAACAGCCAGTCCAAAGAACTCGCAAGGAGCAAGTTGTGGGTTCATCGAGCAAAGAACGGGGCTTAACCCGTCCTGGATGGCAGTTGCGGTTTCGACAAGGTTTCGCTGTTTCACAAATGGAGGTATCATATTGACATTGTTGCGAGAGAGTCGGAGTCTCGGAGAGACTGAAAGTCTGAATCAAATTCAAGGCATCCGATCCTGATCCGTGAATTGCCGACCCGGAGGACCACTTTCGGTTCCTAGCAACGCCCAAAGAGATTGAACGGTGAACAGATGCTAGCCTTCCACCAAGATTGAATGTCAACAGAATCGGCGGAGACTCTTTTGCAGACTCTGCCGACGCCAGCCGATATCAGGCAAGCGTATACGGCCCTACGGGCAACCGTAAGTGTATGATTGATTGATCAATGGCGGAGGTGATGAAGGCATGCATTTCAAATCTGGTAGGGGTCATTCACAACCTAACTCTCGACGTGGCCATCCATCTCTCTCGTTGAATTATGGGGAACAACGTCGCGCTTGCTTTAGGAGCCATGTTTATCGCTGTCGTCTTTGCGCGTTTTCGACGGTCTGGAGACTTGATCAAGCACATCCCAGGCCCACCATCGCCCTCATGGATATTTGGCAAGAATGTCCACTTTTCTGTTGAGCCGCTACTCACAATAATCTGCAGGTAATCTGCTAGAGCTCATCCTCGAGGTTCCCTACGGCGTGTACGAATTCCAATGGCAGAAGAAGTACGGGCCGCTTTACCGTACCAAGGGCTGCTTCGGTGTACGTCCTCGAGCTTCTTGTGTTCACTGTTCTCAAGCCGACTAGGAAAACCGCTTGATGATATCAGACCCCGTTACCTTGAAGCACATACTATCACATCCGGGAACCTATATGAAATCACCCCAGCAGCAGCTCATAAATTTGACGGGATTGGGCCAGGGAAGCTTGTTGTATGTTGAAGGTGAGGATTCGTCGCAACTCAGATCTCGTGGTTTTATAACAATTCGTCGAGGCGATGCTCACCGCCGGATTCGCGCTGTGATGAACCCCGCATTCTCTGCGGCGAGCATTCGTGCTCTCAGCCCTACTCTCAAGCAGGCTGCACATGAGGTCCTGTTTCACGCCTGCCCCTGGGTCTCAGTTTTCCTTAAGGCGCCTATAGATCGCGGATATATGGGAGACTCTCTGCGATGCTCAGGGACCGAACGACGTCCTGGATATATACCCCAGTTTGCATGATACCACCTTGCAAGCGGTTGGCGAAGGTAAAATAATTCCTCGATTATTGCACTTTACTCTGCACTTTACTCACACTCGAACAGGTGTCGTCGGATATAATTTCCAGGCCGACAAAGATTTTGCTGCGCGGTATCACAACCTAGTGTTCGTACGTCTCGCAGGGTTACTACTCTGCGATTAATAATAATTTTCCAGTGTGATTGCGGCGGACCGCTCCAAATTCTCCATCATAACCGACGGCATCCTCCCCTATATTCCCAAACCAGTGATGAACATGATTATGCACTTCCCGCCTCCCGCCCTGGTCAAACTTCTCGAGTTCAAAGGTGCTATAGGTCGCCTCGCGAAGACTCTCGTCAAGGATAAGACCGATGCTCTGGAACTGGGGATCGAACCGGAAAAGGACTTGATCAGCGTTCTAGGTTAGTCTTCAAAAATTCTCGGCAGCTTTGGGTAGATTTTGACGCCGCCAAGTTGGGTCTAACTCTCAGTCCGCGAGCAAAATGACCCTTGAGGAGATACAGGACCAGTTCGGGACCATCACGGTCGCCGGGGAAGACACCACTGTTAGTATACTTATGCTCAGAGCGTACCCGAACTAATTTAACAGGCGAACACGGTGGCTTGGTCCTTGTACGAGTTGGCGAGGAATCCTGATTTACAGGAAAACCTGCGAGCCGAACTCAACGAGGCGGGTCCGGATGAATCAGTTGACTACGACCGTTTGCCCATATTGAACGCGCTGTTGAAGGTATGTTCGAGAATTCGGAGAACCTGATGTTAAATTTTTTCATGTAGGAAATCCTGCGGCTGTATAGCACTGTTCCCCAGACGGAGCGCGTAGCCGCCAAAGACAGCGTCCTACCGCTCTCTGAACCCATCATGAGCACTTCAGGCGAACTAGTGACCGAGATCCCAGTGAAAAAGGGACAGCATCTTATTATTGCCATCTCCTCCTACCACAGGTAAGTATTTGATTCTATGCAGAGATGGTTTCTCATCCCTCTTACCGATGATAGGTTAACCTCGGTCTGGGGGGAAGATGCCGAGGAATTTAAACCAACGCGGTGGCTGGACGGCAATGTGCCCGCGTCTGGCGCATCTATGGGTCCATATTCGAATCTGTTCGTTCTCGATCAATGTACATGGGCCCTACCTGATTTCCCTCGCTAGTCTGGCCTTCCTAGGCGGAAGTCGGACTTGCATTGGGTATGTCGATATCTCGCTCGCTACCGTACTTTCTAACCGTGTTGCTCCTCAGCTGGCGCTTTTCGTAAGTAACCTTGGTTTCACCACTGCGCCGCGCGGTAACCGCCCAATGGGCCAATCCAGGCTGGCTGAGATGCAGATTATTGTATCCGAGCTTGTGCGCAAGTTTTCGTTTTCCCTTCCGGACGACGTTGTCATTCGACCGACTTTTGCCATCACTCTGGTCCCTATGGTGCCAGATGGACCCCAACTCCCTCTTCGCGTGTCGCGCCTCCAGTAGTCCTTGGTTTCATATCGCGCGCCGGGTTACAGCGAAAGCATTAGGGTCTCAATGATAATAATACGTTTAAAGGTGTTCACATTCGAGTTCCAGTTGCAGCGTCCTCGCAATTATTATATGTTGTAGCGAGCTCTGCAGCGTCGATCATGTACAGCATCCGCACATAGTATAAATAAAATCGGTCGAGGACTTATGGACTTATTGCATCCGATCAGCGTGATTGATCGCGACTACGAAACATCGGATGGTAAATACGTCAGGTCGATCTGAGTGGTTTAAATGATTCAAAAACCCGAAGAGAGAGTAATGTACATACAAGTGTGGCCAAGTGGAATAATTTAATTACTTGTATATACAGAGGTATGGTGTACAAAGCGTGGCATGAACTTTTACCGGGGCGGCGCGTCGAGCAGTTAAATAGCTTAAATGGCGATGGACAAGTACGAAAGCAAAACAGTGACACTTAGATAGGGAGTGGTTTCCGGGAATCCTGCAAGGGACAAAACGGTCAGCGCAAGGCGCATGCCAGTAAAAGGAATGGACAAACCTGCATGCGTCCTAAATTGTACGACTCGCCCATGTTGTCGACCACCGAGTGTGTTGTTACAGTGACCTTGCCATTGCTGTAGCTGCCACCGGTGTATGTGTCAGTAGAGTCGCTGTTGAGCCCCAGGCCAGCTGAGAATGGCAGGCTCTTGCGGCTCCCGGAACGTGGTGCGTAAGAGTCGTTGACGGACACAGAATGCGTGTTGGTGCCGTTTTGGTGGATGAAAGCGCGGTTGTTGAATGTGACAAGGAGTGTGTTAGCATACCTAAAAGGATGTCGATTAGGAGGTCCATCGATAGAAATATATAAGAAAATGCGCACAGCTTGGCAAGGACCATGGTCGGGCAGACAAAGAACGTCGTGTTCGGGATGCCATAGAACAGAGCTAAGGAAATCACGGCGACAAGCATGGATAGAGCGTTGGTCTCGACCGTCACCCGCACAATGCGCTTGACGATGTCGTTGGTCTGCTTGTGCTGTTGGCGGCTGGCTGACATTAACTGCAGACAAGTTCAATCAGCCATTCGGAAATAATCAAAGGAAAGAAACATACCAGGTATGACATGGCGCCGGCAATGAGGATGTCTACCAGGGACATCGAATCGGTAATCGAGGCCGTTAAAATATGGAAAGAAGCGCACCTGCGACAGCGTCACCGACGAGCCAGAGGTACACGAAGATGATACGATTGTGGTCGTGCACTTCGTTGTCGGAGAGCCACGATGAGATTCCACCGCCCACCCCACTGAGGACACGGTGCATGAGCACGGAACGGGGAGAAAGACAAGGAGAACATACCCAGCCGCCTGCATCATTGATATCTAGGCACAAAATCAAAAAACGAACAGGAGTGCCGCGCCACATAGACGCACAGTGGCAATGAAGATGCTGAAGTACAGCGCTTCCCGTTTGATGATATAAATACGGTAGCAGAAGAACCATTGGACGACCAAGGCCATAACCGAGCCCATGATAGGAGTGTAGAACGGCGAGATCCGTGGTTGGGCGAAGCTCAGGACGTTGCCGAAGCCAGCTGCGAACCAGTTGAAGACGTCGGCACCATTCAGCGCTGTCATGACCGTCTCCGTCAGGAAGATCAGGTAGACTTCAGGATGGTGAGCCCAGAAGAATGCGGCAGCAACGAAAACTGACCCATCCATTTGATTGCGGCCTTGTCATTTGGGAACGATAATCGGTATACATCTGGGCGCGTAATTCAGTTTCTACCAATACTAGCAAAGAGTGAATAAAAAAGACTGACAAACTTGCACGGCCAGGACGCCGTACAGGCAATAATTTAAAAGAGACCCAATAAGTTGCGATGCAGCGCTGGAGTGGAGAGGTCAGATTGTGATGATAATAATCAGTGAAGGTCGCGAACATGGCACCAATATTAGGAGGGATAGGGATGACAACGGGAGCGGCGGCGGAAGGAGCGGACATGTTGATGTACGGTGTCGCGGGGTTTCGATTTCAAACCGAGAGGATTGGTGAGGGTCCAAGGCAGAGAAACCAAAGATTAGTTAGGTCATTCGCGTGTTTTATCACTAAAGGTATTTGAATTACCCGAATATCCGGATGCGGAAGGTGAAACCGGCGGGCGATCCTCACACGTTGCGACACATGCACGGATGATGCAACTCGCGCACGGAAAATATCAAGCGCGTGATGGCCAGTATGTTCGGCGGCATGTACGAGATTTTGCAAGACTGCAGGACCTTGCGTCTGCAATCCTATCCTATCCACTGGTTTATTGGATAGAGGTCATGATCAGGCCTGCCAGGGTCAAGTACCGAAGACATAGGCGAGGGCTGGCGAGGGCCATTCAGGTCATTTAACTGTGCGCTCTTGAATTTTCATTCCGGGTAGCCCTGGAGATCCGGTGGTGGAGGCTGGTGGAGGGCGAATCCTACATCAATAGAAGCCTGATAAAACATCAGGTCCAACAAGACTCCAAAATATGTTGAACAATTATGAATCATGATGAAAGATGTTGAAGAACGACAGGAACACAGCGCTGGCCGGTAATTGGTTAGCGCTAGAGTCATCAAATTGTTGACCAACGACGTGCGCCACTGGAAATTGCGATGTTACGTGTACAGGACCATAAGCAACGTTTGGAGGAGAGCAACATTACTGTACTATTTCGACCAAAAGTTCAGGTGACGGGGTGACGCGAGCTCCTGAACTGAACAATTTTGGTGTAGGTGACGGTGACAAAATTTTGGGGCCAAATAGGCTCAAAATTGAAAAACGCCAAAATTATCCCTCGGCATCCGCCGGAGTCCCATATTTAGTTTAGGGATTTTTCATGATTGCCGAGAGATTCAGTGCAATTGGGGTGACGTAATTATGATATACCGTGAACCTTTGGTCAAAATACCATCTTGTCTCTTCAGGTCGATCAATTTATCGAAGACCACATTGCAGCGTCCACAATCGCAGGCATATGCACCGACTTCCCTTTTCGGAAACCCTCCATGCCTCTAGGAACCGGACTCCAGCCAATTCAATCGGGGAGAGCGATTCGAACACTGGAAGGGTCAATGGGAGAAGGCTCGACAAACGGACCTCGTGTGTAACTTGTTGTGGAGGGAATCGAGAAAGGGCTATGTACAGCCGAATTACAGGGGCGTTTGAGGTTAAAGACAGCGCAGGACGAGGGAAGAAGACAACAATTTTGTAGCAATTGGCAATTTCTTCCTTTACGACGTGCCGCGGCCCGCGATCGACACCAAATAGTTCTTAGGCTCCACTTTGCGAAGTTCCTTGAATCCTTCCGGACCGGCGATCCATGTATCGGGCAGACGGAAGGGAAGGGAAGGACTAGGGAAGGGAAGCAAAGGGAAGCAAAGGCAGGAACAAGATAGTAGCACGAGCAAAAGCACGAGAAGAAATGTTGCTGATCGGTCCGACGGAGCCTGATGGACGACCACGCGACGGAATTTCAAAGCCGATCAACGATCAGCGTAGATTAATACTTAAAACAAGCTTTACAAGCCCCCCGGTCACTACCTACTAACTCCCTCCAGATAGAGTAAATCAGCGGGTGAAATTTGGTTTTTCCCGGCCACGATATAGAGTAAAACAAGGTCTGAGCGGCCCAAGTCCGGCCACCATAGAGTAAATCGTCCCCGCGGGCGAGAAATTTTTTGAGCATAGTGTTGACCAGAGAATTTTTTTGGGGGGCTAGTTGAGAGGTACGAAATTCGGGGACGCGAAAACCGGCCTAATGGGCACTAAATCAGCTCAAAAAGGGAGAAAATTGAATATTTTGGGTCAAAAGTCCGGCCAACATAGAGTAAATCAGGCCTCGAAAGCACAAATAGAGTAAATCAATGAAAATCTTCAGAAAAAACGGAGGGAGTTATGGGTGAGTGACCGGGGGCCTGCTTTACAGCTGTTTCGTAAATTTTTGAAAGAACGTAGGAAGACCTTACCGGACCTGGCAGAAGAGAACAACGGAGGATCAGCTAGGATCCCATCTGATCCCATAAAGCCAAAACTTCGAATGTTGTCTGAATCCCATTGGGATGAGGTCGCGAGATCCCCTCCCTCGGGAGTTGAGCCCGCTAGAATCAAGCCGGATGCGTCGTGGAAACTGCCCAAGGGGTAGTATCTCTGAAGTCACGGTGTTCCACGGATCAAGATCGAGAAAGCGGCACTGGCCAGTGGCAGAGGTTGGGGAGTTGGCATGGCAAGGAGTAGGGGAGGCCCCCGGTCACTCACCCATAACTCCCTCCGGGGTAGAGTAGATCAGAGGCCGAAATTTGGATTTTCCCGGACTGGATATAGAGTAAATCAAGGTCTAAAGCCCTCATCTCCCTCCGCCATAGAGTAGATCGGGCGGAACTCGAGAAAATTTTTTTGAGCAGAGGGCCCGCAGGAGCCGATGTGAGTCCAATTTCAGCCTTGATGGTGGTGTTAGCAAACATGGGCCAATTATTTAACAACAACACGACCACGGGAGCACCGCTTTTTGGGGTGCGGGAAAGGCTACCAGAGGCGGTGGGTGCGGCCAAAAAGCGAAAATTTTGAGCGGGAGGAAAAATTTGAATTACCCGGCCAACATAGAGTAAATCAGGCTCCAAAAGGCCAAATTTCATAGAGTAAATCAACGAAAATTTTCAAAAAAAACGGAGGGAGTTATGGGTGAGTGACCGGGGGCCTAGTAGGGGTGCTCACTAAAATTACAATACCCGGCAGGACACCGGCAATCACGGATCGACACGGATCCAGATCAAGACTGCGGGCCCGTGTTCCCGCCTCGTTTTTGTCCGTTTCAGGAAAATTTCCTTGTGTAGGTAGGCGGTCCAGCTGAGGAACGCCGGTTTCGGGAAGTACCCCGAATCGCCACTTGCGAATCGCCAAGTTGAAATCCAGCGCTGATACGGCAGTGTAGAGTGCGTTCTTCGACGAGGTAAATCATATAAGTATAAATGCGGTTAGCTTCGCCAAAAAGCTTCCGGCCATTTAACGTCTCTTGAATGATGGCCATTCTGCTAAATACTTGTAGCGGACGGTGAGGTTATTTATAATTAAGGGATGATAGGACCGTTGACTCTCTCATCGTAATACATCGGGTTGCTGTGCAGTTTCAGCGGAGGTGTTTCGGTGATCAGCCTCCTGCTGGCTTCGGAACGCGGGATAATGCCGCATTCGAAGGCCACCGGGGCGCTGGATTTCTAGTGAGCCAAAGAAACGTGCAGGGATAGTGGACGGCTTACGTTACGAGACCATCAATGTATTCATCGGGCACCTCGATGATATTTCCGGTGCTATCTTTGGCTTTGCCCATTCGAAACACGGCGAGGATCGACGCGATTGCGATCCAGACAGAGGCGTCGGCCATGGATTTGCCGGCACAAGCGCTGAGGGTGTATTTCGTCAACGCGCATAAGAGGGCGAGGGAGGACTGACCGTCTGCCGAACCCGTATGTCGGAGGGAAATTTTCAGTAATGAGGGTTCCGTCGGCGGAAATGAAACGCTCCGGCTTGAATTCCTCAGGATTTGGATACACGCGTTCATCACGGCACATAGCCCTTCAAGAATGATTAGTGTCTGTTTCAAGGCCCGATCGAAGTTCAAGCACCATTGGTTGTACATGATCGTCGAACCTGCTAATGGGATTAGAACGAAAAACGAAGGGTCTGCATCTCGGCATTCTGACCTTTAGGAATGAAGAATCCATTGTATATGTCGTCTTCTGAGGAAGAATGAGGGACGCCTGTGATAGACCGGTCAACAAGTGCAAGAAGATGCGGGGGAAAAGGCCTCACCAAGGGGAGCCGGTCCATGGAACCGCATAAGTTCTCTATACAATGCATCGATGTACGGCAGCGACTCGCGATCGTCGAAGTTAGGCAGCCGTTTGTCTCCAACGACGGCGTCGATTTCAGCCTGGGCTTTGTCTTGGATGTCGGGGTGCAGGACCATCATGTGGACGAATGCTCGGAGGGCAGAGAGGGTCTGTAACGAGCCGGTTGAGTACAAAGACACAAATGACACGGAAGACTTGCAGTTTCCATCGCAGCTGTTCGGAAGCAAAATCAGTGTTTTGAAACTCCCAGTAGCCTGTGTGCTCACCAGCTAAGGTGATTGCGCCCAAAGCCTTAATGTTGTTTTCGGGGACGGCTTCCTCCCCAGTCCGTTCCAAAAGCTCGGAGACCCACGAAGGAACAGCGTTGTCATCCGCCTGGAGAGGGCTAAGTTTAAGTCGCTTTTACTTGTGGTCGTCCATACCATGTGTTTCTTAACAGAGTAGAAAGGGATATCTTGCATCTTACCCAACAACAGACGAGACCGAGCGCACAGGTCGTTGAGGGCCACCAAGCCCGGGAACCAAGGAGGGAAGTGCCGCACTACATGACATGAGTGCATGTACCATTTGTCGATAAGACGGGGGCTCACAGAACGGAAAGACGTTTACGATGAGAGTTCCAGGTACGACAGAGCCGGAAAACATACCCAGAGCCTCGTAAGTTATCTCGACCAGGGGATCGTGGGCAGAGATTTGGTGGCCGTAGAGGAGGTACATCATAATAGAAGTCGGGAAACTGTGTGACATCGTGCGGTTATTTTCCGATGAACCAAATGAAAAACCTCTACGTTTTGAAGTGTGTTGTAAATTCATTGGGGGCTTCCAGAAGATTGAGCAACAGTTCCTGAGTTTTGGCGAGCTCGATTGGGTGGAGGGAAGGAGCAGCGTCACGGCGGAATCGCTGGTGAAGGATTCGTCGGTCCCTGCGCCATTCGTCGTTGTAACCTTTCAATCCCATGTTCATCATCCAGCCGTTCCTGTCCCCAGCAGTCAGTAAACGTCTCGGCAAGGGTGAACAGACTCACATGTGCATAACAGGGATGTCCGGCCTCGACGAGTAGTTGCCGGACCTCTTCTCGAGGATTTCAGTGGCGATTTCCGCCGAATTGATGACGATAATATGGGCGCCGAGGATCGTGATGTGCATAATGTCGCCTGGAGATTAAGATGGGCTATACCGGCGACACGACGACGAGGGAACGAACCATATTGTTTTGCCCAGTCAGAATATGTGAGCCAGGGCAAGGTCTGGGGAATATCGAGCATGTTCCCTATCACAGGCTTCGGTTTCGGCCCAGGAGGGTACGGGAGTCCGCGCGTTGCGCTTCGAGTCCAGGAGAGAATTGCCTTGAGCACCACGCCCGTAGCGGCGAGGGCCACGATGGCTTTGGTGATATCCGACATTTTTCAGAGTTGAGCAAAGGAAAGTGGAAAGTCTGCCGTCAAGACCTGAGTCGTAGACTAAGAGGGCTCTGGCAACTGGACCTGAAAAGCATTATTCGGGATCAAACATATCATGATCTCCCCGACGTATTTCAAAAAACGGCATGTTTTGATGGAGGTTCCGAACGCATCAACGATAATTGATGAGTGTATTTGTGTGGTCATGATGCGTGGCGGCCTCCGCCAGTTAACCAACTACGACGTTATTCAATGAGCAAAAACCGTCTAGTTGACTCACTTCAAGTACATGTTCTGCCCCCTTCGCTTCCGCAAGACTGCAGCTGGAATGGACTGGAGCCAGACAAAAAAAGAAATTTAGAACAACAAGATTTCTTGTTCTTGTCAATCGTCATGGAACCTCAGCGGTCTATAGTCTCCTTGCCATCCTGTCTATTGTGTCCTCTCAGTTCGAACAAGGTCGCGCTTGTATGAATACAACCTGCACAGCGGTCTGTCAGTTATAGAAATGCCCCTTGTTCCTGTGACTACCTCCTTGAGCTGCCTCCGCCCCACACCCTCTTGGTTTGTTCTGTGAGATATAAAGGCTCTCGATATTGCCCATGTTGGTTTCAAGCTACCAAATCAACGCGATGCCGAGAGAGTATTGGCCCCAGTCTGTCGCCGGGACTGCGCGCATTATGGCGGAAGCGCAGGGAACCTCGTTTTGGCAGGGAGGGCCAGTCCAGACTAACGCCTACCCTCCTCAGAAAAGTCAAAGTCGTCGCAAGAGCACGTCCCCGACAGAAGGAGCGGCTAATCGAATACCTCTAGAAATCGCTCTCAAAATTTCCGAGCATCTCAATGTGAGGGATTTGGCACGGGGCGCTGTCGTACGTGGTCGTTTTATCTCTCGCTGTCTCTCGCACCACCTAACTGGATTTTACTTAGGCATGGCGTCCCCTCGCATTGGCGTCCCATGCGAACCCCGAATTCATTCGGACGGAATGCGCGCGATTCAGTCTTCTGTCACATGCACCCTTCACATGTACTCCGGAAGTTCTGCGCCAAGTCCGCGAACGCATGGCCCAGTACAACTTTGCGTGGTCGACGCTGCAATATTCTTACGCTCAGTCCTTTACTCTCCCATCTTCCGATGTGATGCCGAGGAGTGGAGGCCATGAGACGCCATGGGCAGGAAGCCACGAGTGGAGGTCGGGAAACCACTTCATGGGCGAGTCGAACGGGTACGTGTATGATGCTCGTAGTTGGGAAGTCCCCGGGCCACGGATGCTGGGACGAGTGTGTGTAACGCAGATTCCCTCCCTCCGCGTCGGCGAAATGGGCCTCAAGTCGTTCCAGTTCGACGTCAATCTAACCTCAGGCTACATGAAAGCCGTCACGGTCGACCCTGTCGGGAAAAGAGTCGGAATCCTCGAATAGTGGGTCATTTCTACAGACAGGGGGCAGTCGCACTTACTACCTATCCCCAGCAACAATGGCTATACAGACAATCCGTGTACACGTATTCCAGTCTTGCATGTCCGCAGTCTGAAGGAGGGGCAATTTGAAGGATCGGTCGAGATACGCACTCCGCTCTCGGCCGCCGCTGAAGTGTACCACATGGAGTTCCATGGCAAGATGGTGTGCATTGTGGCGAATCACAGCACTATCAACGGGACGTTCTCTGAGATGGTGATACAAGATTGGACCGTTTACAATGGTCGTGTTTTCGTGAGCTGCCGCTCGATTTTTATTCTTCCACGAGTTTCACCATATCTAACCATAGTGTCCACTGTCTTCTCGCGGTGCTTATTGTACTGGTTTTCAGTTCATCACGCAAGACCTCTACATCATGACCGAAAAGGCGGGTTACGAGTCTATCTTCATGATCGGCCGTATCGGAGAGAAGGAACTAATGCAGCGGCCCCAACGTCTCACGGATATAAACAACCACGACGGCTTGAAAGTCACGAATATCTCCCTGATACGCAACGTCACCAAGTCCACTCCCAATGACGGCACGTTCTACCCAAACCCTGCCAGCCGTCTCTTCGGCGTCAAGTTCAATTATAAGATGTTCGACGGCACATGGAAGGCGAACGCCTGCCTCTTCGGCCAAAGCACGGTTGAATCGTGGCTGGGCATCTACAATCCAGAGATCCCTGCACCCCCAGAGCCGGTACACTCCCTCATCATGCCCTTCCTGCACGCCCTCGACCCCCGCGCGGACGTCCTGCAGCAGTCCGCGGTCTACGACCCGACGAACCGCGAGGGCGTCGCGCTCATTGGGCGCCGTCTCTTCTGGAGCGAAATCTGGCCTCGGGGGTGGGGGCTCAGCCTCGTCGACTACAACCCCGGCGCCGGCTCCGCGATCCAGACGAAGTGCGAGACGCGCCGGCTCAGCGGGCATCTTTTCCAGAGCTTTACGCTACCGTTCTGCGACGATCCGTACCCCGTTGCGTACACGGCGACCTCGCGGATATCTGGCCTGAATCGGATCATCCCTGGGGAGGACGGGCTTCTTATCAAGCAGGTGAGACTGGTTTTTCGCGCGATGAGGAGGGCCAGGGCTCATGCTTTGCCCAGGATGTTCCCGGCGCACCCAAATTCATAGCCTTGATGATGTAGGTGCGAGGACTTTGGTCTTCTCTTTTCCCTTACTCCTTGCTCTCGCTCTCTGTACTCCCATCCTCGCATCTATCTCTCTTTATTTCCCTCGTTCCCAGTCCCTCACTCTCCTGCTCTGTACTACCGTGGGATACACCAAGCTGTCCCTCCTTATACATCTTCGCCTCAGTACTCTACCAGTCTATACTCGTCTTCTTTTCCTATCATCTCGAACTCTGTACAACCATCGGGCACACCAAGCTATCACGCTCCTTAGACATCCTCGTTTACGATCCCTCGACCCGCCGCAGTAGTCAGTCTACTACTCGTCTACACTCATTTGAACGATCCGCTCGTGTACCACACTCGTTCAACGATCTACGTATCCATCCGCCTAAACACATTCTTGCTCCCACTCCGCACGCCCTTCCTACGCTGGGTCCTCCCCTTCCTGTCCTGCTCCGCCACCTCCCCATCTTCCGTGCCTCCACCCTTCTCCATCCCGGCCCCGAATACCTCGACGCCCTTGCGCGGCTTGCTTTTGCTCTTCGCCGACCGCTCTACATCTACGTCCGCCGCGGGCACCCAGCTCACTTCCATCGCGCCCTCCCTCGCGTTCGTCTTGAATGACGAAGTGCCGGACGCCGGCGTAGCATTGGCGCCGGTCCCGCGCCGCTGCCCAAACGTCGCACTGCGGTCCACCACCCGGGTCCCATTGGCGCCGGTCGACGCGGGGCGCATGGGGACGAAGCTCCCCTGGCCTGCGCGCCGATTCTGCTCCCGCGTGCGCGTATACGCCTCTTGGACGCGCGCGTTCTTCTGCCCGGGCCGCGCGCGGGGGTCGAATTTGTTGAGCGCTTGATTATAAGATATTTAGTGAGACGGCAAAGGAAAGGATAATTACGAACCTCCCGCGTCACTGCTGTCGCTCCCACTCCCACTATCGCCCTCGCCCTCGCTGTCGCTCTCTTCGTCGAGCCCGTCCGATGACACCTTGTCGCTCTCCTCCTCTTCCTCCTCGACAGCAGTCTTCCGCCGGACGTCCCCGCCATTTCTGCGTTGCGCAGCAGCGGAGGGGTTCATCAACGCAAACTCGCGCGTGCTTTCATCGATCGTGAACGCCGCGTCCTCGAACACCTTTGCGAAACGAGAGTCGGTGAGCAGACTCGGCTTAGCTGCCGCCTCTGCCGCATCCTCATTCTCCACATCCATCTCTGCCTCGGCATCCGCGTCCGCGTCCGCAGCCCCGCCCTCCTTCGCTGTCGCCCGCTTCTTCCGCCTCTCTACCCGTTTCCGCTCGCGCTCCTCGTCCCTGAGGATCTTCTCCGCCAGCGCCTTGTTGACCTTCACACTCGCCGCAGCCCCGTCCTTCCGCGCCCGGATGCGCGTCTCCGCCATTTTCTCCATCCGCTCGCGTACCACCTTCTCGCGGTACTCGCTGTACGCGAACGGATTCGCGATGATGCGCGCCGCGTCGTACAGCTTGAGCGACAGGAAGTAGCCGTGCATGTACGGCTTGAGCGTCGGCGTTCCCACAAGATGATCCAGGCCCAAGCTAGGCGAAAACAGTCAAATGATAACGCAGGAAGGGGAGAAGGTGGACTGACGCTTTCAGCTCGCTCCGCTCGACGAACTTGTAGTCCTCATACACCGAGCGCGTCGTCTGGTCCTCCATCTCTTCTGTGATGTTCTCGAGGAAGCTCGCCCAGCGCGGCGCGGGGCCCAGTTGCGGGATGTAGTATGTCGCCATCTGGATCCCCTCGTTCGCGGTCATGAGCAGACCACTGCCCGGGACGTGGTGGACGTGATTCAAATCCGCAGCGGGCGTGATCGCGGCGAAGTTTGTCGAGGGCTGCAAACCAATGATTTTCAATCAAAGAACGCGAAATTGAGAAAATGACACACGGAAGAACGATCCCAGATCTTGATGACTTTCCTGTCGGCACTCAGCACCATGCCGTCGCCCGCCATCCGGCTGCCCCCTTCGATCCAGACGACATTTTTCACCGGGAGTCCGTATCCCTGGTCTTTCAGGGCGAACGGCTGCGCGGCACGGATGTCGTATAAGAGAGTGTGGCCGGTCGACGTCCCCAGGGCGTATGAGAGGCCGTCGGCGCGGGAGGATATGGCTGTTACGCTGAGCGCCGCGTCGCTGCCGCCAGGCGGCACTAGTCGACTGCGCGGCAGGCGTAGGACACCAACGCAGGATCGTGACCGAGGATCCCAGAACTGCGCGGACCCGGTACCCTCCAGGCCAAACGCGAGCAGTTGGTGCGCGGGGTTGACGTCGATGATGTTGACGCCCAGGATGTCTTCTTCATCCTGGAGAACGAGGGGAGTCATGAAACGCCCCTGGTCGAGATTGAGGCGGTAGATTTCGTTGCCCGCGGCCGAGAACAGTGCATCGCAGGAGGGAAAGTGATACGCGAGCGACCGGCCGAAGCGCGGTATGCGCGTGCGGTAGTGGAATCCACCCTGGGTATGTACCTCAATCGTCCGGTCATTTTGCAAGTGTATTGATTTCGTCCAGTCGTCGGAAAGCATCTAAGGATCGCTGATTAACTGAAGAACGGCACATAATAGAAAGACAGACTCACGTACCACGAAATCGACGTTCTCAGCGTCTGAATGTCGTTCAAATTTTAGAGTCAGCTGCGCGAGATCCCAAACTCGCATCTGTGGCTTGTAAGTTCCGGTGGCGATGGCGAATTGTCCATCTCGAGTTGTTTTTATCCGGTTGCTGGCTTCGGGAAACTCGAATCCCTGTATGAGCTCGATTGTTCCTTCAACATGCTCCCGGACTGCTCGCTTTCCCTTTCCTTTCGCAGCGCGCTTTCGCGTGAGCCAATCCGGCAAGGAGGAGGAGGAGGAGGCCGTCGCTCCATTAACGGTGTATACTTTGACGTTGTTGCTTTCCACAGCCATTTGTATTTAGATAGGACTCCCGAATGAATAAGGAGATTCAGCCCGACGATGGAGCCGAGTTTACGACGACAGAAAAGTCGGCAGAGAAAGTTGGGGGAAAGCGAGATAAGAAAATTGGACGTAGTGGCAGTGCTACGGACGGTCACGGGCTATGTCAACAGAGCCAAATGAAAAAACGCCCAAATCTAAAACGGGAAGGTGTCACTTGGTACTCAAAGCCGGGATTTGCCGGCCGAATTTCTGATACTGATAACCGCCATCAGTTGTGTACAAGCAGCACGCAGGAGACACTAGCAGCAACGGCCTCGGCCTGTTATTACTTCTATAGATTATAGTTCCACTGCAGGGGACACCGCAAGCGCCAGTGGCATCAGAAGTCCACATTACCCTCCTTTCCTTCCACACCCCAGCTCCGCTCAGGGAATATCCTCCGCCTTATCAGGCAGAGCATGCGGGGCATTGAGCGCCAGCTGCCGCAGCTCCGCGAGGTCCGCCTCGGGCTTGAACACCGTCGACAGCGGGAACCGTGCGCCGCACTGCGCGCGGAATTCGTCAGCCCGCAGGGACTTGATGGTCCCAAGGAACGCCGCGATCGCGAGCGCGGTCTGTAGCGGAGCAAATGGAGTAAGTGGAGAGGAGAAGCGAGAGTATTGGGAAGCACCTTAATGTCGAGGAGGACCTCCGCGCCCAGTACCGTGAACACGGTGTCCTCGACTTGGTCCCGCGGCGCCTGTAGCTTGACCATCACTTGAGCGGCGGCCAAGACGGCTGGGGCGGAGGCGGAGTGGCGCTGGAGGTATTGGGAGTTGAAGGCCTCGTACGAGACCTCGTCCGGGAGGAGCTTGGCGATCGACTCGGTCAATATCGGCCCAACGACCTGCGGGGGCTCGGGGAGGGAAGAAACTTGGAGAAAAGAAGCGTCAGATTCGACAACAACCACCCAGGGTCGTGGCGTGCACACCTGTCCGACGGAATTCGATACGCCGTATGTGCAGCTCCGGGTGCTCCGAGTCAATGGCAGCAGCATGCGCTAGCGCTTTCGAGGCCTGGAGATATTTTTCTGCAGGATCTCGGGGTAAACACACACCAAGAACGAGAGCGAAGGGTAAAGGGACTGACTCCGTCGAACGGCGACATCATAGGTCGCTATCCACACCTCGATATTTGTGTCCGCGAGGGTGGCCAACGGCTTTAGTAATTTAGCAGCCCTTTCGAGCGGGTCAGCGCACTGCAGGAGCTTCGAGCCGTCGGGATCGTCGTCCTTGGGCGTGGGCTCTAGACCCTTGTCGTCATTATTCGACTGAGGGGTAACTATTACGAAACAGATGAGCTATGTGCGCAAGCGAGCGGCGTAAAAGAAACATGCCCTTTTTGGCGTCCTCCTGGATCTTCTGGGCGGCCTTCTTCGCCTTCTTCTTCGCCTTTTTCTGGGCATCCGTGAGTTGGGCTGAGAAGCAGATTAAATTAGAGCCAACTCAAATAAAAACACGTACCAGATGCGGTCGCCGCAGTACCTATTGAAGGGTTGTCATGTACAGCGACGAAGATCTACGGGGATGAGAGATTGGTCGAGAACTCCGACGAGGAAACGACAGACCCGCGAAGCAGACAATGCGGCCTTGACGTAGGCGGGATGCGACCGAAGACGGTCTTCCCATGTCAAAAGGCTTTTATTGAGATGAGCAACGAACGCGCCGGCAGGAGAGGCAGCAACGAACTTGAGATAGATATTAATCGTGAACTTGCGCAGTGAATATCCGTGGAAATCGTATTGGTCGTCCTCGACCTCATCGAAGACCTTATTCACGGCCATGTACTTCTTCAGTGCGGGACCGAACTTCTCATTGCGGTTGTGCGCGTCGGCTTCTTCGACGAGGTAGAGCAGCGACTGCATGTCCTCCAGATCCGCGCCGGGGCTCGCGGCGTCTTTCTGCGCGAGAGTACCGCGAGTCAGTCGGGGCGACGTGGTACGAGGACGATACGCACTTTAGTGAACAGTCCCAATAACGCACTGGCTTCTTCGACCATGCCAGCTCGGAGGCGGTATTTTGCGCTTTTGGTGTTGAGGAATCGGTCCTGGCCGTCGAGGTACCGCGCGTCCTCCAGACATCGGGCACCGCCAAACAAGTCCCCGGCGCGCTTGAGCACGCGTCCCTTGAACATGTGGAGCTCGGGGAGCGTGGGCGTGTGCACCAGTGCGGCATCCAGAATTACGAGCGCCTGCGCGTGCCGCCCGAGGTAAGAGTGGTGTTGCGCGAGGAAATACAGCGTCCATAGATACGATGTTGGCTCGACGTCCGTGGAGGTCGACGAAGAAGGCTCGGGGGAGGTCGCACTGAACTTGTCCCGGGCGGCTACAGCGACCTCTTCGATTATCTCCTGTTTGGGCTTGTCCTGGTACAGGCCTTTGATGTCAGAGAAGAGGGACGGGACGCCCTTTTTGAGGCCGGAGAGCAGGTACGGGGTGACGAGCTCCTTGAAGTGGTCGCCGGACGCGATCGTCAGTGCTAATCGTCGCGGAGCCGTTGCTCGGGGAATCTGGGTGGCGAACTCTTCGAGGACGGCGAGCGCCTTCGAGGCACTTGGGTCCGTCGCGTCTTGGGGAACACGTTGAGTGAATGCTGATGATGGAAAGAATGCGTACGTACCTAATACTAAGCCAAGATTAGAGAGATAACCGCGATAATATTCATAGCAATCCGGGTTGTGCTCGACGAGCACGCGCCACGCGTGTTCGGCCTCGTCAGAACCCACTTTAGAGAGCAGGCGTGCGCGAATCTCCATTATGGAGGTCCGATCGACGATGGATCTCGATTTTGCGTTGACGTCGAGCATCGCCAGCGCTTCGGCGAATTCGCCTAGGTCCTCCAAAAGGCGGACATGGTACAGCATGGTCTCGGAGTGCTCTACATCGTAATCGGGGACGTTCTAGATGCTGTGAGCGAGGCAGGAGAGGGGGCCGCGGCGTACGCACTTTCAATGTCCCCTCGTAATGCTCCATTACTTTCTTCGCCTCCGTCAGGTTCCCATTCAAATGGTACGCGACGGCCAATGCAACCCAATGCTGGCGCATTGCGGGGCGGATTTTAAGCAGGGTATAACGAGTCTCCACCAATCCATCGTAGATGCGTAGTTGTGTCTGCAGCTGGGCCGCGTCACGTAGGATGTTCAGATTTTCCTGATATCGGATTAAATGACGATGGGATTGGACAGATGGCGCACGCACCTTGTCGAACCGCAACGCCTGCGTATAGCACTTGAGCGCCTCCTCGTAGTTCTTCTCTCCCTTGTGTATTAAGCCGTAGACATGCCAGCAGATATGTGATGTGAGATCAAGTCGAACGCCCTTGCGCACGAGCTCGATACCCTCTTCGCGGCGTCCCATGTGGGTTAGCACGAGGCCCTTCATGCAGGTCGTCTCTACATAAAGATAGAAATTCATGGATTCGGTAAATAGAACTAACTGCTAAACGAACGCACCTCCATGCTCGGGGAATTTTTTAAGGATTTGGTCCGCGGTTTTCAAACCTTTTTTCAGCTGTCTAGTCTCGTATAGTGTGAGCAGTTCCTTGAACAGGGTCGACTCCTTTGGCGGTAGCGCGCGCTTGGCTGGAATATCCGACATATAGCTTTCGTGGCGATTTTCCGCTTCCAAAAATTGGGTGGTATGCCGTTAGCGTGTTTTAGTGACTGCGACACCAACACAACGCGACGAGGTTCAAGAGGTTTAATGAAAGTTTGGACGAAGGTGTATAAGCGAGCGATCACCGTGCAAATCTCGCCAAATCTCTGTCTTCTACATACCCTCATCAAGTCTCCCAAGAGGCAGACATCGATAGCTCAAACCTTCGCAACCTCAGGATAGCTATCTGACGCAAGGAATATCCTGAGGCACGAAGGTTCGAGGGAATTATTATAATTTCTGGGAGACTCCCAACTCGGGTTGCATCCAATGAATTCGAGGGGCCAATTATACAGTGTTTCTTGGAGCGCTAAGCTACGAGGAAACTCTCTGGATTGGCCGCACAGGCTGCAAAAACGGCCCTCAATTGTTGCATGGGCGTTCCGGGTGCTTTTTTGAGTTTGACATCCCCAACCTCGCCCTCTTCCTCGTCCTCTTCATCCTCTGCAGTCTCTTCGAAACCCTCCCAGTCGGTGTACGGGTTCACGCGATCCAACATGTCGACCATGATCTTGGCTCCTTCATGAGAGACGTCCAATCTGTCCTCGCTGGCCTCGATGCACACAAAAACGCCTTGCAAGCCCAGCTTCAGCAGGCACGGCGGGCAGACCGACTCTTCCTCGACGACCTTCTCGATGAAGAACGGCGTGTTAAGCAGGTCCGACATCGGGTACGGACTCTGCAGCACCGACGGCGTCCCACCGATGCCTCTGCCACCAAACATATTCGAAAACACGTCCGTGCCCTCGGAGGGTTCTCGCACCCAGCTTTTCAAGAGGGCCAGCGCGTCCGCAATGACCGGCCGGAACTCGTCGATGGCTGAGGAGTCACTGATGGTGGGGTCAGGGAGCGGTACGCCTGCGTCGTGGAGGGCCTGCTTCCCGAGCGCCAGGTTGCCGTCCAGGGCTTCGAGATACTTAATCGCACCCCGCAGGTATCGGCCCTGGATCCATCTGGGAAGAAAGAGTCGGTGCTCGGCCAATCAGCGTTTGATCCGCCGAACTCACGGAAAGCTGGAGTAGTAAAAAGTCAGCCCGCTCTTCTCGTCCCAGTAGCAGCTGCTCATGGTGAGTCGCAGACGCGGGGGTGCTGGTGGAACGGAGTTACGCTGTCATAAACGCAAGCCCATATGAACTCTCGGAAGGATAGGGGACTGTGCTTCTCCATTCTTCCGACATCAGGTGCTTATTTTGACGGGTGATGTCGATGAGTCTTGGAAGCGCAAATTTCCTGATTCGGAACCCTGTCATAGGAGATTCTACGATGGTACATGGATGTATTCGAAAGCAAAGCGAAAACAGGGAGATGAATAAAATAAAATAGCAACAATTGTTACATATTAGGCCACACGTTGGGCCAACCGATATCCAAGTGAGATGATAGAAGCAAGAAATCAGGGCCGGGCGGTCATCCTATCCTTCTGAACTAGGGGAGCTATGCTTAGCTTTCCTCGACGCAGCCTTTGCGTGTTTTTTCTACAACCAATAAATAATCATTGACGTGAAAACGAAAGAAAGAAAACGCACCTTTGTGCGCGTGCGCTGCCCCCTGCCCAACCGCTCCTCCCCCGACGGCTCGTCCTCCTCATCCTCCTCCTCGTCATCCAGAACAGCGGGTTCCGATCTCTCTTCTGCATGAGGATCGTCCTCGCTCATCTCGTCATCGTCGTCATCCGAATGGCCCGAGTGCCGCTTTCTTCGTCGTCTACACAAGGGCCGCGTAAATATCTGAACACGTCAAAGGAGGGGTGGGACGCACTTGGTCGGGTTGCCGTTCGCCTTTGCCGGCGCCTTACGCTTCGGCGCCGCCCGCTCTCTCCGCTCCTTCTTCTCCTGTGTAAAAAAAATATTAGTCAAAACCCAATCACCCATTGAACGGGCACGAACCTTGGTCGGATTGAACTTCTCGTGTATCCACGCAGACATGTTCGCATCCAGATAGTTGGTGTCGCGGTTCTACCCATCGACCAATGTCAACACGCCGCATCCAACAAAGCGACTCAGTGCACCGACCTTCTTGGTGTGGTCCGCTGTCTCCATCGGACGGAAAATGTCCCTCGGGAGCGACAGCTTGCCCGGATACGTGGTAATGTTGAGCGAGTGCAAATGCGCCCAGATCTTGATCAACTCCTGTGCCAAATCGCAAACGACCCAGAAATTCTGGAGGGAGGAAGGAGTCATCAGCATGAGCCGTGCAAGCGATGGCTCCGGTAATCTCACCTCCGAGCTGTCCCCCTCCGCGTCGCAGATGGTTTTCCCCTTCCCGGCGAGGTGATAAAGAAGGGAGATCGTGTCGGCGTTGGCGATTTGCAGGAGGTAGAATTGTATATATCTGGGAAAGACGCGTGTCACGGTTAGAACCCACTTGCATCCAAAGACGGAGGCGACATACTTGGCAGTATCAAGCAGCTCGTCTCGCGACGTCGCAAAATCGGGATGATGTGCTAGGAAATGCAGCAGTCGGATGAAGATCATCTCCAGATGCAGCACCCGTTTCGCTACCACGAATCGTCAGCTCCATTCGCGTGCCAAAGACACTCGCAGGCCGCACCTGGGGGTAACTTTCGCATCGCGCCATTGACGTAGGACATCGCCTGGTCACGAAAGTCAAACAACGCCCACGAGCTGAGTGAAATAGCTTGACAAACCATGGTCTTGACGTCCGCTTCAGGATCGTGAACCGTGAGGAACGGGATGACGTTGTAGTGTGCCGGGATTTTCTGTCGCTGCGAAAGAGTGACCAGCTTCTTCAGGAACGTCATCCGCACGTCGAAGCATGTATCCTACCGCAGCTCATCAGCACGGGGTTCCGCTCCGAATTCCAAAGAGACACACCTGCACAACGAGTGCCAATTTGGCGAACTTGGGCGCTATCGTCTTAACGAGTGTCGGGACGGTTGACAGGTGAAGCAGCGACACTGCCGCCTGCAGCCGCATGCGCGACATCACTTTCGGACTACGGGCGAAAGCGTCAGTGAGGATATCAATGGACAGTGGACAGCTCACTCCTCGCCGGAATCCTCCGTCAACGAGCCCCCGTAGTCGACCAAGGTCGCCAGCATCTTGAGCACGGGCGTCGCGATCTCGAGGGCCGTATCTGCCTCGGCATGTGCGAGCGTCCGATATCTGCAGACTTTCAGCGCGAGGATTTTCGCGCGCAGGTTGTCCGAGACCTCCGACTCGTCCGCCCACTCTTCCGCTTCCCCAGTGTCCACATCATCCTAGAGTCAATCAGTACCGGTGTGTGCATAGGAAAGACGTCGCGACGGACATCGAGGAGTTGCGTCGGAACCACGAGCAGTTTTTTCAACAGGAACGTCATGACCTCTTCGCTCTTGTGCTCGAATGCATCGGGCGCAAAACGGGCCAACTGGGCGAGGACAGCGACATGCGCGACTAATGTCTCCGGTTTCGTGTTTCCGAGCGCGTCGGAGATGGCCTTGAAAGAAATGCAAATGAGATGTGAGTCGGAAACGGATAGTAGGAGGGGGGTGTACCTCAACCACTTCGGTGCACACGGCCGCCTTGTTCTTCGAGAACGCCAAGAAGCGCGCGGCGAACTTCGCCTGGCGGAAGGTGCCTTCCAACGCAAGGCGCTTGATACGATCCAGTGTGCGCCTGCCACAACACGACTTGAGTATTGGAGACGCGAAAGAAAAACACAACGCACTTGTCCGTGGGCGCCAGCTTCTCGTCCCAGCGCACGACCGCCGCCAGCGCCTGCAGGGACACCTCAACGAGCAGCCCGTGCTTCTCGTCCGCCACGCCCTTGACCAGCTCGCCAATATGACTCTTATACAGCGCCGCGATGTGCTTCGACACGTACTTGAGCAGCTTCAACGAATTGTCTGACGCCAGGACGTTCGTCTTCTGTAGGCGTTTGATGAGCGTCGGTATCGACGACATGTTCACGATCCGCAACGATCCCTGCCGCAGCAGCAGGTTCATCGTAGGCGCTATACTCGAGGAGACTACGTCCATGCGCTTGGTGAACTCATTCTGTGGTACGGTCAGCATAAGGTAGGTCCGTGAGGGATGGGCAGCACTAACTGTTGCTTTGACGAGGCCCTTCAGGTCCGTCTGGACGTCCATACATATCTTCAGCAGCTTGTACAGCCTCTGCTCGTTGAGTTTCGCGAAGGTGTGGAGGTCCTCCGACACCTTGTGTGGTTCGGGGCAGGATGCTGCGATATCGGATGAGATTTATCCCTCATCGACGAGCGTGCAACAAACCACTTATATGCCTGATTACATCGGCGAGCTTGGTCATTATCGCCTCCTCGTTCTCATCTATGACGCCGCCCTAACGAGAAGTGAGTGGAATGGCCAGACTTGGTGCGAGAGGACGCACATTGTTTGCGATGCAGCTTTCGACAAAGTGGTCAAAAATGGTCGGTCGCCTAAGGGGCAAACATTGAGTGGAAAGGCCCGAGAAAGGCAAAGGGAGACGTACGCGCGTTGCAATGTGCTGATCGACAGCAGGATGTTTGCACTATGGTCGTCGTCCAAGAACGCCATGACGGTCAGTAACCGATCCGTCCATGCCACCTCATCCACCTCAGCGTTTTTGGACGTCGAGGGCGTGGACGATGATGGCAAGGGAAGGATGTACTCCGCTATCACCTCCTCCACCACCGGCCGAATATCACTAGTGACCTTGATCATCTGAAACATCTCGTTCGGAATCCACGCAAACTGCGAAATGGCAGCGGCATCTTTGCTTTCGCTGTGTGACGTGTTAAGGTGTGCGCCGAATGAATAGGTAGGTGCGCGCACATCTCGGGGTACGCCAAGGCGTAAAGTTTTCCGAGCGCCTGCAGCGCTTCCACCCGTACGGCGGGCTGAATAAAGGTGAGTGGGATGCAGATGGAAGGACCTGCCGCACACCTTCTTGTCCACCCCCCGCCCCGCCACTGCCCGCAGCTGCTCCTCCTTGACATGGTGGAGGGCAGTCTCGTAATCGAGCTGCGCGTAGACCCGGCATACCGCCGCGCGCACTTTATCGTCTGGGTCAAGGAGCTTCGCCGCGAGCGCCTCCTCGATCGCGTCCCGCTGCTCCGCGTGGCTCCCGAGCAGCGCCTTGGCGGCCTCGACGAACTTGAGCCGCACCGCCGGGGCCTTGTCGTTCTTCCGCTTCAGCCACATGTTCCACGTCGACGGGAACTTCTTGGTGAGCTCCAGGCCGCCAGCACTGTCCGCGAACATCTCGCCGAGTACCTGCGTGACGATGAGCCGTAGCTGCAGCTCCTCCGTTTGCAGCTCTTCTTCGAGCTGGGGGATCACACTGGGCAGGACTGCCGGGCAGGAGTGATACAGACGCTTGACGAGCTCATGCGTCATGCGGATATCGTCAAAGTCATCGTCGCGCTGCGCGACAATGCTCTCGGTAAAGTATTGCGAGACGTGTCGCATGAGCTTGTCCGCCGTCTCATTGCACACCTGGACCGCGAGGCGGTAAGCGGGCTGGTCCAGGCGCTATGAGCAAGTCAGCGCGTCAGAAAAAAAAGATGGTCCGTGCCACACACCGTATTCTTGTCCATAAACGGAGCTAATACTGTGTCGAGCACGTCCCCTGGTAACGCCTGGCACTCGTCGATGAGCGCGACAAGGATCTCAGAGATGAACATCTCCATCTTTTTGGGGAGGTCGCGTCGCACGAGTATGAAAAAGCTCTTGAAGAATTCGAGCATGAGCTCGTCTGCGTTCTGGAGATCGCACACGAGGACGACACTCTTCACGGTGGACAGGGATTCCAAAAGATCGAAGTACTCCGTGTAGTACAGTGAGTCAGAGGCTTTGAGACCGGTCGTGAGCTGCTGGATGAAAAACTGGAAGATGTCTCGCAGTTCTCCCTGCGTGTACGGTGCATCCGGGGCGGTGAGACGGAGAATATCGGCGAGACAGCATGCTGCGAAGGCTTTTACTCCGCGATCCTTGTGGTGGAGAATAGACGCGTTGATAAGCTCCTTGCGAACCACGCCGAGAGAGGTGACATCAACGAGCTCCTGCTCCATCTCGGCCATTTCCCGGTGCAGAGCCTGCAATTTTTTTATGAGGGCATCGGTAGAAAGGCCTTTTCCGACGAGTTTATCTCGGAAAGCGAGCTTCTTGGGCGATGGGGCGACATTGTGGCGGGTCTGGGCCACCATCTTGGAGGATGAAGATGAGAACGCGTTGTGTGTGATTATTTACTTCAAGCACCTTTGTCCCAATTTAGGGCGGGCCTCAGACAGATAGGGGTCATTAAAATAATTATGACTGCATACAAACTGTGTAGACTACTACTTAATGTCCAGTGGTTTCATCGCACCGGGATATATCTCGTGTTCTTGAAGGAAATAGAGGAGAACCCCGAAAAATCCGGACGCTGCTTCGCGCATGGGCTTCAAACTTAAATCACTGGTGGGGCTCGAGACTATCAGCACTAGAGGCGGGCGTCAAGAGTCATGGGCTCTGTAGCTGTGATGTGTTCGAAACCGAGGCGGACAGGATTAACGACGAGAAAGACTGGCCCTTCCAGGATGGCAGATTCTCGTGGACAACCGAGCCCCTGTCGGTAGATATTTGAATAAATGAATGAACACCCGCTCGCCAATATGAAGGATATTCAAAATGCCGCTGCTATATCTTCCTCTCCACAAAGTATTCCGAGTGCATCGCAAAGCGGCATGAGGAGTCGTGGATTGCATGCGGCTGTTTTTGCCATTATTGTAAATGAACGCAACATCCCAAAGGCATCGCGGTCAGCGAGGAGTGCGTCCAAGCCAGCCCACAAATCGGCGGAGAGATTGAACACGCGCCGGTTCCGCCAGACAATGGTTTCCACGTGTGGCGCACGAAGGGAACTAATGACTGGGAGGACGTGCCGACGTGTGAGCATGGAGAGGTCAATCTCCAGAGCTCTGAGCTGCGTGTTGTGTTGTAGATTCACTTGGACATCAAAATCGCCTATCGGAGGTGAGATGAAGAACGAGGAACAGGGCTGAAAGCTCGCCTGTTTTACTAGCGAAGCGAAGCGTCAGGTGGCGAAGATCGGTGCTGAAGATTTCCAGTATCTCATTGAGACGAGGAATATCGTCAAGCGGCCGAATGTTTTCGATGCTCAGCGTGGATAGGGTGGGCACCCGATTGTCTGCGAACCATCTCTCGTGGCCGCACAGTGAGTGCAAGTGGACGCTGCGGAGGCGCGCGGGCATCTGGATACCCGACGGAAAATCGCCAGGCTGTGTGCGGACGGGCTCAAAAAAGACTTCTTCCAACAACGGGAAAGAACCCATGAACTGTACGGCACTCGCGAACGCTGGGAATCGAACGGCCATCAAAAGCGTGGTCACGCCCTTGAAAGTAGTCGCCAGGACTGACAGGGTTTGGGGAGGAATCATCTTCTGGCGGTGGATGCGAAGCGTCCGGACGCTCGTTAGTTTGGCCAACTGCGCTATGTTCTCGTTGACTTGCTTCGACAGCTCTCTTTCTTGAGCTGGAAGAATCCAAAATTTGCGAACAGACGTCGCAAATGTGCACAAAGGATGTCCCAAAAGCGCAAGGAATCTGGCTTCGTAGGGACCTCCCAAGTAGAGGATGATTTCTCCAAATAAATAGTATCGTGTCGCCTGGAGCCATGGTTTGGACACCAGACTGCACGAAAAAAGTTGTTTTAGGTCTTCGCGGTGCTGTTCGACGATTAAATTCAAGATCTCTGGCGGGATGCTAACGGGCATGAGAGTCAAGACTTGGTGAAGATGATGCCATCAATTCAGTCTTGCTCCTGGATTTTGTTGGGATTTTGCGTCGTCTACATGAATCGGCCTTTGTGCCCTGCAGTGCGACCACGCGTGGTCAACCAGACCGTACACGCTCACCGTTCCTCCAGGCGTGCGCCCGGCCCAACTTGCGTTGATTTGGGTACATTTGAAAAAGTCGAACCCGCAAACTCGGCTTTTTTTTTTTTTTGTATCAAATTTATTTCCCCGCCGTCGCGTACGATATGTTAGGGATCCCTCTGTACTACGGTGTCCAACCCGATCAATATGACTGTTCCGTCTGTTCTGTAAGTGCGGCAAGCACTGGGAGCGCGCGAAGCACGCTCCGAGCGGGGATGTCCCGCTAAATAAGTAGGGCACTAAGCCACTATGGTAAGTAAGGTAAAAAAGAAGAGAGGAAGGGGGCGAGGGAGGCGCGGGCGTGCAGCCTCATGTAGGAGGGATCCAGTCCGGGCCGATGTCGCGTGGGATCCGGGCAGGCAACAGCCCCGCGGGCAGTGGGATGGCGCTGAGCTCTGCGATGCGTTCTCTACGGGTAGGTTTCTCGAGGGGCGGGAGGGTCGGGACCTCCCCGTGCACGGTGCGGAAGCGGCCGGAGCGGGCGATGAACGCAAAGAGCAGGGGGAGGAGTTTCGGGTCGGTGAGGAGCTTCGTGAGCACTCGGGACTTGCGGCCGCCGAGGCGGTGTAACTCCTGTCGCGCGTTGGCGTGCGCGGGGCAATGCAGGAGGTAGTGGGCGATGGTCTCGTCCTCCCGGTGACAACATGGGCAGACCGGGGAATCTGCACGCTTTATCCGATGTAAGTGTTTATTTAGAACGGTGTGGCCGACACGTAGCTGGATCAAGATGGACGCCAGACTCCGGGGCATCCGTTCCGCAAGCTGGATGAACTTCGGAGACGGGAATGTGGGATCATACCGCGTGATGCGCTGGTACCGCGGGGATTTCTTCCACTCGGCGGCAATCCGCCGCTTGAGGCGTTCCTCGTACTTCTGTCGGTGCGCCGACCGGCTGATCGGCAGTACCTTGCGGTACACGGGCGGAATGGATCCCGGCGCAGACGAGCCTTCCTGCGCCGCCTTCTTTGCCTCCACATCCGCACGCTCATTGCCCGCAATGTCCCTGTGGCCAGGCGCCCAGCGCACCGTGATGCGCGTCTCGGGATGACGTCGGGTCACCGCCCGCGCGTGCTTATCGAGGGTGTCCCAGATGTAGTGGGACGGTGCAGGTCTCACCAATGCCGTAGCCTTGATCGCTGCCTGGCTGTCAATAACCACCGTTACCTCGCCCTCGAGCACCGGCTGCGCCCATAACAGGCCGAGCCCGAGGCTCCCCCCAATACCCTCGCTCTCATACACTGTATGGCGTGTGGCCGCCCCCAGCTGCAGGCGGGCCGAGCGTACCTCCACGCTGTCCCGGAACAGCACCGCTGCCGCGCCTATCTTCCCGTCGATCCCTGAGCCGTCCGTATACACCTTCCATCGTACCGTGTCCACCGCCTCTGCCGCCATCGCCTCGTCCTTCGAGCTCTGTATGCTCACGGCCATGCTCGACTTCCAGTTTGCCCCGAATCTCACCGCCTTTATCTCCTCCATCTTCTCGGGCTGGATCTTGAACTCCGCCATGAGCTCGTGCAGGGGCGTCCGATGTTTCTTGACATAGCGCTTCGCGGCGTTCGCAACGGCGCCGTGTAACGGATGGGTCCTCGTGATTGTCGCCAGCCGCATTGCCGCCCGGTATCGCGCCTTCTCCACCAAGTACTGTACCGGGAGGAGGTTTGCGTAGGCGTCCAGCACATCAGTCGGCGTTGACGACAGCGCTCCGGTGATTGCGAGGGCGGCACGGCGCTGTATAGTACGCAGCTTCCCGAGGATGCCGCGGTTTGCGGAGCTGCGTGACCTGGCGTTAGCTGGGTTGAGGAAGATTTCCGCGCCGTATAAGAGACGGGGGACGCAGGTCGAGAGGTGCAGCTGCCGCATCGGCCCCGCCTTAATCCCCCTTGATGTGCGGGCCAGCCTGGCCACCTGCGACAGCCACCCCTGGCCTTTACCCAACGCCGCGGCACCCTGTTCTTTCCACCTGAGTTCCCGGTCGATATGGATGCCTAGCAGCTTGACCGACGTTGCTGATTTGATCATGTGTCCACCCAGTTGGAGCCCGAATCGAGGTTCTGGTACTCGCCTCCGCGAACCAAACGGTCCCGGAGCCTTACGCCTCATGGCATCCAGGAGCTGGTACTTGCTGGGGCCAAATTGCGCATTGTGTTCCGCGGCCCAGCAGTCGACCCCCCCAGGACGCTGGATAATGTCGCGAATCTTGCGGTGTGTATCGTGGAAGTCCGGCCCGGTTGTGATCAGCGTATTGTCGTCAACAAATACCACCGCGGCCTCACCATTTATCTTCTTCGGGATACGCGCCAGCTGCGCGTTGTATATGAGGTAGGCAATCACCGAGTGCGGGTCGCCCTGGTCCAGGCCATTGTCCACGGGGAAGGGGTCCGATATGTAGTCATCAAATACGATCCTGGTGCTTCGTCCCGCTTACCGACACCGCATCCAATCGGTGTGTTAACGCGGAACGCCGGCCATACGCATGTTGTGTATGAGGCGGTCGATATCTACACTGGGGAAGGCACCTTTCACATCCATACACAGAACACTAGCCACTTCACCTTTGCGCCATGCGTCCTTCACTATCTTCACCACTGCATGCACGGCGTCGGTGGTAGACCGTCCCGGTCGGGCCCCATAGTGGTTGTTGGGGAGGATCCCTGCGCGCTCCACCTCCATCATCGTCTGAGAGGTCTTGGCCGTGTGGTACAGCCGCGCGTCCCCCTCTGTGAGGACCACCGGGCGGAACACCCCCGGGTTCGCATAATCACCCTTGCCTGGCTTCCGCATGACCAGGCTATTGTTGTGGTTCCACCCCGGTGGGTAGTACTCTAGCTCGTCGAGGGTGCGGAAGATGGGACCGTAATAAGGCACAAGCAGGTACACATTATTCACGTACACGCAATTGGGCGTCGAGCCCTCCCTGGTGGCCTTGTACGGCTTCATTTTGGCAATCACACGATGGAGGAGGGCGTCCGAGATGGGCTCCCACCTGTAGGCCGGCTCCGGATACACAGGGTCCTGTGGGACAGAGGATATCAGCATCTTTGCGGGGAAGAATTCTTTGTAGAACGCAGCGCTCTTGTCCTCATTCGTAACCGCCTCCACGGCCCTCCCTGTTCGCTCGTCCTTGGTTACCAACGTGGGGACTCGAGATCGGCCCCCGTCCGATGGGGGTCCCTCTGCCAGGCGGCCCGCCACAAAGACGTCGTTTGGGTTCAGGGTCCCGAGGTCCTCAAGCCACTGTACCCAGTGTGCCGCCTTCGCCACCGTGACTGCATCCGAGTAGCGGTTGCGAAGTACCCGCGCCTCCTCGTGCGCCGGGTGCTCCGGTGTGTGCCGCAGCAAGTAGGACGCCTTCCTCGCCTGCTGACTCGCCTTCTTCAACTCCGCAAGGTGGGGGGACCACCAACGTTTCGTGTAAGCCGACGGTTTCGACATGGGAACGCATGCGGCAATCGTCACCTGGATCGCCTCGTTGACAGCATGTATTGCCTTGTCCACCTCCTCCCGGGAGCCATAGCTCTCGGGGTGCGGGACGAGTGCTAGTTCCAAGAACAGCTTTGCCCGAAATTCATCCCAATTTGTCTTATGCCACACCGGCCGTGGGACATGCGTTACCACAACGTGCTGGATATCGAGCTCGAACACCACCGGTATGTGATCAGTTTTTACCGGTCGGATACCAGGGACTGTGTCGCACGATACAAAGGAGCACAGCAGGGGGGACGTGCAGAAGACGTTGTCGGTGCGGGTGTAGTTGCCCGTGCTCGAGGCCTGCAGTGTCGGTATGTCCTTGGGCAAGGCCATCTTCATAGTGTATTGCGCCAGAAGATCTAGCAAAGGCTGGGTGAGCGCGAGATTACGGTTGCTGAACAGATGGAAATTTCTCTCCTCGTCCCATAGCGGGTGATGGCGATTGAAATCCCTGCCCCAAATGTACTGGATCGGCCGCCCTGGCCGTGCCGCATTCGCGGGGTCGCGGAGGTACGTGAGGAGGACGTCCAGGGCGTTATTGTGGTCACAATCGTTGTAGATATTGATCATCCGTATAGTTGCCGCCGCCGTGTGCAGCTCGATGGCGGTTATGTCGGAAGACGGGAGCGGGATGACCGACCAAGTCGAAGAGGGAATGTGAGTATTGACCAAAATGAGGGAGCGGCTCGCCTTAGGGTCCCGCCCATGCAGCGCCGGGTATACCGCTGTGAAGCGAAGGTTGGTGCGCGACTGGCCGCGGAAGTCGATATTGGGTTCTTGGATAAGCGCGATGTCATATTTGTGTGGCTTGAGGGACTGGAGCATGTCGAGCTGGCCATGCAGGGACTTGTTCAAATTCTGTTGCCACACGCGCAGCCTGTGCGCGGGTGGCGCGTAGACAGCCGCTGTGGCGGGCCTCATTGGCGGTCGTCCACGGGAGCCCCCGGGCGTGGCAATAAGCCCGAGATTACCTCAGGCGGAACCGAATCCGAATCCGAAACCCTCGTCCGCTCCCGCATCCCCTCACCGTTCCCGAGGCAGCACCCCGCGTCCCCTCCTCCACGTCATCATGGAATACCATGGGTTTTGGCTTCGGTGCCAGGGCCTTGCGCACAGCCTCCCGATGCTTGCGTGCTGCCCTCTCCTCCCTCTTCTCCTGCTCCTCCGGCGTAAGCTCCTCATCCTCTTCCTCCATTCCCCCTCCGTCCTCCTCCGCTGCTGAGTCACCCCGTGCCGCCACTAACGCTTTCACCACGTTCATCTCGTCAGCCCACGATGGATGTTCCCCGCTCGCCCCCCCCAGTACACTCTCGTCGATCCCCCCGCTCCCGTTCCTGCTCGTACCTTCACCCGGCTCCCCCCCCCTGCCGATCATGTCATCCAGCGTTCTCTGCCGTTGCCCCCAGCCCGCGTCCGGCACGCACTGTGCCATCGGTGCCGTCGCCGTCATGTGCATGCGTGTCGCCGCTGCTGCAGCCGCTGGTGGGCCCGGTCTAGTCCACTGCTTACCCGTCGTCCTCCCATCCGACTCCGCCCTTCCGCCCATCTGCGCGTTCCCATTCTGCCAGGTCGCGTCCTGATTGTTGATGTCCGCCGCCGACTTGCGTATCGTTTCCCAGGTGCTGGGGTCCTCCGTGGGGAAGTACCTGTAGTTAGCCTCTGGGTTGCGCTCGAGGGCGAACTGTAACTTGTCAGCAAAGACGGGGCAGGTACGGTCTGCTGCCCCGTGTCCACGGTACGGTCGCTTGGCAGCCTTGCAGTTTGAGCACGCGCGTTCCACGTCCGTTACCATACACTTGTCAGTGCGGTGCATGTCCCCGCATCGCGCACAAGTGCCGTGAATCGATGGGCAGGACGCAGCGCTGTGGTTCGTGCCCACCACCTGGCACTTCAGACACCGTATGGGCTCCGACAGCAACTTGCGGGCGTTGACGTGCCGCCCATCCACGAAAAGGTGATGGTGGATCACATGGTTCGCGCTCTCCGCCCTCGCGAACCCGAAGATCGCGTGCGCCGAACGCTGCCCCGCGTACCTGCGCTCGGGCGCCTTGATGAAGTGCGCCTGCACTATCTCACCGCGTTCTAGTCCATTCGCGTCCTCGATGACATTGAACGCCTTTTCAACGCTCGGGTCGAACGTGGTGGGCACGAACTCCGCTATCACTGAGAAGAGGCGCGGCTTGAAGACCACCGTGCCTCCCATCCCCGCCAGGAACGCATCCATCCTCTTCGGGGCACGGATCCACTCTGCCGCAACCGCAGACGAGAGGTGGAACACCACCGCCCCGCTCTGCACCTGCTGTGCGCCCACAAATGCCGCCCCCTGCGGCGCCGTGTTATCTCCCAGCGAGGAGACTGTACTCGCTAGCGCAATGTTGGCCTTCTCCACCAGCTCCTTCTCCGTGAGCTTCGCCAGGCCATAGGCCTCCACGAGCGGGGACCGGTCCACCATGACCTGCCGCTCCCTCGCCTGCGCGTTCGCAACCGCCGCTGCGTGCTGTATCGGTGCCGCCGTCCCCCGCGCCGTCACCCCCGCATACGACCTCCCCCCGTTCGCCTCCTCCGCCCCCCTCCCCAGAGAAAGACTCACCTGTGGCGCCGCCTCTACCGCGCGTGCCATAACCTCCTCCACCCCATTGCCCAGGCGCTCCGCCACGGTGTATAGTTCGGCGCTCTGCTCCTCAATCGCCCGCGTTAGCATTGTCGCTGCCACACGCATCTCCTCGGGAAGGCTGCCATAGCCCTCGCCCGGAGCCGTGCCGCCCGCCTCCGCATACGCCAAAGTTTTCTGAACATCTGTTGCCATAGTATCCAGCCTGTCGATGATCTCGTAGTCGGTGTCGATCTCCTTGTTGTCAAGCACGGTGGCGACGGTGAAACACTGACTACCTGAACAGATGTGAAATGTAGAATAATGTCTATCAATGCCTGAGCACTAACAAACACTAAACCAACACTAAACACTAATCCAAACAATCGAGTGGTGCGAGTACGGGGTTCCAACCAAGTATTAGGTTGATATTTGAACTAGATCTGGTAATAGCTATTTACACGTAAATACTGGGAACGCTCCAATAGCCGATCCAGAGACTCTAATGAGGTCTAGACGAAGCAGAGAGTGGTTTTATCTCGATGGGGTGGTGTGGGGTAGTGCTTGGTAGTCAATAGACTCAAGACTTGTGATCCTTCAATGTTCTCCGCTGTAATATCTGTACCAATCCGTGTGCTTTCCCAAATCCTTATGAAACCCAATATGACCCGATACGACCCGATATGAAACCGATATGACCCGATACGATTCTGTTTCCTTAAGATTCTTTATGTGCACATAGATTCAACAACCAACAAATATATTTGACCAAGAATAACAGAAAGAACTAACAAGTTCCCAATGGTACTCCGAATGAATCCAAGGCTTCCCAAGCGACAATACCAGCTAAGCTGAGTACGTCTAGCAAGAAGGGGTGAATTCACTGGCTTTCCACTCGAAACCTGCTGGTATTTATACAGGAATTATACATCACATGATAAAAGAAATAAATACTACAATCAGTCCACTTCGGTATATACGGATAAAAGGACCTGGCTATTTAAAGGTACATGCATCAAAGACCTGGTTAAACGGCTAAATAAGTGCTCTATCCCGAGAGCTGTGCGTCTATCTTTCTGTTTTAAGGTGTTGCCATCATATCTTGATGGACTTGTTATCTTTAGACATGCCAAGTATAGCGTGTCCGGATAAATTGTAGTAGAGATTGTCCAGGCCAACCAGCTTAGCCTTATAGATAGACTGGCTGTCCTGCATCTCTACCTGATGACACCTTTGTCACCCAACTATTCCCATGGTGCCCTAATTCAACTGAATGGTTGGACTTTGATTTACATGTAAATACAATCTTGATGATTTACGCGTAAATACACAGCAGGTATTGATCCTGATAGTGTTACTGAATGTCCCTGAACGATTCCTGAACTCTCCAAGGCATCCAGGCTCGTGTGATTAAAGTTACAGTGACTTAATATGTCACAAATGTCGAACTTGTGCTTGCAACTGCACCAACAACTCTGCCGATTTGATTTGACCTGCAATCTGGATCCCTTATGAATTCACAGTCTAGATGGATGGTATGTGTTATGTCCTTGATATATGACACTTTCCAAATGTCCCAATTCGGTCGAATGGTTGAACATGGAATTACGTGAAATTCTATTGTAGCCCACCTGGCCATTGACCCTCGTGGTATCAGTGACCAGGCAAGTCTATACAATGTAATCTCTTGTGAAGTGCCTTTAGCCAACAGTCTGGACCTCACTATGGCTCTCATTGTGGGCCAAGTAATAAATAAGCATTGTTCTACTTCAGTAAGTAGAACAAGAACATTGAAATTGATAGATTTCAAGTCTGGTCATTTTCCATGCTTATCATCTCCCCCAAACATAAATTTTGACCGTCCCCGGTCAACAGTGCTCTTTTCTAGACTTTGAATTCATTTGCCAACCGTGGTTATGTGGCGGCAAGGTCTCGGTCCCCAAATATAACATTGATCAATATTTTTCCGAAAGCGGTAACTAAGTTCACTCGATCATGATCGAAATTGATTGCCGCTGTCAAAGTTTCTGGCTCGTCGCGCCCAAGTCCAATTCACACGTCCCATATTATTTCTGCCTCAGAACTGTTGAAGAAAATAGCACAGCATTATTCTCCTGTGATATTGACTTCAACATTAGCCAGTATGCCCTAGTTCAAGCCAAAATTTGTTGGTCAGCCCGGAGTCCGGAAATTCCGACCCAGTCTTCTCCAGAAAGCATAATGAAAGCTCCAGCCCATCATACATCCGATCATAATTGTAACCATGATCCCAAGTTTTGTTTCCATGACTGCAATAAATCATGTCCCAGGCAAGAACAGGTCCTCAGATTTGAACTGCAATTTCCGCGTAAATCCATCCGAGTCTCAATTACAAGATTTCGGCAACATCTTTGGTCCCAATGCTGAATGTATTCCATGGTGAGTACCCTCTCCCCCAAACAAAAATTTTAACTGCCCCAGTTATACCAGCGGCAATAAATTTCAGCTTAGATGTCACATTTTTAACGTGTAGTTCAATACAAGCCAGAAATATTCCAAGGCCCACATATCATCATTCAGCATCAATCAAACGATTCATCCCTCTCTATGGAACATGAACTGTCCTGTCCAATTGAAGACTATCCCAGAGATTTGGTGAGTGTAGTTTCCATGTATTTTTACGCGTAATTTGTAACTCATACCAGTTCCAACGGATATGATAGTTCAATACACCTTGCTTGCAAATTCGCACTTGGCACAAATTTCCCAGGGAATGAGAGGTCATTCAGGGTATCAAACATCATCTAGCCAACATCTTTTGGTTATAGACCCATCAGGAACCATGGCTACTCGCATCCCTGGCCTGCGTACATCTGCAGTCCAGGAATTCAATTTGAACTGCAGACCAGACTTCATCACTTTCTGGTTTATTGTGCGTTCAAGAAAATTCCCAGTCCTCCAGCACCGCATATTTTAGCCGAGGTAAGCACTGCCTTGCCAGTTCGAAAGTCTCATTTCTGGCTTTGAGTGAATTTGAATCAATAGTATGTTTGATTTGCTTCGACAAGTGAGGACTGGGGTGTTTAATTAATTAATATTTGTTGTCCCCAGTACACATTGCCATATCACATGTAAGCGACCCGATGTGTCGGTTAGACACAGCCAAGTGCTCAGAATCGTTCGGAGCCATTAACCAGATTCATCCAGGCCATCAACTGGCTTTCCTTGCCCCACAGGATTGAACTACCATTTTTATCAACATCCCTTTGACAATTTTCGCAATTTACGCGAAAATCAGTTGGCTGGACTGCACCATTGTTTTCATTCATCTCACCTATCAGCCCTCTTTGGCCCTCTTCATTTTGTGATCTCTGACAAGTGAACCACTTTATCACTGCTTTCCTTTCAACAGCCCTTGCTGTCTTCTTTCTCCAATCCCAATTCAAATCTGCCCTTGCTGAAGTAGGATTTCTCCTGCTTGAACCTCTGCCAAAAGCGACTGAAAAGATTGATTCAAATCGATTCCTTGCAGTGGTATGGGACTGACCTGTACTGACTGTGGAAAAAAGTGGGTTGAACCACCTGTGGGACATTCATGAAAGTTGATTGAGCCTGATTTACAGCCCTTGCGAGCCGTACCTTGAGCGTCAAGATTTCATCCAATGCCTGGTCATATGGATCTGGTTGTCTTTCATCATGATCAGCGTAGGATTGAGACATGGCAGGCTGATAATCATTGTTCTGATTAATAGACTTATTGCACCAGTAGTTATCCACTTTCCAATGTTGACTTCCAGGCCCAAATGGTATCCAATTGCCATCCCCAAGCTTGATTTTCCCGTCCTCAATGATGACCAAGCCTTTGGTCAAGGCTTCCTCCTTGTATGGGCATTCACGAGAAAAATGACCAGTCTGATCGCAATAAAAGCATTCAGACTGTCTGTCACTGGCCAAATCACCTGAATGGCCATTTGAGCCCATGCCCTGGTTGAAAACTTGTAAAATCTCCTCATGGCGGTTCATTGACTCGACCTGAAGAGACTGTACTTGTTTCTGGTGCGATTGCATCTGGTCCTTGATACTGGCAATTACCCTGATAATCTCGTCGAACCGTTCATCTTTCTCTTTCATTTTTGCTGTAGGGAAGTTGACAGTACTGTTATATGTCGAGTCAGGCCAAGGCCAAGGAAGTCCGACCTCGGAGTTCGCGGTTTCTCGCAACACTACAAAGAATAGAGTGAGCGACTATTCAGGTCCGCAGTTCCGCACAAGACTATAGTCCGGAGTCACGGAGTTCGGAGTTCGGAATTGAAGTCCGAATAGAGGATGAAGGCAGAGGCTCGACCAACGCCGAGATAGCGAAGAAACAATCAATAATCAAACTGAAGTACAAAACATATCTAACTAGCTTTTTAAACTAAGTACGCTATTGTCTATTGAATACAATAGCGTGCGAGATATTGGTAAGTAAGAAACGTTAAACAATAAGGTAGCAAGGTGACTTAGTAAGGTTAAACAATAAAGGACTTCGGGCTTGGTAAGGACGCCCGAGAAAGAAGTCGGACTAGACAATAAGGCCTCGGAGAAATACAAGTCCGTCGGCCCGATGAGTAATCAGTGATTAGAAGGGAAACGCTCAGTAGACCTTCATAGCGTGAAAACCTCTCGGGAATTGCCGGACCGGGCCGGCCGGTCCGACAATGCACGGATATAACAGTATCCCCCTCTTAAGACTCTTACCCTCAAGAGTCTTCGGAGTTAATCCTGTTTGATCCGCCCGGAAAATAGCGGTTGCCAAAATCACCGATGTCCGAGAATGTCCGAGGACGGCGACCGAAGTCCGGTATGTCCGTAAGTCCGATAATTCCGGAGCCGTGGGAGTGTTAAGCGAAAGACATATAAGGAGGGCGATTCGGAGTCGGAGTTTGAAATCCCCCTTGAACTTCAACCACCATGTCGTCTGCCAACATTGTCGTCCCACCCCACGGTAAGTCGTGCATCGGTGTTCGTCGGCGTCGTCGCTGACAACACCGACAGCCTGCCGCCGCACCGGGCGGACTTGTTTGAAAAAAATCGGGAAGTCCCATGGCTGCATCGAGTGCCAGCAGTCGAAGGTGAAGTGCGAGTGGACGTCGCGCGCCACCGACTCCGACCCCCGACCCCCGAACTCCGCGACCGCCATGGCTAGCGGCTCTGGGCCTTCGGCGCCCGACGCTGTCGTGGTTGCGGGCCCCTCGTCCGAGTCGCCTCGGGGTCTGAGACGTTGGAGTCCGAGGTCGCACCCCGGGGTCCCCGCGACCAAACGTTACCGCCCTCCCCGCCACAACTGCGTCCTCGCCTGCCCCTGCTGGTTCGAAATCGCCCAGCTGAAGCTGGTGGTCAAGACCGCCAATGAGCGCTATCGCTTGATCCGCGCTCCACACCGACGCAACCGCCTGAGCCGCTTGCAGCTCAACCACGCCATCTTACGGATCGAGGAGTGGATCAAGTCCACCGACGAGGACTTCACTTTATACCCGCTGCCTATTTTCCGGACCCGCGTCTCACTGTCCCCCGAGCTCTCCGAGGTTACACGCCTCGACGACCCCGAACTCGAGCCCGATCTAGATACCATTTGGTATGGGTTTGGAGATGATGTGATTGAGAACAGAGTTCGGTCTCGGGACCCGACGGCGAATCCCGAAGCGATGGATGTCGACGTCTCGGAGGTTTCGGGGTCGGTGGCCGAGGGAAAAGGAAAGGAGAAGGCGGTGGAGTCGGCGTCCGAAGAGGAGGAGGAGGAGTCCGAAGAGAAGGAGGAGGAAGAACAAGAGGAAGGTTCGGAGTGGGGAGGAATTCCCCCGGAGGACTTGTAGATAAAAGCCTCGGGGTTGTATTTAGAATAATTTTCTTGGTTGTAATGCGAAGTCATGTCCGATGTCCGATGTCCGATGAGAAGGCCGATGTGAGTGGAAGTCCGAATGTCCGATGTCCGAAGGTTAATAGTTCGGACCCGGCTTGTCGGGGTATCGGAGGTGGAAGCTATCGACAAGTTCTGGTGCGTGAACGTCGTCAGCTCCGACCCATGTATACTGCTCATTGGTGTTCTCGTATCCGAGCCATTCTAGCTTGTAACGGAGTTTGACTCGGAATCTCCGATCTAACTTTGAGTCAACGATGTCCTTAACTTCAAAGTGCTCCTCGCCGTCAACGACTTCAACAGCCGCCGGAGGCTCAGGGGCCCGAGAAGGATAAGGATTAGGAAGGTGAGTCTCAAGCTGAGAGACGTGAAAGACCAGATGGATACTCCGAAGCTCCTTCGGAAGCTGAAGTGTATAGGACATGGAGCTGGGTTTGGCGATGACTTCGTAAGGTCCGAGATACTGCTCGGAGAACTTCGGAGTTGGACGAGTGGTTCGGATATGCTTCGCCAAGACATAGGCCGAATCTCCGATGTTGAAGGTCGGACCGGGGTTGCGACGCCGATCGGCCGTGTCCTTATATCGGAGTTGAGCGGAGGTGATCTGCTCTCGGAGGAATTCGTGAAGACTTTGAAGGTCGACGGCCATGTCTTTAGCGTAAGTGTTAGCCACATCACGCTCCGAATGAATGGTTAAAGCAGGATGGTAGCCCTTGTTCGCGAAGAAAGGTGAAACTCCGGTAGATGCGTTCGGAGAGTTGTTGTATGCGAACTCCGCCAGAGGTAATAGGTGGTCCCAGTCGTCCTGTTGGTAAGAAGTATACATTCGGATGTACTGTTCCAGGGTCTGATTAGCGCGCTCAGTTTGCCCATCGGCTTCGGGGTGATACCCCGAAGTGAAGTGCAATTCCATGTCAAGCAGCTCGCCTAAAGACCGAAAGAACGCCGAAATGAACTCCGAACCCCGATCACAGGTGACGTGGGAAGGAACTCCGTGTTTTGAAAAGACGTGAATAAGAAAGAGTTGAGCCAGCTCCACTGAAGTGATGTGAATGGTGCAAGGGATGGAGATTCCTTGCTTTGAAGAGCGGTCAATAATGACGAGAATGTTGTTGAAACCACCGGATAAAGGTAGTTCCTCGATGAAGTCCATAGAAATTGAGTGCCAAGGCCGAAGTGGGACCGGAAGAGGCTTCAAAAGCCCGTAAGGTTTGTGCCTAGGCTTCTTGTTGCGTTTGCACAAGACACAAGATAGACAGAAATCCCGAACGAAACTCCGAAGGTCGGGCCAGGTGTAACCCCGACGCACAAGCTCCAAAGTCTGATTCTGTCCGAAGTGCCCCGAAAGGACGTGGTCGTGGTGGTATTGAAGAACTCGGACTCGGAGTTCGTCCGAAACTCCGTTGACTAAAGGCACGTAGATGTGTTCATCAAGTCGGAGAAGGCCTTTGTTGTCGATAGACCATCGGCCGGAGTCCGAAGCAGCATGTCCGAGTCCGATGACGGCCGCGGGGTCATCTCGGAGATGGGCTAAAATGTCGGAGTGAAGCTGCTCGGTGTCCATAATGACCGAAGCCCAAAGGACTGGTTCTTCAAAATAAGTGGCTCGGAGTGACGCTGATAACTGATCCTGAGTGAAAACGGGGCGAAAATTGTGAGGGTTAACTTGGCTGTAAGCCCTATCCCCCTCTTTAGGGTAGACGTCCCATCGTCTAGTTAATGCGTCCGGCTTGCCACCTAAACGCCCAGGGCGAAAGCGAATGACCATATTAAAATGGCAAAGGTACTCGGACCAGCGCACTTGACGACAAGTCAAGACTTTTGAAGTAGAGAAGTACTCCAGGTTCTTGTGGTCAGTGACCACGTCGATAGTCAGTGGTGCGCCTTCGAGATAGTGACGCCAAGTTTTGAAGGCATCAAAGATGGCTAGGAGTTCCTTGTCATGAACGTCATAGTTCAACTCCGAAGGATTGAAGGAACGACTCCGAAAAGCCACCGGGTGGATTTCACCGTCATCTCCGAAGATCAAGAGTATGGCGGCTAGAGCGTAGTCCGAAGCATTGGTCTCGACGATGATTTGTCGGCCCGGAACCCAATGGTGAAGGATCGGGGCTTCGGAGAACGCGTTCTTGAGGCGTTCGAACGCCGATTGGGCCAACTCCGACCAGTCCCATTTAACTCCGGATCGGGTCAAGCGAGTAAGGGGAATCGTGATGTCGGAGTAGCCGTTGATGAAACGCCGATAGAAGTTGCAAAAGCCGAGGAAGGATTGAATGTCCTTGACCTTCCGAGGGACAGGCCAGCCAAGAATGGCGTCAACCTTGTCCAAAGACATCGCGAAACCATCGGGGGAGAGAATGTAGCCAAGGTATTCACAAGTCGTAACTCCGAATTCGCACTTCGAGAGTTTGCAGTAAAGTCCGGCTGCGTGTAATCTCCGAAGGACTTCTCGGACATGCGAGGTATGCACATCGGAGTTGTCGGAGTAGATTAGGATATCGTCAAGATAGACGACCACGCAGATGTCGAGCAAGTCCGAAAAGAGACTATTCACAAAACGTTGAAAGGCCGCGGGTGCATTAGTCAGCCCTTCGGGGACGACTCGCCACTCATAAGAGCCGTAGCGAGTCCGAAAGGCCGTCTTCGGCTCATCACCTTCAGTGATACGCAAAAGGTGGTAGGCATGTCGGAGATCGAGCTTGGTATAGATTCGGGCTTTGCCCAGAGCGTCGAGTAAGTCCGAAATGAGCGGAAGAGGGTAGCGATCCTTCTTTGTAATGCGGTTAAGTCCTCGGTAATCGACGCAAAGCCAAAGGCTTCCGTCTTTCTTCTTAGCGAAGAGTATCGGAGCACCGTGACTGGACTTCGAAGGGTAAATGAAGCCCGCCTTCAAGTTCTTGTCAATGAACTCGCGCAAGGCCGTGAGTTCGGACTTGGACAACGAGTAAATATGTCCGATCGGCGGTACTTCACCGTCCTCGGTGTCTATTCGGAGGTCAAACTCCCGATGAGGAGGAAGGTTGAACGCTTCGGACTCCGAGAACACATTGGCGAAGTCATGGTACTCCGAAGGCAAGTCCGACTGGTCCGAAGCTAGTGTCGAGGACCGAGCGCGGACATCTTCGGCCTTCGGGGTTGCGCGAAGAGTATACTGCACCGTACCGGCTTGTCCGATGATCATGGAGTAGGCGGCAGCGGAGACGAGTGAGACCAAGGGTATGGAAATCGGAGGGCTGGTAAAGCCCGAAGAGGAGTCCATAGAAGGACCGGGGTCCGGTAAAGACATCGTCGGGGTTTCTGGTACAACTCCGAACGCTGGTAAGCTAGTCGTCGGAGTCGGCTCGGAGTTGTTCAACAACTCGGAGTCCGGCAGAACTGAGGCAGGACTAGTGTCCTGTGGTGTCGACACAGATGGACCAAGCGGAGTGGAACGGAAAGAGATACTAGCTGCCGACCAGTCAATCAACGGATTGAAGCGGTGGAGCCAGTTGTATCCAAGAACCAGTTCAGAAGGTGAATCAAGACGGGTGACGTAGAATTCCATTAAATGGGCTTCACCGGTTGGAAATCGGATTGACAGAGTGATCTGCTTTTTGATAATAGAGGACGAGCCATCGAGGTATCGCAACCGGATCGGACGTATTTCGGAGGTCGGCCATGCGTTCTTCATTACAATGTCTGAAGAAATAAAACAATGTGACGACCCCGAGTCGATAAGTGTCCGTAAAATGGTGTCGAGTCCCGAGGCGAGTGAGTCCGATAAAGTAGTAGCATAGAGATCGAGGTATAAGGCATTAGGTGAAAGAGAGGACGCGTTGAGATAGACTTCTTCCGTGGGCACTCCGAGCGAGTCAACGCAACTCCGAACGGGTGCTGGAGTTTCGGAGTTGCTGGTCATTTTTTTGACTCAGTGGACGGAGGGGCCTCGGAGTTCGGAGTCGTGGCGGATGCCCAACCCTGCGAAGGTGTAGTCCTCTTCTTACAATCCGCAGCCTGATGTCCCTTCCCACCACAATACATGCACAACCCTTCCTTCAAACGCCGAGCGCGCTCGGTGTCCGTGATTTTGCCGTTCCTGCCTAACTTGTCGGCGTAGGGCTTCGGAGTTCTCGGGGTTGCGGACCCCGAGGCTGCTCCGGACGACGAGGCGGATGCCGAGGAAGGATTGTTGGTGGATTTCGGAGTTTGTTGTGGTTTCTTTCCACCGCCGCCACCACCGTGACCCGAAGACCGAGACACGGTGTTCGGGGTTGAGTCGGTGTTGCCTTCACGCTTCTTCTCCGACTCCCGCTTCCAATAGCGCTGATCAATGCGCTGTGCCAAAGTCCGAAGTCCGACGAGATTTGTTGGAGGATCAAGCACCGCGAGCTGGTTCTTGATCCGACTAGGCAATCCTTTGTAGAATTGGGACCGAAGTGCCGCTTCACCCCAGCGAGTCATAGCTGCCTGGGTGTTGAATTCGACGATGTAGGTCGAGATCGGGTCCGAGGGCTTCATCCGAAGCGTTCGGAGTTTGCTTTCGGCATCTCCGACAGGGTCATGCGGTCCGAAGACCGACATCAACTCCTGAATGAAGAGTGAAAAGTTGCCGTCCCAGTCGGGGAAAGTACTGTCCGTGGCAAACATAGCGGGTTGGAACCAAGCGGCCGCTGCCCCTTTCAAGTATGAAAGGACAAAGATGATGCGGTCGTCATCCGAAGGAAAGTCCTGAACTCGCTCAGCGAAGTGAAGTCCGCATTGCGAGAGGAATAAAGGAAGTTTGGAGGGGTCCGAGCCGTCGAAAGGCTCGGGGTTTCGGAGGTTGGATCGTGAACTCCGAACGGGACCCGAATTAGCTCCCGAAAGCGACCGAAGGACGGTAGTAAGATCGTTGAGTCCGCTGAAAATCCGAGCACCGATCTCGGCGTCATCCGGAGTCCGAGGCCGACGCCGAGGGACAGGTCCACCACCTCTGGGCCCACCAGGACCATCATCATCCCCGTCGTCACCCCCATCGGGGGCACCTCCCACAGGTTCCTCGGGTTCGGTGTTCCGAGTCGGAGGGCGCTCGGGGTTCTCTGCCTCGGGCTCCGGGGCTGGAGCCTCCTCGGTATCTACCTCCTGAATAGAGGCCACGGAGGGCACTCGCATCTGAGCCGGAGGGATTCCTATCGGGGATGGAGTCACTGGAGTTGCACCCCGACGGAGAAGCGGAACTGGTGCGGTATTTGGAACTGATGCCGAACGAAGACGAGGTATGGGATGAAAGACAATAGGAGATGGAGGTTGTTCTGAAGATTGGCCAAGAGTAGGTGGTTGAACCGGAGTTTGACCAAGTGTAGGAATGTTAGAAAAAAGTCGGGATTCTCGACGTTCTCGGTGTTGGTGTGTCGGAATTAAAGGGTTAGGGGCGGTATTGCCCGGTGTGAAGAGATTGGGATTGAAGTATGATCCAGACATGGCGAACCGAATAGGTGAGTTTGATTATACTGTTATATGTCGAGTCAGGCCAAGGCCAAGGAAGTCCGACCTCGGAGTTCGCGGTTTCTCGCAACACTACAAAGAATAGAGTGAGCGACTATTCAGGTCCGCAGTTCCGCACAAGACTATAGTCCGGAGTCACGGAGTTCGGAGTTCGGAATTGAAGTCCGAATAGAGGATGAAGGCAGAGGCTCGACCAACGCCGAGATAGCGAAGAAACAATCAATAATCAAACTGAAGTACAAAACATATCTAACTAGCTTTTTAAACTAAGTACGCTATTGTCTATTGAATACAATAGCGTGCGAGATATTGGTAAGTAAGAAACGTTAAACAATAAGGTAGCAAGGTGACTTAGTAAGGTTAAACAATAAAGGACTTCGGGCTTGGTAAGGACGCCCGAGAAAGAAGTCGGACTAGACAATAAGGCCTCGGAGAAATACAAGTCCGTCGGCCCGATGAGTAATCAGTGATTAGAAGGGAAACGCCCAGTAGACCTTCATAGCGTGAAAACCCTCTCGGGAATTGCCGGGCCGGGCCGGCCGGTCCGACAATGCACGGATATAACAAGTACGGCCAACCTCAGGTACCAGAAAAATATCCGAAGATGGATCCTCCGTGGCTGCCATTTGCTCTGCCATGATGACTAGGTCTTTGAATACTATTGGGTCTCCTCTACGTAGTGGAGCCGAATTTAATCCAAGAATCTGAGCCTTCAATAGTTTGGTAGAACTGATGGTCAACCTCAAATTATTTGCAAACGATTCGTCTAAGGTAGCCAAATACAATTTAACCAACTGCTTGTTCGTGATCTGCACTGGAGGTTGTAACAGTTTCAACATTTTGGCCTGAAAATCTACACCAAAGCGTCTCAATTTGCCCTCCTCTGACATAGCTACCCCTTTGTACCGCTTGCAGATTTGAACCAATGTACCCATGGACCCAATCTTGTCTGCTTCAATCTCAGGATAACTCTTGTAAATTTCTTTCAAGAAGTCATCGAAAGTAGAAGGAGCCGAGAAGGATGTTAAGCTTTTCCAGGCCTGCTTCTTGGACCATGGCACATAACTGACGAAATGCTCTTTCTTGAGCTGTTCATCAGTTATGCCGGCCAAATTCAAGATTTGGCGGACTTGGTCCACAAAGTCCCTAAGTTCCTCATAGTTATCTGAAGTGAAACTCGGAGCATTGTCATGCCAAGGGTATGGAATTTTGAAATGGCCTGTGGTCGGCACATTCTGGTGATTTGGGGCAGCTGCTAAGTTTGCCAGCGCTCCTCCTCCTCCTCCTGGAACCCCTCCTTGAGTTCCCATAATATTGAATATGAATTACGTGTATTTACGCGTAATTCAAGGGTAAATGTCTCGGTTTCTGTGGAGCAAGAGGCTCAACAACAGAGACTTCAAGTGAAGCCCTTCTCAATGTTTCCAAGGTGGCAAACAAAGCAGTATTTTTCTAGGGTTCTGTGGAGCAAAAGGCTCAACAACAGAGACTTCCACTTTTGTGAAAGTCCTTCACAGTGCTTTCAAAAGAAAACAAAGTGGTATAACTCTGTTCGTAGACTGTTTCAAGGTCTAGAAATGCGCAATTGAATCGTTTGGGAATTCAATACTACGCAGCCAATAACTATTTCTTTGACATAGTCCAAACAAACCCCTCGTGGTGGGCTCCAGATGAAACACTGACTACCTGAACTTGATGTGAAATGTAGAATAATGTCTATCAATGCCTGAGCACTAACAAACACTAAACCAACACTAAACACTAATCCAAACAATTGAGTGGTGCGAGTACGGGGTTCCAACCAAGTATTAGGTTGATATTTGAACTAGATCTGGTAATAGCTATTTACACGTAAATACTGGGAACGCTCCAATAGCCGATCCAGAGACTCTAATGAGGTCTAGACGAAGCAGAGAGTGGTTTTATCTCTATGGGGTGGTGTGGGGTAGTGCTTGGTAGTCAATAGACTCAAGACTTGTGATCCTTCAATGTTCTCCGCTGTAATATCTGTACCAATCCGTGTGCTTTCCCAAATCCTTATGAAACCCAATATGACCCGATACGACCCGATATGAAACCGATATGACCCGATACGATTCTGTTTCCTTAAGATTCTTTATGTGCACATAGATTCAACAACCAACAAATATATTTGACCAAGAATAACAGAAAGAACTAACAAGTTCCCAATGGTACTCCGAATGAATCCAAGGCTTCCCAAGCGACAATACCAGCTAAGCTGAGTACGTCTAGCAAGAAGGGGTGAATTCACTGGCTTTCCACTCGAAACCTGCTGGTATTTATACAGGAATTATACATCACATGATAAAAGAAATAAATACTACAATCAGTCCACTTCGGTATATACGGATAAAAGGACCTGGCTATTTAAAGGTACATGCATCAAAGACCTGGTTAAACGGCTAAATAAGTGCTCTATCCCGAGAGCTGTGCGTCTATCTTTCTGTTTTAAGGTGTTGCCATCATATCTTGATGGACTTGTTATCTTTAGACATGCCAAGTATAGCGTGTCCGGATAAATTGTAGTAGAGATTGTCCAGGCCAACCAGCTTAGCCTTATAGATAGACTGGCTGTCCTGCATCTCTACCTGATGACACCTTTGTCACCCAACTATTCCCATGGTGCCCTAATTCAACTGAATGGTTGGACTTTGATTTACATGTAAATACAATCTTGATGATTTATGCGTAAATACACAGCAGGTATTGATCCTGATAGTGTTACTGAATGTCCCTGAACGATTCCTGAACTCTCCAAGGCATCCAGGCTCGTGTGATTAAAGTTACAGTGACTTAATATGTCACAAATGTCGAACTTGTGCTTGCAACTGCACCAACAACTCTGCCGATTTGATTTGACCTGCAATCTGGATCCCTTATGAATTCACAGTCTAGATGGATGGTATGTGTTATGTCCTTGATATATGACACTTTCCAAATGTCCCAATTCGGTCGAATGGTTGAACATGGAATTACGTGAAATTCTATTGTAGCCCACCTGGCCATTGACCCTCGTGGTATCGGTGACCAGGCAAGTCTATACAATGTAATCTCTTGTGAAGTGCCTTTAGCCAACAGTCCGGACCTCACTATGGCTCTCATTGTGGGCCAAGTAATAAATAAGCATTGTTCTACTTCAGTAAGTAGAACAAGAACATTGAAATTGATAGATTTCAAGTCTGGTCATTTTCCATGCTTATCAACGGCGCGCAAAGCTTCTTGGGCGATGACGGATGACGTCCCCGACGCCGCAATCCTGAGCAGGATCAGGGCCAGGCTGGGCAGCGTGAGCTGGGGGTCGCAGTCCCCCGAGATGTACGCGTTCGCGACCAGCCACGCCCGGGCGCCGTCCTGCCCTTGTGCCTTCCAGTTCACACTTCCCTTTTTGTACAGGTCTTCTCTGCTCAGCCCTTCGTGTGCGTTGGCCGCGACGTCTGGTGTGGACCGAAGCCCTACCCGCGTGGCCGTTTTGGTCGTATCCGCCGTTCTGGGCGGGGTTTTTGACGGCGGTTTTGCCTGGGAACTCATGTTCCCTCGGTACATACAAGAGAACAGTAGATAAAGTAGTTAGGAGCGAAGCTAAGGCCACTACGTGCGTCGACACCCAAGCCTCAAGAAATTTTTGAGGCGGCGATCAGAAGCGCACGTGGTGGTTGTTGCCAAGAGTCCTCTCCGCAAACTCGGCTTTCTTCTTGAGTTGGAGTTGTTACCACGGAGTAGACGAGGCGAAACCAACAGAACTCAGCTGGCACACACATAAACGGATGTGTTCCAATAAACTGGCGCCGGCCCTCTCAGGATCAGCGCTCCGGACAACCCTAAACTCCAAATGTTTATTCATAAGTAGGACCACTACCGAATTCTCTCCAGACTCCAGACAACGTTCAATGCTAGAATAATGTTTTTCCGCGGCCGCATTGGAACTTACAGGGAACATCTGGCACTCGACGATGCGTCTGGGTATTACAGCTATTTGCGGAACATAAGGCACGGATCAAATTTTTATCAAAAACACTGATTATCACTAATGCCCCTTCAGCCCGCTCAATTCTTGCACGATTGTCTCAAAACCTGGACCAAACGATGTGGAATAACCTTCTGCAGTGCTTAGGCTATGTGTAATATTTATTTTACCCCACCGACACGTCCAAATGGGGTAACAGACGATTTTCAACCGTTGCCCCTGTATCGTGAGCAGTATCCTTCAGTTTCTGGAAACTCTGCTTTGGGACAACTTATGGATGTATAACACATTGCTTAGGATGGTGAAAACTCCGCAGATCTGTTTCACTATGGTGATTCATGAGGATTTCAAAAGTATGTGAAATTTGAATGATATTTCATACCCTATACCTCAAGTTATAACAGTAAAATGCACCCTAAGCAATGTAATATGCTATTGAGAAGCCATTCAAATATTCTCAAGAGATCCTCGCCATTATGTTCACAGATAGAGGGGCAACGGTTGAAAATCGTCTGTTACCCCATTTGGACATGTCAGTCGGGTAAAGTAAATATTACACGTAGCCTAAGCACTGCGGAAATTTATTCCACATCGTTTGGTCTAGGTTTGAAGACAATCGGGCCAGAATTGAGCGAGTTGAAGGGGCATTAGTGAAAATCAGTGTTTTTGATAAAAATTTGATCCGCGCCTTATGTTCCGCAAATAGCTGTAACGGTGCTCCAAGACGCACTCCTCCAAGTTGACCGCAGGCAAGTCCGTTTCACCGAATATCATACCGCAGCCTGATTATTATCTGCTTTCTCAGTCTGTGGCGAAGTGCCGCGAGGTTCATGGTAAATTGTACAAAGAGGCAGACGAAGCTCCGGCACTAGTTACAGCTGACTTATGTGTTCACTCATAGCAAGCACAATGCTCATTCTGGTTGGCGTCAACACCGCGTTCCATTTTCCTGCACGCGACCGCCATGCCCGCCGATCCATGCCGGTGTGGCGCGCGACGGGGTCTCAATACCTGAATAACCAGACTGCGCGTGAGTTTGCATCCTTCGTCGCGCGAATGAGTTCTTACTCCCGCTAACAGAATTTGTGGTCAACGGAACGAATATCCCGCTGTATCCTTATGATCTGGGCGAGTCCTACGCGGGGCTGCTCCCCATCGCGCAAGAGTACCGCGTCGATCCGAACGGAACCGACGCACGCGAATTCTTTTTCTGGTTCTTCCCCTCGGACAACCCCGCAGCAGCAGAGAACGGCCCGTTCCTAAGGCAGCCCGCCACGGCGCGCCGAACCCGAATTTCTGGTCGTGGAACCGGCTGACGAATATTGTGTGCATCGAGCAACCTGTGGGTGTTGGGTTTACGCAGGGGCTGCTGAACGACGAGACCGAGATCGCGCGGGAGTTCCTTCACTGCGGGGATCAATAAATTCTTCCACTGGAAAAAGGGGTCAGTAAAATGTATGGCTGGTTCCTGTGGTGAAACTGGTGAATTTTTCCTGCTGTAAAAATTGAGTAAAACAGAGGCTTTTTCCTGTGCTTTTTCATCTGGAAAAAGGAAGTCTTTGTCATGCAGTAAAATCGAACAATTTTTCCTGCAATCTTTTCGCCCAGAATGGGAATACTGTTTCCTCAAGACAAATTCCGTCCATTTGTTCCCAGGGTAAAAGGATCTCTCTTTGTCAAGGTAAAAGGCAGTGAAAAATGGTTCATTTTTCCCACAAAGTTCTGAGGCCACCCTTTTATACAAGGAAAAAGGAACACTTTTACAGCCAGAACTTTGTGGGAAAAATGAACCATTTTTCACTGCCTTTTACCTTGACAAAGAGAGATCCTTTTACACTGGGAACAAATGGACGGAATTTGTCTTGAGGAAACAGTATTCCCATTCTGGGCGAAAAGATTGCAGGAAAAATTGTTCAATTTTATTGCGCGACAAAAACTTCCTTTTTCCTGATGAAAAAGCACAGGAAAAAGCCTCTATTTTACTCGATTTTTACAACAGGAAAAATTCCCCAGTTTTACCACAGGAACCAGCCATACATTTTACCAACCCCTTTTTCCAGTGGAAAAGTTTATCGATCCCCGCAGTGCTTGGTTTTTGGAAGAATTTCATGGAGGCGTTTGAGCTGCAGGGATGGAAGGTCCTCATTACGGGCGAGTCGTACGGGGGATATTAGGCAAGTGGCATAGCCCTTATAAGGTCCGATCCTAAAAACCTGATTTTGGCCGTTTCCGTACGTCTGTTTTTGCACCAATTCCGTCCGCACTTGGGTGGAGGTCAGCCCTTTTTAGGCCCATGTCGTCCGCATAACGTATCGAACATTGGCACGCGAGAAGGTATGTTTTCGGTGATTTTACACAGTTTGTAATGATTTTTTCTCTTCCCGTTCATTTCATGTTCACTAGTCCCCAGATATGCGTGAAAATTTTGGATGTAGGGTGAATCTGTCCGCATCAGGGATGAGACATCGCCCTCCATACGCAGTTTCCGTCCTCACCTTTGATGAGACCTCGGTGCTTTTTCTGGCCTTTTCGTCCGCATACGGATGATACATTTGGCCGTTTTTCGGGCCAATTCCGTCCGCATTGGGATCGGACCTTACAAGGGCTATGCCACTTGCCTGGGATATTTCGTCCCGTACATCGCCGACGCGATGCTGAACGCGAACGACACGCAGTACTTCAATGTCGACGGCGTGTTCATGGTCGATCCTATTATTGGCGACTTCGACACGCAACAGCAGGGTAAGCTCGAATTGCACGGACTCCAGGATCTATCTGACTCGTTGCCCAGTTCCTCACCGCACCAAGACCCGCGAGTTTCCCTATCTCTTCTCATTCAACGATACCTTTGAAGCGGAGCTCGCTGCACTCGACGAGACGTGCGGGTTCACGGCCTTCCTCAATGAGTACCTTGTCTTCCCGCCGAAGGGCGTCCAGCCGCCGGCGCCGTCCTCAGAAGGCGGATGCGACATATTCGGGACCCTACGGACATGCACGCAGGCTGACGATCCAAAACATGATCTGGAACGGCGTGCTCGAGTTCCAGAGCGCGCCTGCGGATCCGTTTTTCGTACTTTACGTAGCGGCGGCGACGGTGGGCGACTCGAACGGAAATCCGTGGCCATTCGCGGGCACGGGCTGATGGGCACGCTGCACGCGGAGCGCAGGCTAACGCTCGTGCTACCGGGGTGTCAGGGGCCGCAGTTCCAGCCTGCGGCGGCATTCCGCCAGCTCGAATGGATGCTTGGGCACGTGGAAAGCATGAGCGGCATGGAAGATTGGACGGTTACTATTAATTGAGGCCTTTTTACATAGCAGTGCAGACTCCGGTCGACAGTAATATTCCAGACACGCTCTCTCCTCTTTCAGACCAGCGATCCAGTCTTAACGTTCGTCGAAGTCGCGCTGCCAGGGCACCAGAGACCCTGCGGCGGCCAGCTCGAATGTGCTAGACCGGTAACCGATCTCTCTCTGAAGTGGGAAAATGTTGTCTACCGACAAGCTTACTCGTAGGCAGATTGGTCACCAGTCTACGAATGAGCAGTGTTGCATTATAATGATAAGGGTTATCAATGATAAGCCCTTATTATGATTATAAGATAAGCCCTTAATATCCACGCAGAAAGATGATAAGGGCTTTATAACCCTTAGCATGGGGAAGCCGATAAGGCCGAGTCAGCCGGTGTGTGCCTGCAGGGCCAATTGGGGGGTTGTGGATGTGGTGGAGAGTGAAATGAGTGGCCTTTGGTGCCAAAGAGCTCCAAGGACCTGGGTAGGATTACTTTGAGGTGATTTGGATGAATTTCTCACGGGCCAACTATCAGTGACTAGGATCCTGGCCACACTACGAAGCTGGCCACAGGTCAAGTATAATATACTGGAGCATATAATATCTCCCCTTTGTACTTGCATGATGGAATATGACCCATTGCGCACCTTGAGACCAAATTTCAACTGAAAGTGATAAGTTGATCCAAAGCTGTGCCCGGATTGATTGCGGTCCGAAGGGTGAGAACACCAATTTGATAACCCCGAGCGACTGTTTCGCCTGTTTCTCAACCAATACGCCAGGGATCCGGGACTCATTTTTCTGCTCGATCATGGGGCTTCCTTCTGAGTATGTAATATCTGCCCGAGGACTTGCTCTCTGTGATCAAATTCACAAACACAATTGGAACAGAAACTCAACGGTCACACTCTTAAATTCGAGATACCGATGGCCTCTTCAGGACTATAATTCCAACACCGTGCAGCATCCATTATGATAGGTAAGGCATGCATATCCTCCATAATACAACACTTGAATGCTTCCGCCTCCCTCCTAATATGAATGCAGATAGAAAATCACCCATTCGATGCTGGAAAAAAGATTAAATGTCGGGTTCTCAACAGTACACCTTGCAAGTAGAGATATGCATTCAAGTGGGTCCATTTGGTTCCAATAAACCTCCCTATAACTTATTTCGGCCTACAGAGTCTTACCACTGGCACACCAACCCAATTTAGATGACAGTATGGATTCCGCCGCTGAGGCCCTTTGTAAAATGTCTTCGCTACTCCACTTTTGCGAGGCCCAATGTATGATATAAGTGCCTGAAATACATTATATGAATCCCATATGCACTACGGTAAACAGTGTGGGCCCTCATTCGCCGCCAACAATGGGCTTTTGAGGGTGGCCAGGATCCATGTCAATTACCTTTTCAGGAAATGCTTGAAAATTAAATTCCTTGGACACTCAAAACGGCACCAAAATTATCAAAAATATGCTCATTCTCTTCTCAGGGTGCGCGCCTATTGACTAGGGCCCACGAACCTGGCAAAAGCCCCGGTGGAAGATCGAAATCGGCCCAAAACCCCTTAGGTGGCCAGGATCCCAGCGCGATATAGAATGCGAAATTTTGTGAGAAAATAACCCTTATTTTACCCTTATAATGGGTACCCTTAATAACCCTTATCTGATTATAAGGCCTTAACTTCCAGCGGAACCCTTAATAACCCCTTACTTTGCAACACTGCGAATGAGTACGAATGTGCTCGTGGAAAACATGTTCATCAATTCTCGAATGTGGCTGTGTCAAAATTTGGCTGGAGCCGCCGAAGCGATTCAAAGACCTTTGGAATCCTTCAGATAACTTGTCTCCGAGCGTTCGGCCCAAACTTGACGAATCGATCTATGTTTCGCAGTTTAATCAGGCTATGGCCCTCTCTGAATCGGCTCCCATCCTTGCGGCCAGTTATCAGACCCTCGCAACCACGACCATGGCTGCGAACCTATTCCTATATATGCCTCCCCCTCCCCCCCTCCAGGGTCTTGGAGTGCCAGAGTACGGTTTATGCCGGACGGAACGCCGAGATCCCGAATTGCTGGCCTCGTAACGAGTTCGAACCCACCAGGAAAATGCATACAGTCTTCATGCTAAAATACGACAGCGGCCCTCGCCTTGACCTGTGCCGCCGAGGCCTACCTCCTTTACATCACCAAGACAATGGCGGCCGCCGTCCCATTGCGCCAAACTGAGCGCGACGTCCTCGCCTCGCTTGTGCACATTCAGCGCGTCGACTACAATCGTTACGCTACTGCGCAGCTTTGGCGGCGCTCTCTCGTACTTTGAAGATCTTTCGGAGTACTTCTGTATGGGTGTGCACCCCCGGACCGTGCAACGCGCCAAGTTCGCGAGGATGTTTTGCCGCTTTGAACAACTCGAGGACGCGGAGGGCGAGCTGCGAACGCGCGTCCATGAGATAGTGCGCGGTGCGGCAGAGGACGTACACGGGATCTTGTCGGCGAACAAAGGCGGCGAGATGGCGAAGACGGTGTTGCGCGCCTACCACGTAGTCGACAAAGCAACGCTGGCACTCATTGATGTCTGGATGGACCTGGTTGCAGATTTATAGACACGAAGCGGCGCGAGCTGCGCGCGATGCAATCACGGGAGGAGATGAAGGACTCGTCCGAAAGCTTCGACTCTGAGATTCTGGGATAGAGTGTACATGTGCGTTCACTTCCTGGCTCGTGCCCCAGTCTGGATTAATGGTTTTTGAGGTCCTTCTTCGGCATTGGCCCATGTGTAGTACACTATAGTACACCGACTCGCTGCACCCTCGGGTCCTCCTTCCACCGCATCGAAGGACATCGCACGGTGCGCAATATTTACACGCCAGTCATGCTCAGCCGAGTCGCGATGCGCCACTTCTCATTGGTTGATTAATTCCATTTTTATAGTAACTTTAGGCCTGGAAGGCCTATGCAGCTACTCTAATGTACCTAGTCGTGTATGTATGTATCCTAAATTTCGTAGTTATCAAGGTATTTATGCAATGATAGAAAAGTAAAAACGGTCAAAGTGTCCGAACAATGGTACGGGAAATGTCATGGTGTGGATAAGTGTATCGTGGGGGGAAGAGACGTGCCCAGATTATGGGGGGAGGCGCGGAGGCCTCGAGATATATCGAAAAAAGGAAAAGAAAAGAAAGGAACGGTATCTAATTAAGCAGTGTCTACAACGTACATGGGAAAACGGCCGGTTGCCGTCACGTAGTTCAGGAGGTGGGTAGTTGTGGGTAGTATTGTCGGGGTCGCCTATGAGACTGAGGGGTTTCTTAAGGGCGAGGCGAAGGAAGTGCCGGGCGGCCAGAAAGCGTTTGCACGAGAGGAGGAAATGCTCCACCGACTCGGGGACGCGGCCTGACGCAGTACCATGTATATGTAGCATCGTACTGGGTACGAGAAATAATGAAATGGATCTTGTTGTGTTTGTCCTTCCACCAGTATGGAATCCAACGGCTTGTTGTCTTACGCTGCGTATGCATTGCTGGAGATGTCTGACCTTGCGACGGAGCAGCTCCCGTGGGCCCTGTGCCTAGAAGGCCTTGCTTCGAGTTTCTCATCTTTCGTTGGCCTGTGACCACTCTCTGCGCGTTCAAGGATGGAATCGCGTACAACTGGGTCGTTCCGCATAACAATGATGTCTACCAAAAATTTGGAACCATGGGATTCGGAAATTGTACGTCTTCGTTTTCTGAGTATTCACATATTGTACATAGAAAAGGGAATTCGCAGCTTCCGCCCTAACAACATCTCTGGTGTCCTCCCCCACGTATCCTTCCTACTTCTGGCTCCCCAAACCCAGCATATCGCTCATAATCCACACCAAACTCTTCGCGATCCTCCTGCTGTCGTCTCGCATGCAACGCGACGATATGCGCCAGCCCCGCCGCCGGCCCACGCAGTGTACGCCCACTTGGCAGTCGCGGGGGCGCAAGACCCGTCTGAACGATTGAGCCGGACGGAAAAGCAAACAAAACCCAGACACACCTCCGCTTGGCATCTTTCAAACGCCTCCGCCAACGTCCCCCCGCGGTTAATCTCGAATGCACCCTCCTCCCGCCCTTCCGCGAGTTTGCACACGATCATATTCGCTCGCAGCGCTGCTGTTGCCGCCTCGTCGACCTCCAGCGCGTCCGTCAGCAGCACACCATAGCGCGCCGCACCACTACGAGATACTAGGCCCTCCCGCACCTCGCGCGCCACGATCTCCGCCGGCCGTGCGTATGGCGCGCCATATCCTCCCCCACTGTATCCTATCAGCAGCCTTTCAAGGCGTCAAAATGTGGGCACTCACCCCCATGTGCGCCTGGAGATAAGGATTCAGCAGAAGAGAAGCAAGTGGGAGGGAAACACACCATTCGAGGACGTCGCCCTCGCGGACGGCGATAAAATCGCCCTTGGATGGCAGCGCGATGCGTGCGCCGTCGGAGGCGCGCACCAGGGTCTTGGAGGACCGCGCGCCGGGCTCGCCGCCGTTCACACCCCACGGCTTCGTGAGCCACCGGTCGTCGTGTAGCGAGATCTCACCGGCGCGCAGGAAGCAGTAGTCTGGCGCACGAAAAGGCGTCATCAAATCAAGGCCTTGTTGTAAGGATCCATACGCACCGATGCGCACGCCGTTCCCGCCCCGGTGGAGCCCCGCGCCGCCGGAATCTGCGATCGTCGCGTAGTGCTCGATCCTAAGCGGAAAATACAGCTCCAGGAACTGCAAGGAAACGCTATCAGCTTCATTTTCCGACTGCCTTCGAGAAGCTACCTGCCTCATTTGGCACCGTCTTCATCGACGGGAACAGCGAGTGGCCATCCTGCACTCGCGCGATGAGTGCAAAATACTTGGAGAGCGCAGTGCGTGCTTACGAGTCCGTCGCCTACCGGCCGTCCCGGGACGCCTCCGAACCCAATCTGGTACAGCTGGAACCACGTCCCGTCTGCGCGCCACCCGCTGTAGAACAGATGCGGGCCTGCGGCGCGTGGTCAGCGGATGTGCAGCAGGCGGGCGGGGAGGGACGCACTGTCGCTGAAGCCCGCGGCGGTCATGAAGCGCGGCTGGCGCTGGCCGAGGGTGCCGATCATCAGGTCGAGGGTGCGCCCGAGGAGGTGCGTGCGGCACGAAAGCGCCGCTGGGCGCATGGGGTTGAGGAGCGTCCCGAGCGGGATGCGCACGTCCATCAGGTCGTATGCGCCTGTGTTGCTGTTGGTGAGCGAGGCGGGATGGAATTCGCGTAGCGGAACGTACCGTCGTTGAGGGTGATGCTCGGGTCGAGCGCCTTGATGAGGTACGCGCTCGAGCGCCTGCGGAGGAGTTAATTCGGGCGTGATGCGATGGGAAGCGGGGCGCACATCTTCCAGGTCGTCTGTGTGCGGGGTTAGCGTCGAACCGGCGCGGAGATGAAGCAGACTCACGGGGCTGACGAGCCAATTGATGCTTGACTCGGCCTGGGGGTCTGTGGATTCCTTCATATGTCGTACACGAAGGCGATAAAGGAGGAGGAAATTCACCAGTTCCGTCAAAGTCGTAAACCAGCCTCTCGCCCGAGCCGTCTTCTAGTGGCTCCTTGAACATCGTGCAAGATACTTTCCACGGACCCTACACCGCACAATCGGTTGATACGCGCAGAAACAAAATGCGTATACACACCATTCCGGTCCCATCGTCGTCCATCCAATCGCTGTAGAACATCATCAACTAGACCTGTGTGCGCTTGCACGAATACCGACGCACGTAAACGTCATCTTTCCAGCCGGGATGTTCGTTTTGAGCAGTTGCGCGAACGCGATCTTCTTCCGATCGAGGAGGTCATCCAGCGCCGTCTCGAAGGCTTCCGTTCCAAAACGCGTGCACATCTCGGAGACCCTTTTCGTGATGGTTATCCGGGGTCTACACCTCGGAGGACGAGTGCTGGACGTACCTCTGCCCCGCGATGCGGCACGCAGCGACTAGCGCGTGTAGGTCTGCGCGCGAAAAGTCGGGTGTGCGGGAGTTTCGGCAGATGACCTACGATTGCAGTACTCGATTAGCATTGCCCTGAAGCCCACAGCGGGACGCACGTTCTGCAGCGCTTCGTTCAGTTTGCCCTTGTTGTAGAGCTTCGAGAGGGGGATTTGGATGCCGTCCTCGAATATAGAGCGTCCGTTGATGGGGAGTGAGCCTGGGCTTTGTCCGCCGACGCTGGGGAAGACAATCAGACGCTTCGGCGAGGCAACCGGCCAACGCACTCGGTGAAATGGCCTGTGTACTTCGTGAGTTCTTCCTCGGAACGTTGCTGCAAGACACTAACCTTGGTTTGCGGTCCAAGCGACTCGCTTGCCGTTGTGATACACGGGTAGCATGACGAGCATATCGTTCAGGTGGGAGATTCCGCCCTGCCGTCCCGTTCATATCTTGCTCATTGGTACAGACAGACAAGCCCTACCTGCACTTCGTACGGGTCGTTGCAGATGAATACATCTAGAAATGATGAATGATCGCAGTCTTGTACGAGTTGGGAACCACACCTCCTTCTTCGATCGTTCCTGGCCATACTTTGAGGAAATGCTAGCAGCCACATCAGCCTTTCCGCCCCCGTATCGGTGCCATTTTACCTGGATGTACGAGCCAAATTGTCCGACTACCATCTTGCCGTCGTCTAATGGCGAGGTTACATACGTACGTACGATTGAAGGCAAGACACGTACTTGGCCCTGCACCGGCAGAGATCATGGGGAACTGGAAAGCCGTCAATGCACGGATGGTCGCACGTATAATAACGCACATAATCAAGCTGTTCGCGCCTTGCGAAAATTCATGTCACTCCTGCAAATCTCTGCCAAACTAAGAAACTCACATGGCGGGCGATAATGCCGACCGCAGAATCAGACCGTCCATCTCGAGTCTCGCGTTGGCCAGGGCAGCCTCCACCAGTTGCGTGATTATCTTCTGGTTGTCTTCCGCCTCAGTCCGAACTCCGCCTGTTGAATCTACGGGCCAAAGAAGGATGTTGCCGAAGCGATCTACTTCTGCACGGTGGTCTGGCATTACAATGGTGTTCGAGTCCATCTGCAATCTTGTGAGATACGGTAATGAGAAAATAGGGCCAAGGAGACCTCCGTAATGATCGCTGGCCCAGCGATTGCGTCCCCGTCCCTTAGACGTGTACGCTCCCAGATGGGGACTTCCGCGTAAGTACTACCGTTCCAATATATCTCAGTCCTGCCGGTCAGGGCTTCACCACACGGAGTTCCCTCATTCGACTTGGAAAGAGCCTTCAGAATAACGTCCGCCGAAACTTCTTCTGCTCGGCTACGAAGATTTACGACCTCCACGCGTAAATCAAGAGAGTATGTGAAGAGCGAATGATGAAGCCATGTGAAGCTAGAGACTTCAATGTCGAGCTACCAGAAAGGCAAAGTCTGCAAAGCGTACCTGCTTGCGAGCACATCAAGGCCGTCCTTCTCCAATGCTTCCAACGAAAATCCAACGGGCAGACTAAGGGCTTGCCCCGAATACCGCATATCGGCTTCAAATGTATGGTGTTGGCTGCTTATCGGAACGCCTTGTTTTTCGAGGACTTCCGAAACCTGATTTGCGAGATTTTTGCAAATATTGATGATCTCGGAAGCCTTGACCTCACCCAGGTTGCAGATATACGTGCGGCCAACTTCATGCCGGAGGGATGTTATAGCATCTCCGAAAGCGCAGAGGACTACGATGGTCGTTATTTAAGTCCGAAGATGAAAAAAAAATTGAACCGCCTCCAGGCGATGGCGGGATAATCGCAGGGTATGACTGGCAAAGTCTGGCTGGGAAAAAATATTATCATTTCGCGCACCGGGTGAAATACGACATGGACGTACCAAGTGAGCAAGCATGGAGCGGTCCAGCTCCGCCGAAGGCGACTAGACTATACTCGCGGGGATCGTGTCCCTGCCGTAAAAATGGAGAAACGAACGAAAAGGGAGACCGCTTTCTCCGACCTGTTCAACTGAAACGCTCTTCAAAGCACCATACATCTTCTCGTTCGCGATTTTCAATATCCCCTCTGCCGCTTCCTGCAATGTGAGGCCAATGACATCTGCTACGCTCTGAACTACTCTCCTCGAGGCATCGAAGTCGAGTTTAAATGCCCCGCCTAGCAGAGCAGGAGGAAGATACCCGAGAACAGCATTGGCACTGTTCAACTCCCGACTCAGTCGCATCGAGAGTCGCAGGGAAGAACAAAACAGACTCGGAAACTGTTGCCTTCAAACCACCTTTCCCATATGCTGCAGGACCTGGGACCGCGCCGGCGCTCTCTGGCCCAACTCTCAGCGCCTTGGTGACTTCGGGAACATGCGCTACACTCCCCCCCCCAGCTCCCACTTGAAACCGAATTCAAACATAAATTTACGAAAAGGCAAAATTCCAACCTGTGCGGACATCGACAGAAGGTGCTCGGACTGTCAGATCGCCTACTGTTGTTTCACGCCGCAGGCTGGGAATACCGTTCTGGATGAGACACACATCTGACGGGATTGTTAGTTGGGGTATCGCGTGTTCGGAATTTTCCAACCTGTCGAAGTACCTCCCTATTTGAAAGTCAACCACACCGTCTTTTTCTCGCGTAGAAAAGTCAACGCCTACCATATCAAAGGTCAACAGGTTTCTGTAGCTCGTCTTTTGTGCTATCATCCCAGCCACACCAGCGATTCCACCGGAAGGTCCGGAATACAATAAATTGCAACTGTACTCCTTGGCCAGGTTTGGGCTCGTGAGCCCCCCATCCGACCGTAGTATATGAATTTCCATATCCCTCAGCTCGGTCTGGAGAGAATCAAGGTATTTCTCGACCTTGGGACGGACCATCGCCGAAACGACTGTTGTCTGATAATAAGAAAATCAAATGGGAGGATCAGTGGGATGACGCTGGAAGTCTCACAAGTGTTCGTTCATATTCCATCAGTTCCGGTAAGATAGAACTTGAAAGATTGATTGGTATCGTGGGGAATTCCTCTTGTAGGATTCGAGAAGCAGCATGCTATTCGAATTTTTTCAGTTCAAGCATTAGACGGGAACAACGGGCCGCACTTCATGCGAATCATTCGCAAAACTATTGATGAACGATACAGTGATCGCCTCTGGTTTCTTGTTCTTGAGAACTTGGATCCGGCTTCTAAATCCTTCTTCGTCAAAAGGACGGACCTCGGAACCATCTATAGCAATTCTGCCGGCGGCCTCGACTGTCTGCATACAGAAAGTAAAGCCGTTATCAATCGTAAGACCAAAGACATACCAGCTCGAGAGATGCCAACGGTTGCTGCTTGGGATATATCACCCAGGCTCCTAGTCCTCCGGGCACCTGTGATCTCCTCATGACAAGGGTATCTCGATACCTGGAAAGAGCAACTATTGGTTCAGTATACCTAGGAAGAGCTAGGTGAAGAATCCAACCCTTCTGTCACGATAAGTGCCACCTTGGCGCCAGTTCCTTCCAGCAGCGCTGCAAATAATCATCACTGTAAGAAACCGAACCAAGACATGGATTTCGGAATAGTAATGACCGTTGGTGGCCACAGTCGTGCCATGATGAAGTGAAGTCAGGTCTAGAGTCTCTCCGAGAGGCACAAGCGACCTTGCCATCGGTTTAGACTGTTTGAACAATCGAGGAACTAGAACTCTTACTTCAGTTGGGAAATGGCAGACAAAACACCTTTGGCCTGATTCTCGGGCGTCGAAAGAACCTTCGAGCGATAGGACTGTCCATTTTCAGAGTTATAAAGTATGCCATCTATTGCGGTCAACGGCCCAGTCTTTCATTTTGAACAATGGACCAGTACCGGTGAATGTCCCTATTCGAGTTTTGTCTAAGCAAGCTTGAAGCGAGGCTGGGGCTAACCTCCAACGTCAATTCCTAATTTCCAGCTGGATTGGGGCATTCTAGTACTAGGCAGCCTGAGGAAGTTGACAGCGAGTCGTTGAGCTCACTCAGCACTGACGACGGCCCGCGGCTCCTAATATAACGTTATCTTTGGCTGGATTCCGGATCTCTGCGGGACGTCTTCTCTTGAGGATGGAACACGGCGGCCGGCCACGGCCAGTACCATTCCCCAATTTGAACACGTCGTCACATGTGACCGGAGGCTTTTTCTCCTCCACTCCTTCTCGCCTCCGCCAGCTCTTTCGCGGGTACTTCCAATCTACACCAAATGGATCTTTTATCTGGGGATATTGGCAACTTACTGCGATTCTATGGCGACTTACTACAATTGGTGGCACTCAACAGTCGACTTCAATAGGAAAAAGACCGAGCTTCCTTTATAATCCCGCGTACGGGCATCGGCCAGGGCCAAGAAACGGTCACTACGCGCCTAGCGGCTAGTTTGTACTGTGTTCACACCGGCAAAACCGAATATTCGGCTCAACTGATTGTCAACTGAAAAGATCCTTTTCAGCTACCTATTCAGCCAGCGGCATTTTTGCCATTGGCTCGGAAAATGCCGAGCCAATGGCAAATATGCCGCCAGCTGAACTTGTTGCCGAAAGTAGTGTTTTCAGGCGACGATTAGGCAGCATAATCTGAGCTGAATATTCACTTTTGCCGGTGTGGTTGTCTGTTCAAGAGTTGTGTGGCGGGCGGGATGATTGTCATTCGGCTACCCGCTTCTATCTCGTATCTTTACCTTAGAGCCGGCACGGCCTGATTTTCTCGGGCCCCACCCAACCAGTAACCCCATGACGATTTCAGAAAGCTTCTGCCGCCGAAGATTTCTTCATATAAACTAATATTCCCACTGTGCGACGGCCATAGGCGCACCAAACCGTCTTTATCTTCTCTCCTTTATCTCTGGTGTCGGATACAGTCTTGGATACAGTGAGGCACGTAAGTCGGGCATAAACTACTAGCTCTTTGTTTCCACTTCCACGTAATCAGTAGGATGGAAACGCTCAGGAAAATTGCCGGACGCAGCAAAGACTCAAATGGCAACTCCAGTGAACTCTCCACTCCCAAGAGGTTCGAAGGCCTCTAGTGTCTTCTACCTCCTAGCTCTCACGCCATCTTGTGCAGTGCTAAAGAGATTGGGACCTCTCAATGGTATAACAAAGACTTGGTCCCCGCTGGCATTGAGCTGGTCAGTACAAGTCTACGGATCCGCCGAGTCTTTCTAATTGTTGCTTTATAGCGTAAATGGAGGATGCACACTTACGTATTTTTTTGTGAGTATTTCCATCGGCGTAGCATAGTCGTAGGTCTACTCCCAACCTGTGACAGGGTGGGGTTCCTCTTTCAACCAGGCGGAGTGGTCAGTCTTCCTTGGGCTTTCATCTTCATTGACTTACCCAGGGATACACAGGTCGATTGGTTCCTCCCTTATCGCCGTGGGCCTGACTTTCCGACAATCAATGGTCTCAGTTTGCATTGGTGCTGTGTTATGTGCATTATCAATGGTTATTACGGCTCGCCCCGGTGCCAAACTTCACATTGGCTACCCAACCTTGCTGAGATCCAGCTTTGGAATGTGGGGTTCCAAAATCTTTGTCACAATGCGCGGCGCTGTTGCCATCGTTTGGTTCGGTGTCCAGACATACTTCACGAGCACCCTGTTAGCGGTCGCTCTCCGCTGTGTGTGCGTGTCTATATCTATTTTTATTTTATATCTCCACTCTGAAATACCTTCTCTAGATTTGGGCACAAGTGGACTGACATCCCGAATCATCTTCCAGTCAGCGCAGAGATTGATACCCAGGGCCTCCTCGCGTTCTTCCTAGTTTGGTTCCTCCAGGGTCCCCTCATTTCAATCCACCCGTCACGGATCTATTGGCTTTGGCCGTTGAAGGGAATTATCATTCCACCAGCTGTGTTAGGATTCTTCATCTGGGCTGTCACTCGTGCTGGTAGGCACCCCTCCACTTGCCTCATTTCGTGCGGAGTTCACCCACGAAAAATGTAGGTGCCGATTGGAATATGTTCAACACCAACATTACAGTTGCGCCGGCTCACGGTGCCGCGTTAAGCTGGGGTATTTGCTGATAATGCTCTGTGGTGAACGACTTATTTATACTCCCTCTAGCTATTCTCAGTGGTATCAACAGTGTGATGGGAACGCTCAGCCCAATGATATTGAACCAACCGGATATTGCGGTACGGTCTGATGATATATTGAAGTTTCAACGGGCATTCAACATTCATAGCGTTATGCGAGGCGCCCAAGAGATGCTGGATGGCCACAGGGGATATCTATGCTCATTATCAAGGTCTGTGTCGATTTCCAGGGATAAAATGTTTCCCATCCGATCAACCATTCAGATTTCAATATTCTTCTTCTCCATCTCTACAGCCTGTGCTACCCGTGCTCTCTATGGTCAAGCGTATTGGAACATGTGGTAAGTTTTGGCCGTGGTTCGATTTTCTTCAGAATAATGATATATATGTTTCATCACCCAGGGATCAGTTGAATGCAGTCTTGGACAACAACTGGAATGCCACGGCTCGCACGGGGTGTTTTTTTGTGGCGATGTCGATGTGTCTTGGCACTATCGGCACCAACCTCTCCGCTAACTCTGTTCGTCATGTGCCGATTTTCCATTTAGTTTGCTGATATAATTTGTTTTAGATTCCCTTCGGCGCAGATATGACTGGCCTTTTCCCCAAATACCTTACCATCGTGCGCGGGCAAATATTTGTCTGGATTTGTGGGTTTGCGATCGTGCCCTGGAAATTCCTCACAAGCGCCGCAAAATTCATTACCTTCCTTGGATCGTACACCATTTTGATGGGTGCTATCTTGGGTCCCCTTTGGGCAGATTATTATTTGATCAGGCGAGGAAAGTGAGTGCCTCGTTTCTTCGTGTCGGAAGTTAACGCTAATTTCACTTTCAGTATCCATGTGTAAGTGTAAATCTCGAAACTGGGCGCGCTAAATTAATGGTCACGAAACCAGGCCGTCTCTCTTTGATGCAACGCCAGGTTCGCTCTATTGGTTCACGGGTGGCTTCAACTGGCGGGCGATAATCGTAAGCATTGTACATATTAATCGGATCCCCGCCTGATGCATGCAGGCATGGTTCGCGGGCACCGGCTTAACGATCTCTGGGATCGCCGCTGGTTACGACCCAGGCGCCGTGGGCCTTGTCGCGGTCAATCTTTACAGGTTATTCATCCATTCAGCATGTCATGATATGTATATCCTCACATCGCGCAGCACCGGCTGGCTCCTCTCCGTGTCCATGTCCGCTGTTGTTTATACCATCCTCAGCTTGGTGTTTCCCGTGCCCATAACTCCCGCATCGCGGCCGAATGCAACCGAGCCATTTGAATATCTCTCCAATAAAGAAGGTTTCTACGACGAAGATCTTCCTTGGGATGTTACAGCGACAGCGGCCACTCCCCGACGTGAGTCCATCAGCGGTGATAGTAGCAGCGACAGAGAGAAAGACGAAATTCATGTTGTTACGAAAGAAGTTTAGATACAGTGTAGTTTATGCCCTTTCAGTTTTCATGTCAATTTTGACGAATAATCGTTCCATAAGTTTGGTGAGTCAAACATGTTCAACCTTGGACTCGGTGTATTCCGGCACGGTGATGTGCCATCAATCTTCACCGATGGCACATCGATGTTCAAACGAACCTTTTGGAAATTTGGTAGCCAACAGAAGAGCCTTTCAGAAACGGTTAACTAAGTAGTGTGGATGAGCCGTAGTGCTTGACACAATCGACGAACCACCATATAATACCCTTATAATATACACCGTACCCAAGCAAATAAATGACATGAATGATATCCTGACGCTTTCTCGACAGTGCCGGGTAAATAAAATAAAATAAGTAGTTGAACTTGAAGGTGGAGCCCCATAGTTGTAGACAACAGAATTGGAGTTACCCTGTGCGGGTGCTGGGACGAAACCTTGGAGGTTGATTGTGTTGGTCACGTCTATACAATAAGTGATAGGTGTAGGGTCAGGAAATCATCTGTCAGTAATAGGCTCTCACACACTACTCATGCTTTGCGGCGCGGGAGGCGGCGGAGGTTCAACGTAGACGGGAGCGGCATTTCTTCTTCGCAAGCAACGCGTCACAGTCGCCAGTGTACTTAAATCTACCAAAGCGCCAATGTGACAGCAACTTAAATTAATTTCTGCAGTGGGCTGAACTGAAGGGAGTTCCCACTACTACCCCGGAAATTCCCCCGGGTGATGATAGAGCACTGAAGTTCGACGTGCTCGCAGAGGCGGAATTTTCTGGTGCAATGCCCGTGTAAAGCCTGTGGGATCTGTGGCTATGAAGCTGGCCATGCAAAATTCAGGAATGGATGGCGAATGTCACAAGGGAATGAGCTACAGGGTGGCAGATCCTTTACTGTAGGATGGTTAATAAAATAATTAATTAGTGCCAGGAAGAGCCTCAACAAAAAAAGCTCGCAGTTGAGTAGACATTGTCCAACGATAGTGCCGCGCAGGAGAATGCTCGCGACCTTGGAAAACGTGGTGGAGGTTGAGAGTAGGGGGTTGTGTGGCATGACAGAACAAACAAAGATGGCCAATGTCGCGTGGATGCTCTGGTTCAATCAAAACCACCATTACAGGAACTGACGAGAATTTCCGCCAAGGCAATGAAGCTTGCTTGAAGTTGTTGTAGAATACTGATTATTTGGAAGGATTGAGGTCGAACCTGATCCATTGGTGCATCGGGAGACCTTGTCAAAAAAAAAACAGGTATTTTTCAGCCCAAAATGGTCATCATAGACTCCGTTGACGTTCTACGGGCATGTGTTGACAGTCTGTGGACTGTGGATAAATATAAGGTCATCGGGTGGGAGATTGATACTGATGAAGCAACGGTGGACAACCCTGGCTACTTTTGTTTCCCATTCGTGGGTCCGGGAGCAGCGGCAGGACGGAACCGGACTCGCGCGCTCCGAGTCCGAGTCGACGTGCTGGTCGTGGAACACGATCTGTCACATCAGCTGATTACAGGGTCCCATCAGCAAAACCTGATTTTTTCCGTTCTACAGGCCACTTCATAGCATTACGCAGTCCTACATAGTGAACTGTAGTGAACTGTAGCAAAGGTCTTTATCTCTGTAGTACTGTGTAGTATTCAGTACTACGTAGTGCTCTGTAGCGCTCCATAGCGAAATCAGGGTTTGCTGATGCCCGTCACTCGTGACGCCGGGCCGAAACAACATCATTCCTGCCTCGCCGACGCTTTGGCTCCATTCTGAACCCTCCATATTTATTTTCAGTCTATCTATCGCTGAACCCCCGGTACTTTCCCGATTGCGGTTAGTCCCAGTTTGCCAGTTCACCGAGTGTTCTCCTCCATTTCCCGTCGCTGAAAACATGATCCAGCCCTTGTCCAGCCCCGACTCGGATGATTACGGCTAAACAAAAGTCGTCCATCTTTGCAATCACATCTACATATCCACGAATTCACGGCACGGAACAAAGCTTGAACGTCATCCGTCCTGAGGATTCGCGTCTTGTGTAAGCAATTGTCCCGGTCGATGCGCTGGTCTCCGTGCTGTATCTCCTCGTCAATGTCGACTCGTACTGTATCTAAATCGTTCACGTAGGCTAACTCGAACAGAGGCTAGTCTCGACGCGCCCTGAAATGGAGACCACTGACTTGGTGTCCGATTCGCATTGAAAGCATCCACGGTGATCCGAGTCACAACTAGCTTCCCAAATCAAGCTCGATGGGCCTGCTCGCCGGTGGAATAGGAGCCTCAATTCCCTTGCAGTCTAGTGTGAGTGGAAACAGCTGTGTATTTAAGGGTTCTTAAATCTCTTCAGTGTCAACTCACACTGTGCGTCCACCAATGGCCCCAAACCTCGACCGAATTTCTTCCCTTTTGAACCTCATAAACGAGGCCGCCAGAACTCTCGAAGCAGGCTATACCACGGGAGATGGTTATGTACCTTCGCTCGATGAAACCAAAGCATACCCTCTTGATAAGCAAATATCTGCACCGGAAATGAAGGAAGCTGTTCAGGTTCTTGAAGGGGCTTGCGCTCAGCTTTGCGCAACTCTTGCACGTCCAAATCACACCGTAGTCAATGTGAGAGCAACCCAGTTCTTCCTTTCCCTTTAGCCGGCCGAAACTGATTTTAATTGGCTGAAGTTCTTTTTGACGGTATGTAGTTATTCATTTTCGCCGCGCCAAATGATTCTCATACGCCTCAATTCTAGGCACTGGAACCCAGCTGTCTGCGTGCCGCGCTGATATTCAAGATCCCAGATATTCTCCAGGACCAGCCGGCAGGAATGCACGTCGTCGATATCGGTCAAAGATGCGGAGTCGACCCCTCGAAACTTGCTAGGATATTGCGCTTGCTTTGTGCAAAGCACTGTTTCCGCGAAGGTACTAGACTCCACAATCCTTTATCCAAAGCGGAGCATAATTGTTCGTCAGTTCATAAAGACATATTCGCGAACAATCGACTCAGTGTACAGTTACTCGCTTCAAACCCTCTCCACAGTCTTGGTCTGCACATGTCGGTTATGACTTCGTTTCTGGCCCCGAGAATCCAAATTTATTTTCAACAGGACCGGAGATACGACCGCTGGGGCGACCAAGCTAGCCGAAACGTTAGCGGATCCGTACTGGGGCCCTTCATCCGTTCCGGTGCACTCTGCGTGGAACAAATTCACCGGCCAGCCTATGGCGATGTTCGATTATTGGGCTCAAGTGTGTTGAAACCGGTATATGTCCCCCACATGATGTTGTGTAACTAATCCCAAGCACAGAATCCCGATATGCACGCGCACGGAGAGCGTTTCGGGATCGGCATGATCGGGTGGGGCACTGCTGTGGAGGCGGCGGTGGTTGTACACGGTGAATCCCATGCCCCCGCTCTCGTTCGACTACTGTAACATTCCCGAACAGCATATCCCTGGAATGAGCTGGGCCCCGGCGCGACTGTGTGCGATCTAGGCGGAGGGGTCGGTGCGATGGCCATCCAGCTCGCGCGCGCACATCCCGGGCTCCAATTAAAGCTCCAGGACCTGCCAGATCGTATGGTTCAGGCCGAGAAAGTCGTTTGGCCCGCGGAATGTCCGGAGGCGATGGAGCAAAATCGTATCGAATTCAGGCAAATCGATTTCTTTATTGAGCCACCTATTGCCGGATGCGATGTCTACTATGTGAGTCCGCTCGGCTGATTTCAGTGTTGGGCTTGCTCATCATGTACGTGCTAGCTTAAAAATATATTACACGCTTTCCCCACTTCACAGTGTCTCGCCATTCTGAAGGGTATCCGAAAATCCATGAAACCTGGCAGTCGCGTTTTAATCCGTAAGCCATTTCGAATATATATTTTCAGTCAGCTGACTTCAAAATGGAAGACGAATATATATTGCAGACTGCGGACGGCAGTGACCAGCCTGCAGATAGGCAGCTCACCAAAGCCCCTTCGCCGCTGTTGTCTAATTACGGGGAGGGCCGGATACGCCAATACTACCTCGACGTCAGTCTGATGGTGCTCGTGAACAGTCAGGAACGAACTCTGGACGAGTATATCGAGCTTGGGGAGAAAGCCGGGCTAAGATTTATGAAGGTTTGGGAGTTCGGCGACATGAGTGGCGTGGAGATGTGTGCAAATGAGGTTTATCCAGTAGCAGCGCGTACTAAATAGCCTTGGTTCTAGTATATATTCTGTTTATTTACAGCTGTTTTCGAAAAGCTTGACAGTCGCGATTTTTTTTTTGCTCTCAACCAACTTTTGATGGAGGGCTAAGGGCTAGCCGAGCGTAGCCGAGCTACGTCAAGCCGAGGCCACAAATGGGAACTTGCAGTCAACTATACAGTCCAGATGTTTTCTTGCCCAGACTTCATCTTCTGTAAGTGCTCTAGCCACTTTTAAGGCATGCAGAGTATTTTGAGGACAAGTTTTGGGGTAGGCTGCGAACGGCAGCGAGAGCATTGCCGACGGCAAGCGCTGATCGGAATCCCAAACCAGGTAATCCTTAGCACTCGATCAAAAGTTGGTTGCGAGCAAAAAAAAATGCGAGTGTCAAGCTTTTCGGAAACAGCTGTAAATAATAAAATCCCTTCTTTATTGACATGGAGGACACCCCTCCGATTTGTGTGTCCGTTGTGTATTCTTCCGCTGTACTACCAGAGAGCCCAGTCGCAGACTAGACTCGTTACCAGTCTGCCACGGCAATTCTAAGTGGCGAGCACTTGTAAATTGCCATCTTTAGGGCAGACTGGTTACGAGTCTAGTCGCAGACTCGGACTGGCAGCTCGTCGAAACTTTTTTTTTTTCGAATGGCAACATTGAATCCCATTCAGGCTAGTCAACAGTCCATGGACTGTTTCAATGCCTCTCTCATAAACCTCAGCGTTTTTTATACTCTCCTTCGAAATTTTGTACTCCGCAATCGCCTGCTGTGGCATGGGCCGGCTTAGGCCGGCTTCTAGCTTGGGATTTGATGGGAACTTGCGAGTCGAACAGTCTTAACCTTCTCCCACTTCCGCAGAACGAGTCAACGACGGCCAGATCTTCGTGGCCCCGGATTATAGACCAAAAACACACGCCCGCCCCTGGTCAGGCCGTCCTCGCCCGGAGCATTGAAAATCCCGAAACTCTCTGACGTGGCGCACCCTCCGGCCGGATTCAACAGGCAGCATTTTCCGAAGAAACGCCAACATCGATACTTGAAATGAAGATCAGTGCCTCTTGCCAATCGACGTCCTTACCAGTGGTCCTCAAGAATAAGTTGTCATCGAGGGTCAGGGACGTGATCTTCTTTGTCTGCGGCTTCCAAGCAGCGACGAGAGTAGTCTGGGGTGAGATGAAAAATCGGAAGGGCGAAGCAGGTATCCTGATCCTAGTACCACCGCGTGCCTTCTTGTTGGCTCAGGGCTGAGCCGCTGAGCGCTCAGCAAGACATCGGCTACTAGTAAACATATTTGAATGGGAACACCGACTAGGCCGGACTCCGGACTGGGATAGCAACGCCTGGCAAACACCTCGGGCTGGGATAACAGTACTATAACAGGCCGAACGACGAATCGATGATCCCAGTGTGTCCACAAACATTTTATTTCCTGGCACTTGGGCCAGTCATTGGGACGTCTCACTAGTTTCCCCGTCCTACGGGGTCGATTCCACATGCCCATTCGGATCCCCGCGAGTCCTCGCATTTGGGGCCGGAAGTGGGTAAGTTCTTGCGGTGGGCGCGTTTTGATCGGCGTTTGATATATATCACCTCTCAGCATCCTTGTATCACAGGTGTGCAAACCCTCCGTCGCCTGGCAGTGTTATACACATGTACATCAAACATATGTACAGTAGACGCCGGGCAGGTCAAGGCAGGTTCCATATACTGGATACATGCCAACGCTGTATTTTTAAGTCTTCGCTCATTTAAAAGCCAAGTATGGTTTCAAATGCCCAACAGGCCCGTTCCTCTTAAGTTTGTTTCCGTTATATATGAAGGCCTTTCCGCCCGAGCTCGTAGACGTCGGTACTTTTCCCTTTCCAAAAGATCTATGTAATGCTAAATTTTTTGCAGATCACCCTGGACTTCCTCTTCGACGATGTGCTGACTTTGATCAAGTGCAGCCAGGTCTGCCGGACATGGGTCCCAACCTCTCGTTACCATCTTTGGGCGATGAGAATAGCCCATTTCGGTGCAGGAGACACTAAGACTAGTCGTTTGGTTCGACTATTATCCAACCCACTCTCCACGCTCGCGCCAGCCGTTCGGCGTGTTTGCGTGGGATCAATAGCTCAACAGCGCGACCTGATGTCGCTCATGAAAAAGATATCGCCATGCTTGCAAGTGCTTCAGGCCTCGAAATCACTCTACCTCAGAACTATAACCTGGAAGGATATAGACGAATTCTCCCGGGTTGCATTTCTATCCAAATTCAGCAGCCTCACGGAATTAGTTCTTTCCAACATACAATTCGGCGTATTCGACGATATGGCCAGTGTTTTAGCGTCCTTCCCCGCCTTACAACGCCTATATTTCGTCCGGGTTCAATGGCAAGGGGGTCTGCCATACGACCCTGCAAAGTTGAACTTGACTTTTCCAGAGCTCAGAACGCTGGAAATCGATTACGGATGCCAGAGCGTTGTCGAATGGCTTCGCCTCTCCCCCCCGACATTCCCTCGCCTCTCCACTTTTCATCTAAAACTATCCGATATCCCTTCCGCTGGGATTTTCTCGCCAGATTTTGCACCATCTCTGGTACACGTCGAAATTGGATTCTACCGGTTGTACTTGGGTGAGTATTCTTTCCACGAGTACATGCCGTTCATCTTACCTTGCAACTTAACAGACAGTTTGCGCCACTTTCACATCGACTTGTCGAGAAATCCCGCACTTCGGAACATCCACATTAGCCACCTCCAGCTCAACGAGCTTGGCTTGAGCGGCGCGGATCCTTTAACAAACAGAGTGTATGTGGGATGGGTCCCCGAAGTCCTCGCCTCTGTGGCCTCTCCGGCGGTTCAAAGACTGCGACTTAGCATATGGGTCACCACAGTGTCGGACATCGACCTCCTTGATTGGGCCTCCTTGAAGGAGATCTTCCAGCGGTCTCCGTTTTTAGCGCTCGGCAAGTTAGTGCTGGACATGTACGGGAAGATGTATGTGAAAGCCGAGCGAGACCGAGTAGAAAAGCGGATTCACACCGCGTTAGATGGAGCTAGAGCCACGGATCTCCTGGAATTTCGTTGGCACTGATTATATACATACGACACTAATACACGTACATACTTTACAACTTGGCTAGTGCGAAACCTTTCATGAAACCGGACCTTTTATATACATTTTACCCTCACTCGTCGTCGTCTCCGAAACTCGAATTCGCCGAGGACGAGGAATCCAACATATCCCAGTCGGAAGCCGCAGAACCAGTGGTCGTCACTGAACGCGGAACGCTGTTGACGGAGGCATTGCTAGGCGTGGGGCTTGACGCACCCGACCTCCAATCGTCGTCTTCAATGTGCCTGCGCACAAACCGTACATCATCAAAGTCGCTGTCGGCATCAGAACTGGATCCATCATACGGATCACGTCGGTCAGCGATGGCGCGCTTTTTACCCTTGTTCTTCGAGGACGATGTGCCCGAGGCATCAGAGTCACTGGGATCCCGATCTGTGCCGAGCGTCACGGCACGGAGGGTTTCCATGCTACTCGACCGGTTCAATCTATTCTGGGTCTCCTCCCAGCGCAAGAGCTCATCGCGCTCCCGCTCATGGCGCAAAAATAGCTCGTCCCAAAGAGATTTGGGGGCGGGTTTGAAAAACGTGCGCATCGCCCAGTCCGTATCGAGGATGGCAAGCGTCGTCACATCCTGCCACTCGGAAATGAGCGGGTTGAAGAACCCTCTCCTCTTGGTGCCCTCGTGGCCGAAACGCCTGTGGAGAAGTTAGCTATACATTCATACAGAGGCCACATGGAGCGCCAGGAAAAAACGCACAGTCGTGTGAGTAAAGAAACCATGCGATCCTTCGACGACCAACCCAAGTTCAGAAGCGAAGCCTGAATACGATGGCAATGCTTGACGTCGAATGCATGCTTGACAACGAGCTGGATAGCCTCGCGCGCATATCCTTTTCCCCGATGCGCCTCGTCCAGAATGATCCCAAGATTCAGCTCACCGACCTGGCCCTCCGGAAAATGGGCGAGCCGAGAGGCGGCGAGGTAGATCATTCCGATCGCCTTTTTGGAGGTCTCGGCTTGGATGGCTTTGACGACTTCCTCGTGGGTTTCGTTTCGTTTCGGCGGGTCCCAGAGGCTATTCTGAAAAGCTTTCGTGAGCCTAGAAGAGGTGGGTGCGGCGAGGCGGGACGTGAATGGAACGGCATTCGTCGCTGCGTTGATCCTCCTAGTTCCCGTGGACTCTGAGAGAGGTGAGGGTTTGTACCCACTTGTGGACCCGCTGGCCTGCTGCTTGCGCAAGCTGATCACACTCGTTGTCGATGGGCTACGAGTTGCCGTAGACTCGGCGCTTGTGGACCCACCGACGCTAACCTGCTCGTTGGGAAGACTCCGAGGCTCGGGGGGGACACTCCATTCCGTGGAGGCGGGTGCGGGTGCAGGTGTGGGGAGGAGGGACGTGAATGGGCTCCGAACGGCATTCGTCGCGGCGTTGATCCACCCAGTTCCCACGGACCACGAGAGAGGCGAGGGTACAAGCCCACTTGTGAACCCGCTGACCTGCTGATTACGCGAGCTGGTCACACTCGACGGGGTTGTCAATGGGCTACGAGTTCCCGCAGATTCCACGACACTTGTGGACCCACTAACGCTAACCTGCTCGTTGGGCAGCCTCCATGGTTTGGGGCGCACACTCCATTCCGTGGAGGCGGGCGGGGGGACATTCGTCGTGGCGGTGATCCTCGGCTTGGGAGGCGCCCAATTCCAAATATCAGCTTCGTCACCAGTATCCAAAGAAGAAACAGGCCAGTCGGATATCGAAACATCCTACGAGGTGTGTCAGAGAAGAACATCGATTCTGGGAACAGGGCTTACCTCCGGATCCTCGTCCTTGGCGTCGTGCTTCAAGTCAAAGGCCTTGAGCGCAGATGAAACAGACTTGTTGAATTCTTCGATATCGTACGCTTTTGAAATTTGAGAGCTCGGACCGCCGGCAAGCGGTAAGCTCGAGCGATTCTAAAAGCATGTTAGCGCATATAAATTGACGAAAGCATCTCGTACCCTGACGCGGCCCAAGAGGTCATCTAAGACCGCATCGTTAGCTGCGTCGTTGACCGTATCGTCAGTAGAATGTTCGTCTCTTGCGTATTCATATGCGCCTAAATCCACTGTTCCCAAATTCACCGAGGGTTCGGTACGACTCGGAGTCATTGTGGATGGGTATAAAGCGCGGTTATATTCAACGCCGCGGGGCGTTGCGAGAGGGAGCGGTGTGGTTGTATCTGGGACTGGAGGGCTCAACGATATAACGCCCAGGTAGAAGACCGACTGAGCGAATGAAAACAGGTCGCATTCAGGCTGCGCTGCAGCTTCCAAAGAGCAGAGCTGCAGGTTTTCCCAGAGAGACAGTAGTGTCTCAATGTGCTCGTCTTGACCCTGCAACCCGTCGGAGATGGTGATGTGTTTTCCTGCGAGGGCAGGCATGGTGGGTGGATACTGAGACTCGTGGGGGCGGGGAAGGAGGGGCGCTGCGCGTCTATTCTAACCTATATATCGGCGTCAGGGGGCGTGTGACATCACGGGGGACCTTCTGCCTTCTCCCGAGTCAAGGGTGGAATTTCTTTCTCTGGTCAAACCTTGGGTCAACAAGAGGCTGCAGAGACATACCACGAGCCATTTCAAGGCGGGTAATTTTTTGGGGCAGATATCTTGAATGAATCGTATACTGCAGTCTGCTGCGATGCCCAGCTGAAGATCTTCAAGCGCCGAAGAGTCATAGCGCCCAGCGCCGGCACTGCCCCAACAGAAAGGGCTAAACGCGCAGAATAGAATCAAGGATATTGCGGGATTTGTTAGCCAGTGAGATGAGAGAACTTGTTTCGAAGGATCAAGATGGCGTTGAACAATAGTAGCACACAATTTTCTTGGCTCTTTTCGACCATGTCTCCGGACGGGACGTTCATGGACTCCTTGGGACTTTCTGAATGGCATACAATACGACCTGGAAAACCTCCCTTGTCTCTCTCCGTTCGCGAAATTACATCCGTCTCCGTCACTTTTATTCTGTCCTCCAATTTTTCCGATTTCGGTGCTGAAGCAGAGCCATTTTTAACCTCTCTCGGGCTCGCAGCGGAGGATGACAACGAGGAGGATGACGGGGATGACGAGACAGATGATTCCGTCTCTGCAGACCAAAAGAAAACCTCTGTCATTTCTGAAGTGCTCGCAAAAGGCCTGTCCGTCAATGTCAATTCCGCGACGTGGAAAGGAGTCTACATCCGCATCGATGACAAAACGGACGAGGCCGTTATCATCATATACGGTCTCATGCCCGGCAAGAAATACGACATCGATCTTGGTTTGGTACAGGGAGGACAAAGTAACAATATTCGGAGACAGGTCATCACCGATGGTATATATCGAGGCTTGTGCTTTCGTGATATTTTTCTCAATGCTGCGCCCTTCCAGATCTCGAGCTACCACAGGCGATGACTGTGCCGGAAGCCGATACGGCCCATTTCGAGTCTCCCGAGTCTCCCCTCCCCACTCCATCCACGTCTCCGAGCAGGACGATAACGGCCACGCCCCCGATCGCCACCCCCCATCCCCAGTTCACGCTGGAGGACCGCCTTAATCAGCTGCAGCACACGCTCTCCTTAATCACCGCGGAGCGTGACACGCTTTCCGTATCTTTCAAAGCTGCGCGCCGCGACGCTCAGAAGGCGGATGCTGCCCTACGATCAGAGATCGAGATCCTGAAAAGGGCATCGGAGAAGCACACCGCCGCAGAACATCGAGCCCGCCAGAAAGTTCTCGCTTTGCAGGAGGCTGCCAAGCGCGCGCAGATATCCACGCGCGAGATGGAGTCATTGGTCTTGGAGGTCGAAGCGGAGCTCCCCGCCCTCAAGCGTGAGCGGGCAGAGAAGGAGGATGCGTACTTCAAGGTCAAAGATGATGCAGACCGGGTACGGAAGGAGAGGGAGCGCGAGGAGGAGAAGGAGCGCAGGAAACTCGACCTGATGAAGGGCGAGCTGACGGGACTGAACAACAAGATGGAGAGACTCAACGGAAAGAAGGAGAGGCTGGAGACGAGCATTCCTGATCTGGAAGAGCAACTCCGCGAGATTGAGCTCGAGATCGAGCGGGTGGAGGCCGATCCCTTGGGGTACGCATATCCGGAGGACAGTATCGAAGCAGCGGACGATCAAGAGCCGTTCGGTCCGTATAACCATGTGCAATGGGCTCGTCAGCAGACCCCTGGTATCCTGACCCGCCCTTCGCCCGTCCCCATCCAGCGTCCCGGGGCGAGCTCTTCCTCTTCGGCGGTTCCCCAGTGGACTGCCCCCCCACGGCACCAGCAGCCCCCCAATCCCTCCCAGCACCAGCGCTCCTCCTCATCCCGTGTTCCCCGCAGCCCCGTGTCGTTCGCCCAGGCCCTTCCCCAGCGCCACTCGTCGCTGAAATCCGCCTCCGCGTCCGACTCGTCGTCCTCTTTGAATTCGTCCCCGACAACCACGCCCGCGGTCGCGACTGGCAATGGCAGCAACACGTCGACGCTGTCGAGCCGCGCGGCGCCCTTCGAGCCTGGACGGATGCGTGCCCCCGGGGCGTACAACACCTCGTCTGGGGTGCAGCTCGTGCCCATTCAATGGCCCGCCTCCGCCGTCCGCGGCCCCGGAAACCACAAGTGGGCGGCGTCATGAAGGGTTCAGCGCATGCGGTTATCCGGCCGCGGTGTCATCGACCTGGGATGCTGGTGTTCTCTCGGCATCTGGTCAAGTTCTCACAGCTTGACGAGTCCTCCCTCTGGTTGTCTCCGTCGGGCGCCTGTAGTTGTATCTATAATGTGTAGCATTATCTTATTTATCTATTTATCTGTAGCCTTCAATTGCTCTATGAGTACCTTGTAAATAACTTGGAATGCAATTCGTTCGTATTGTCTTGGTTTCCAAGCAGTACCAATGATGTCGATTATGGCCCCCTCCCCTCATATTCCATTGCAATCAGAATACAGATTAAAGAAACCAACACTTCGGGGGCATTTGGGACTACACAGATGGCTTTACAACGACCTTGAGTGCGGTCTTGCTCTCGAGCTTGTCGAGCGCTTTCTGGTAGTCCTTGACAGAGAAGGTGTCCGTTACCTTGTTTCGCGGTGAATTTGCACGTTTGCATTATCTAGGAAAGAGGAGAACTCACCATTCCCTTGACGCGCACCTTGCCACTATCTAAATACGCCACAGCCCGCGGGAAACAAAAGGTCTGGGCAAAGGATCCTATGATCTTCACGGCACGTTTCAGTAGATTTCCACGTGGAAGTGAAGATTTGAAAACCTTTATCTCGTCCCCGAAGATCTTGGAAGGTGGCCAGTGTACGAGGGCATCATTGGCATAAACCCCGTACACCATCAGCGTTCCTCCTCTTCGGACGTAGTTGATACTCTCGTTTGCGACTTTCTCGGAACCAGTCGCTTCCACCTTGGAGACAATACTGATTCAGCGCGACCGAGTGACGTGGGGGGAGATCTTACGACGGCGTCAAATCCGTAGGGAAAATCTTTCTTGAGCTGCGCCCACTGCACGTCAGGCGCGTCGCGATCGATCTCGACGTACACGTCTGCCGCATCAAGCTTGCGGGCGATCTCTGTCTTCACCCCCTTGTTCGCTGCGATGACAACCTTGGAAGCTCCGTTGAGCTTTAGGATCTGCGACAGAATGAGGCCTGGGGCCAATGAATTGAGCAAATGTTGTGTCAAAGGAATTTCGGTGGAGCAAGTTCACCTGTCGGTCCGGCACCGAGAATAAGGACTTCCGCGCCGACTGGGAGGTTGAGTTTATCTGCACCGTGCACAGCACACGCGGCAGGTTCAATCAAGGTGGCTTCTTCGTCAGTGAGGTTGAATATCTTGTACACTTTTTTGCTGGCGCTACCATTTTTTTTTTGTCAGTGACCTGAAAATCAAAAGGACGGGACACCAGCCCTTACACGGTAACATAATCTGCGAACCCACCGGCCATGGTTACACCCAAGCTTTCAAAATTTTCGCAGAGGAGGGATTGTCCTCGGCGGCAGTAGAAGCAGTTATCGCACTGTTAATTGTCAGCTTGTGTGGACATGGAAAGTAATATATTCTGAGCACCGTCACGCCGGGATCTGCCACACATCTATCGCCTATGGAAAATCCAGTTACGAATTTTCCTATTTTCGAGATTGTCCCGACGAGTTCGTGTCCAGGGATAAGCTGGGAAAATTCAATCTCGGCGGCGATAACAGGGAGGAACTGAATTGCATACAGGGAACTTGGCAATAAATTCCCCTGTCTCGTGTTCAACAAATGTTATTTGGCGACCAAGAATAGCGAAGTCTCACCTTTAGCGATATGGCTGGAAGCATATCAGTGATTGCTGCACAAAGTCGTCAATCGAGCACACCTATCTGTCCCACATATACCACAGGCAGAAACTGAAAGTTCAGGTCTTTTTATAATGCCTGGGCCCGTTAAATAGATGCTAACCTTTGATCTGAACCTGATCGTCTGCTATGTCCGCGACGGGAGCAGAAGTAAGGACCTCGAAATTCTCAACCTGCAGACATGAGTGAGTGAATTGCGCAACCAGCCCACTGATTTGCTTTACACCGCGGTAGTAAACTGCATTCATTCCGAGTGTATTATGGCGACTACGTTATGGCGATAATTACCTTGCTCGAAGTTTGGCAGATTCTAGGTTCGGAGCAAGCCTGTCTCCGCGCCGGCAAGCCGGTGATTCTCGGATCTGCGCAGCACGTGAATGACATGTGATCGAGAAGGCGGCTTGTTCCGAACCTAGGCACTGGGGAGATTCAGAATCATTTGGTGATGCTTAGGGCCTGATCGGGTGCCCCAGAATTCCACCAGAATTTTTACAGAATCTGGTATGGACATAGATTTCATCCCCAAACCACCCTAGAGTCTTCAATACAGCCATTCTATGAACATTTGAGCATCGGGAGAGGCACAAAAATTGTGGTGCGAAATTTTGCATAGATTCTGGGATGGTGCCACAGATTCTCAGTTCAATTACAGAATTTGTTGAGTATTTTGAACACTTGGGTTCACCTCCCTCCTCGTCACATCAATATTTGAGAACACACATGTATTTCCCATTCTAGAACAGTTTAGGGACAAATGGTGTGGGAAATGCACTGTAGACGAGATTCTGGGAAGATTCTGAGGAAAAGATTCTGTGGCACCCGATCAGGCCCTTAGTCTTTTGTCAGAATCACCATCATGCCTCCTCAGGCGCTTTCACAAACGCAAAATCAGCCGTCACTAGATACTTCCATCCTTCCTCGGAGTCCGACGTTTGGCTCTAACGCAGTCCTCACTGCTTATCAGCTTGTCACTCGCGCTGAGGATCATGCTGTCCAGCTCCACCGCAAGATTCCGGCGAATGCCAAACAAGCCAAGGCAATCGCTGCATCCAACGTTCTCGCTGCCCGTGTTATGGGGTATCTTTTTATTGAGATGCACAGACCGCGTAGATCGCTTGGAGACGTCCCTATCACCAGGCTCATGACCGAGGTGTTGTCGAACTCGTCGCACGACGCAATATACGACATGGGAAAATTTTATCTGAATCATTTCATTCGTGCCTGTGCGTGTTAAGCATTCCATGTTCTGGGCATCCATCTGAACAGCCGAGCCAGTTCGGACAACCAATAACACCTATCCTGAGCCGTCGAACCATCCATCACGGCCATCGATTGACAACCTCATGGATATCTTAATGGATACACTGGAGGGGTCCGGGAAGGACCATAGAAGCGCCAGAGCTAACGTACGTGCACCCAAAAGTATAGTCTTTCTTATCCTCGATTTTCACGCCATACATCAAAGGCACTTATACGCGATGGGTACAAGTGCATGCTGACTGGACTCTATGATGAGACCTCTTGCACAAAACATCCCGCTGTTCGGGAGCTCGCGGATCAAGTCGAAGCCTCGACGGGTCTTATCGTCACGGCTCACATCTTCAATGAAGCAGTGTTGCAAAACATCGACCCCAACGACAATTTCCCTCATGACGCGCAGGTCCGTTTTTCGTTTTGTACCGGGATGCAAATATTTATGCAATTGCACCGCGCTGCAGCGACACCACGCTTCAGCAGCCCTCAGCATCCTGAAAATGTTCGGTCTTGTCGACCTTGCTGATCGGCTTGCCACCATCGGCAACCCCGCTTCCGCGACAGGAGTCCACGCTCTTGTAAACATCCTTTCTCTCAATTCATTGTTTCACACACATTTCGACGCTCTGAAGCTCTTCCTCGAGCCCATAGAAGATGGCGAGGTAGAGTTTTTCCATGTTTCAGCTTCGGGCACTTACTGACAAATCAATAGGATGATGAATATGATGTGTACATTGCGTATCCTCGTATAGCTCGAGACGGGCCAAGCCGGATCAAATTCGTTAGTCTACCGCGACAGAAAGGTGTTGACCCGGACGGAACGAAATACCCCTTACCAGACCCCCGATTACTGGCCCTCCATGCCGTGTGTGCCCGTGTCGCACACATGTCCGGCGCGGCGGAGGTGTTAGACGAATTTGATCGGGATGTCAAGGAGATGGGGGTCCTTGCGGCGGACGGCTCAAGCATCAACACGCTGAACCTAATGTTGGGGCAACAGGATGAAAATCCGCGGCATGTTTCAGTCAAGGCTTAGTTCTTTTCATTCATATTACGAACCCTGTCCCGCGAGCTTTTCGTCTTGTTTTTTCCGAATACATAGGCATTTTGGTACGGGACCCCTGTACATATCGTAATTCTTTGAGTATCAGCACAAGTGGGGGAAGCAGGCATGCAAGCGGGAATACACGGCGGAAGAAACAGGTAACTGGCAAGAAGCAGCGAATAGCAAAAAGGAAATGAAAAGGATACGGTGCGTCCATGCGTCAGCGCGGATGGCCACTAACCTGAAGGGAAAAATGAGATACACCACCCTATTACACTCCTTAAGACCTAATATGCTGAAAGTTGGAAATGAGGGGGTGCGGCCGTGAGGGTTGGAGGAGGCAGGGTTATGGAACGGATACGGACAGGTCGCCGAAGGGGAGATTGAGGGATTGATACGCGCCACAGAACGTCCCTTAAGTGTAGTCTGTTAGTTACCGCGTTGGTCTTCGTACCTATTATGTAATGAGGCATCACGTGCCTCGCTTATAGACGCGACGTGAACGCGTTTTCCCCCCGCTATCACCAAAGGAGGCCCAGAAGTGTCCTAGACACGTAGGAGAACCGCATTATATATCATAGATGAGAGAATCATGTCTGGTCACAGAAAATAAATATCCTTGGGCAAGAAACACTGAAATTCCAGCAGAATATTCAAACAAGGAGTCTGGGTCGCCTGATTTGGGGGGAAAAAATCCAGGAGCCTATTCTGAGGGTCTGAAAAGGTATTGATCCTTCAAATGTGGTGAATTCCTTGCCTGGCCTGAACAACGCGTCCAAGTCGTGTCAATAGACGGGCCACGTGCACACCGGAAAAGGAAATTCCTGCTACCGTAAGGTACGGGTCTTAGAGAGCCCCTTTGACAGCTTCTCGCAGTAAACTCTCGTTTTTGTCAGCAGTTTTTGCATAAGTGCGAGCTCAGGCAAGGTGAGCTTGCGAGCCGGCCTGAGTGGAAGCCAAGGCAGGAGCAAAAGCGTAGAGATGATCTGTGGTCATTCCACTCGTGTGTAGATTAGACTACGATCAATCTACACTGCCACATTCGGCTCCGTCCTCTTGCCACGTCGCGTCGACCGAGAAAAATCCCCTTCGCGCCTTTCTCGCCGCCCTGCTCCTCCTTTTTGGCGCCACTCGTCTCAACTATGCCACCTAACTCCCGCGCTGGTGTCCCTCTTCCTCTGGGAGACGACTTTGACTTCAAAGCCTACATGTCGCGCCCTGCGGACATCTCTTCCCCTTCTTTGTTCGATCTGAAGGAAACCAACACGGAGAATCTGTCTAGGGAGAAGAAGAATAAGGCCAGCGTCAAACTGACACGCGCGTATAGCGAGGCGAAGGACGCGGGGACTCTCGCCGCTGGGCAGGACGTTGGCGAGCCTCTTCTTGCCTTCTACGAATACAAGGAGGAAGATCGTCGCCTCATGGTCGCCGACAAAGACGTCTGCACCGCCGTCGGCCCCCTCCCCCAGTTCATGATTCTGTGGATCGGTTCCCAGCGTATGAAGGTCCAGGAGTCGCGCGAGTCGGACAAGAACAAGCGCGAGGGGGAGCGCACTGCGCTTGCAGCAAAGAAAACCAAGGCCGTCCGTCCGATCTTTGGCATGCTCACCCTGCCCAACCCACACTCCATGTCGTCGTACGACGCCACGGGCGTCGTCATCCCCTCCGTCTACCATGTCTCGTTGCACCACAAGATATACTTCCCTTTCCACTGGTGGGCAGACAGTTATATCAAACACGCTACTGATAATCCCTACATGATCCCGGTGCGCACCATCACGGCGGCAAGCCTCAGCGCTCATCGTGCCCCAGCAAGTCTCGGTGGTGGACGTGGTGAAGCTGGCGGAGACGTTCAGCGGCAACGAGCCCGACGTGCTCACCCCGGGTCTGTGGAGGCAAGCGGCCAAGAACATGCTTGACTCTTTCACGGTGCTGTGCCCAGCTGTTGTCCCCGGTGACCCCGTTCTAGGCCATACTCACGCCTCTGAGTTCGTGCAGCACGTCCTTCACTTTGCAAAGCTTCCCCAGCACGAAGACATGGAGATGCTCCCGGTCTGGTACGAGGTCGAGAAAGAGCTCCGGTTGGAGATCTTCCGCGGCGGCCTCTACGACCGCAGCTATCACGACACCCGCGTCAACGTAGCAATCACCACTTACCGCCAAGCGAATCCGGCGACCCCGAGATTCCCCATCATGGGCCTCCCTGCCGTGGTCAAGGCTCTCAAGCGCTCCTCGCCGGACGAGGGGGGTGCGGGAAGCTCAAAGCAGGCCCGCATGGGAAACGGGCGTGGGGGGTGGGAGCGCAGCTCGACGCCTGCATCGCAGGAGGGCTCCGTCGTGCGCAAACACCCCCCCCCTCGTCTGTCTCATATGCACCAGCCCCCACAGCGCCTTTCAGCACTCGTCGGCTTCCACCATTCACTTGTGGTGTGCTTCATTTGCTCCTTGATTCTTGGTGGTTCAAACTCTTTGAATGGTGTTTTATCGGTGTGTTTACATTTCATTATTTATTGTGTTTACCTTGTAATCTAGGCTCCTCCGAGTCCTTACAATTCAAGTATTTCGACTTGAAGGATATCAAACAGCACTATCAGTGTCCATTAAAAATAACAGTCCTTGAAGGTAAGAGAAGTCACCAAAATAGGTGGGCTATGCCAGGATCAGATGGACCTATGAACCACAGTCATGACTAATGAGTGTAGACTGCAGAGTCCACATCTCTGAGGAATAAGTGATACAGCAAGTGCAAGGGATTTTTAATCTGGTAGCGGGCTGTGCCGCTTGTCGGCCTTACCAGCTTTATCTTACATAATAAGGACGAAGACCGGGTAATCAACGCGGTAACCAACAGACTTTATCATGCGAGGAACAAGCAAGATTTGATAAAGTGTCTGTCAAGAGAGACTAACTTAAGTGGCAGCTAGGATCACATCCTCGTGGCAGAACTGAAAGGTGTGCTCCCGACTCACCTCTGCGCAGAGCAGTTCCAAGTATTCTCTACGACCAACTCGTTTGTGCAGTGATGGAGAAGCTACTGGGGCTCCGTATCACCGACCTTTGGGCCCCAGCCCATATCGGTACTATAGGAAATGAGCTCGCCGATGACACCGCAAAGGCCGCTACCCGCCGCATCTCAACTCCCACCTCTGTCCCATGGTTGTGGCGTGCTGTGGAGCGGCATCGAGTCCAAGCGTGCGCTATATACTGCGACCTTGTCAACAAAACCGATGCTCGCGTTAACACGCAGCCCTTCCGCACCATGTACATGTGCCGGCAAAGATGTTTCCACGGCCTTGGAGAATTTGAGAAGGAGAAGAATAGGAGACACGAAGAGCGGCATTCTGACAGCGCGCAGGTCGTCTGCGGAGTGCGTCCAGGTGCGGCCCCATGTCATCGTGTAGTACTGGTTGCCCGTCCATATAGCTCTCTAATCCCAGAATGTTTTGAGGGCCAAAATTGGCCATTTCCTTGTCCGAGAATAGGATTTGCCAAAAATTGCTGATCCTTGTCCGCAGATAGGATTTTTTGAGGCCTTCTAGTCACTGTCTCAATAACCCAGACGTTCTAGTGTGACCTCAGGCTGCTATGAGCACGCTGATTGAGATCTTATCTATCACTTTCGTTGATCCGGCGGAGTTTCAATAGAAGATAAGAGAAAGATGGGTGCAGATTGGGTGCAGATCACACTAGAACGTCTGGGGCATTTGGTATAGCAACACCCCCCATGGTGTCACATCCCTCCTCATCCTTCCTCCCACCGCCTTCCTGCCCTGCTGCCTGCTCCTATACTCGCTTCTATGTCCCTCCAGAGCCTGCACAATTTTTTCCAAATTTTTTCCGCCCCTTCCTGTGCTGTTATGGACTGCCCAAAATGACAACTATTTGGCAGGTATTGAGTGCAGTTTGTCCAAATTGACCTTGGGCTGCGAGCCCAAAAAATATATATTGTGTTATATACACACAGACAACCCTTCTGCATTATTTTGGGCATCCTTCAAGTTGAGGCATGCTGAGGTGAGTACAACACAAAAGTGAGGGAGGTGACATTCCTGGGTGTGACACCATGGGGGTGTTGCTATACCAAATCCCTACATTGTTTTTTGAAATTTTTGAGTTCAAGCAGAAAAGTCCATTCAAGTCAATCAAGTCCACAATTTTTTGTAAAAAGACTGATGCCCCCGACACGTCCAGTGGATAATAGAGTGCTTCAGATGGGCCTGTTGTGACTAGCGGAAATTGGTGAAAATCTCTGCATACTATCAAACTGATTCCGCTGAAAGACATGTTTGCGTCGCCCACATTCCCGCCTTTTGCAATGCTGATATTCCTTGATAATAATGCAAGGAATTCTTTCACCAGCATTGATACCTTGCCCAGCACAAGATATTATCAATTTCCAGAAATCCTGCATGAGAGATATTGTAATTCATCTTGTACAGAATGTTGTTCGTAACTCCAGTTATTCTTGCCAGTTTCACCATGTCCCATTGGAACATTAGCCGGGAGAAGTGTGACTCCTATGCAGCCAACATAGAGTCACTCTGAGTTCTGGTACCAGCACAAAAGACCAGAAACACCTCGAGCGCTTGCAAAAGAAAAGCTTCCGCTATGACAGACATTGGAGTGAGCAAGTTGGGAGCGAGCTCGGGGTAAAAATCTCACGTTGGCTAAACATACTGGTGTGCATTCAGTATTCCAGGTTGTTGAGTCTAAAGCTGATATAAATATTCAAGAGGTCCATTGCAGATGTGAACGCGCCATGGGTAGCAGAGCCTGCAAAGTTGTCGATCATCGATGTAGTGAATTTCTTGGATCTTTACATCTATTTGTACATATATTGAATTGAAACCTTTGGTCAAGCAAGGTCTCATCCGACGCAGTCAGAGTTTCCTAGTAAGCAAGGGTTGGTGAGAAGACACACACTGACAATTAGCTAACTTCGGTGCAACTAATGTGCACCAAAATCTCATGTTGCATGAAATATCAGCTTGAAATTGAACCTCTTTCTAGTAGTTTCAGTCCTACTGATTTTGCACTTCATACTCATTAAATAAGACTTGATTTCAGCTGCACTAGAATGGGTTTCAAACACTGTGAATCAGATTATGAAAAGTATGAGCCAAAATGGGTCACCGAAAGTACTTGTATCATTAGCCATTTCATTCCTCTGGAAATGCAAGGTTCAGCTTAATGTTCCACCCTGCCTGAAATGTAAGTGGAAATAATTGATTTCAGTCCTGCCAAAATTCGGATCCCCTGCCAACAAACATATTTCAGTGGGACTGAAATAGGGAGGCTCAGAGTAGCCACTCCTGCACGCAGCTGCAGACACAGGAGGCTGTGCAACCGGTCACATCAAACACCAAAATCAGCCGATGATGACGAGGCACAAACGAGGCATCTTTTGGCATCGTTCACGTTGAGCAGACCATCCACCGACGTTGCCTTATTGCGCTCTCAATGACTGTATTTCTAGCTGGATAGAAAGAGATATCCTTTGGTACCTTGCAAGCAAGCTCTGGCCCCCAAAAAACACTTTCAATGTTGCTGAGGAGCACCCGACAACAGTGAGCGGGATCCCGACACCCACCCGACAAGGTTTTATGACCGTCGGGCTTGGTCGGGTCCATCGGAATTCATCGGCGGCTTGTATTTGGTGTTTGATGTGAAGGGTTGCACAGCCTCCTGCGTCTGCAGCTGCGCGCAGGAGCGGCTACTCTGAGCCTCCCTAATCAATTCTTTCAGTTCACAATCCTTCTGGGCTGAGATTCAGGTCCAAACTTGAGGTTTGGTCAGCACCGGAATGAATCACCAACCCACTAGTTTAGATTATTAGGGGCAGTCAAAGTGGTCAGGGAAGGCCGATTCTGGCATCAATTCTGACGTCGATTCTGGAACCGATTCTAGGACCAGAATCGGCCGAGAATCAATCAAAGTGCAGACTCGGTCAGAATCGGTGTTCCTCCTCTGGAGGAGGAACTGCATCAGAATCACCAATTCTCGCCTCGATTCTGGACACACCGATTCTCTAGCCAATTTTGATTGACGAGAATCAACTTGGAATTGACTTAGAATCGGGTCGGTCAGAGCTGCACCGATTCTTGTTCGATTCTGTCAATTGATTCTGGCCATAATTGGTGTCAGAATCGACATGAGAATCGGCCCTCCCTGACTGCTTTGACTTCCCCTATTGGGTCAAGCTGGTCCGTTTTGTAATCTGACCCGTAGGATTTCAACCTGATTTCGGTGTACCCAGATCATAATCTCATTTGACTACGGTAGTTTACAGAACAGTATGGGTCGTACTGAAACTACGAAAAAGGGCTTCAATTTCAGCTCTCATTTTCGGTAATTTGATACTTAGGCGTCGGATTGAATATCAGTTGTGCCTAAATTTGCCAATCTCCGGCGTGACAAGCGGGAAAGTTTAAGCGAAGCGAACGGGCCGAGACGAAGCCGTTGATCGGAGATCACGTTCTTTTTGGTAACACTTATTCTCCTTTTATTTCGATGGCCTTCTGTGAAGATGACATGCTGAGCGAACTTCTCATCGCACAGTTACTTGAAGAAGATTTGCGTCTTTTAGGTTCTGCCAAAGAGGCCGAACGTCTCCAGTTCGACCAAGTCATTGCAGCGTCCGCGCTTGCGAAAGGTCGAATCCCAAAATTCTCGGGGTCGGTAGGGGTGCCGGTAGCCAAAGACGATGAAGATATCGCTCTCGAGATATACGCACAAGATGCCAGACTCAGCAGCGACTCGGCATATGCGCAGCGCATTCAATCGTCTGGTCTTGCAGATATGCAGTATGCGCAGAAAGTTGCCGCCGCAGAGAAGTCGGTGTTCCCAAAATCATCATATTCCAAGCTGAAATATCGCAAGGAAACTGATGCTTGATGCAGAGTTTGCGATGCGGCTGCAGGCTATTGATGATGAAGGACGAGACACTGATCAAGTCAAAGATGTGGAAAGGTGTGTGAAGTCTCATTGAGTCTAATCAGTGTCCAACATCAGAGAATAGCCTGCTTGAGCAAGATGAAATTGACAAAATCATGGCCGCGGAATTGAACGAAAAGGGGAAGGGAAAATTTCAGATCAAGAGTCGAGCTGACACCCCCATCAAGCTGGAGGAGTTCGAACAGAACAAAGGTAAAGGTAAGGGAAAGCGTTCTGCTCTTGACGAAGTGGCCTATGGCCGTGATAAACGTTTGCGCCTGAATCCAGGTAGGCCCGATTATTCAAGGCTCTGCTGTTGCTTTTTAACTGCCTTGCTCAGAAGATATAAAAATAAAGCAAGAGGAAATGGAAGGTGTCCTTACGAACCCATACGCAACGTGTGGGATCTGCATGGATGCTTTCCAACCGACGTATTCGCCTTACGCTGCGTCCATCTCAGCCAACTCGTCCAGCCGCATACAGTTTGGGCTTCGACTCTCCTGCCCTCAGCAACATGCGTATTGTGTTGGATGCCTAACCAGTTACATTGAGAGTAAGCTGGATCCCGAAGGAAAAGGCGGCAACTCGGGCGTTATAGCTAGTTTTCCGGTTCGGTGTCCAGAATGCCCCGTAACTGATTACATCGACGGTATTTCGGACGACATTTCTGAACGCATCCTCGGCACGGAGAAGATGGTCCTGTGGGTACGCTTACACAACCTGATTGTCTCCACTTTCCGCCAACGCACGTCTAGGATCACCAAAAGCTGCTCAACTCTATCCCGCATATGTACTGTCCCAACCCGAAATGCTCAGCAATAGTTCAAACACCGGAGGGCACCCAGGATCCCCAAGCTTTGTGTTCATCTTGTCAACTGCTTTTATGTGTGCCCTGCCGTGTTGCTTGGCACCACGGTGAGGCCTTAACTGTCGAAGCGTTCGCATTGATCTCTCAACTGAACTTTGCAGATATTTCTTGTGAACAATATCAGGTCGGATATCCTTTTGTTCGTTATTTTAACGTATTTTACAAAATCTCCAGGCTTTACCTCCCGACGAAAGATCCCCGGAAGACCGTCTACTGCTTGAACTGGCAAAGGTCATTCCACAATCTACGTATTTTTCGATTCGTCAACTTACACCTCTCCAGGCCAAGGACTGGCGTCGTTGCCCAAACTGTTCTGTGAGTAGACTGCTTGAGACATACTCTGCCTGAGATGCCATTATTGATTTCGTGATAGTCTCTCGTAGAGCTCATCTCAGGTTGCAATCATATGACGTGCCGATGCGGAACCCACTTCTGTTTCAAGTGCGGATGTCAGTCCATTACTTTCCTTCCGCTCGTTCGCTTCTCATCAGGGAATATAGCACTGGCGACGACGAAAGGAACTTGCAAACGGGATCCGCCGTGCGAGCTTTGGGACGAAGAGATGTTATTGGAGGAACGCGAGCGAGAACGAGCAAGGTCGCTGATCTCAACCCCCCCAGACCACCCCGCACCTCCGTACAACCCCGCGCCTCCTCCATACAGGCCTGCCGAAGTTAGGATCCCTGCCCTCAGGCCCGGACCGCTGGACTGGATGGACGATTCAAGTGAGCTTTCCTTCGAGCGAAAAATTAAACCAAATTGATCGTGCGTGCGCTCAGATGTGGTCTGCAGCCGCCATTGGTTCACCACGGACATGATTCGCAATCTCGTCTGCGGATACTGCAACGTGCGGCTCAACTCGCTGGCGGATTTGCGCTTCCATCTGTTGCATGTGCGGCGCCACGTCGTGTATTCGTGCTGTGGGCGGTTTTTCCGGAAGGTTGAGGATTATGAGCGGCATGCCGATACGTATGCGGCGAGGTTCCATGGAGAGCACGTACACCAGATGAGGAGAGATTAGCTAGTTTCAACCAGTTTTCAATTTGAACCAAATCATGTGTTCGGGTTCAATCAACCTTGCATGAAAATAATGCCTCAGGACCGCACACAAAAAGAAATACACTACGTAACTCAAAGTCGGAGTCCCTTCGACCCATGTTCATCGACCCTGCGATTTATCCCACCGGTGAGGATCTTGATCATGTCGAGTGGCTTGTCCGTCGGCGCATAAGTGGTATCAACAATGTCCCGAATATTGTACTTCGTCCTGAGATTATCGTCCAGCGACTCGAGATAGCGCCTGGCAGCCGTGTTATTTCCGATGAGCAGAAATTGGATGCCGACTTGAGTGAGAAGGGCGTGTCGTGAATCGAGTTCCCGCGCAGCATTCACAATAACCAGCTCTGGGTCCGTTTCGGCGCGGTCAGCTGCAAGCAAACATGGTCAGCTGTGCCCTAAAATCGTGGAGAATGGAAAGGCCTCACTGGGCGCCCCGTCTGTAATAATGATATAATTTACACGTTTCAAATCGGGGTTGCTCTCCAGCGCTGAGAGATACGGCCCGAGGAGACTTTGCAGCCTGCGTCCGATCGGAGTCGAGCTGGTCGGGGTTACCTTGTTGAACACGCTTTCGACCTCCTCCGCACTCTGAATTCAAGCGCCGCCAGTTAAAATAGATACTGTCCACGCGCGACGGCCTCGCACCTTAACTCCTTTTGCGAAAACGGGGGAATTGAGAAAATAGATCTCCAGCCCGTCCGCATCGAATTCCGACGCTACAGCGGCCAGGTCCTGCAGAGCTTTCCCCGCCTGAATAGACTCGTCGGTCAAGCAGAGGATGTAACACAGACGACCGACCTGCTTCCAGAGCTCGCCCCTCATCGAGCGGGAGTCGTCGACGATCAGAATCGTCTGGAAATTACGCAGGAGCTCCAGGGCGGACTCTAAATCCGCGTTTGAATTGCGCGCAGAGCGCGACGGCTTTGTCCCCATCCCGGCAGAGTTGGGGGGGCGCCACTAGGGGCGCACTCGAGGGCGATGATGGACAAGTGTGGAAACCACATATCGTCGGATCTTTTCTTGAACTTGTACCTCATGGTGTATTTCTGATACCGTCGATGCGCCAATGTCTAAATAGTCTTCAGAAGGCGTTATGAGAGTGTTATGGGTGTCGGGAAGTTGGTCCACGAGAGCCTCCCCACGCGGCGAGGCAGTGGTTGCTGTGTGTATGCTGTGTTCCGACCGACTCGGAGATTGCCGGAACGCATAGAACACAGCCGGACTCGGTGCTACTCGGTGTAGATTTACCATCGAGGCACAGCGGCGGGAAAAATTCCTGATCTTCTTGCAGTGCGGGACAGGAATATCACCATTCCCGACTGGAAATTTCACCACGACGCGTACGTTTGAAAACTGGCTTGAAACTGACACTTTGGAGATCTGTACTGCCAACCGCGCTTTTCATGGTGTTGAATTGCCCTACTTTTTTTACCTTCCTCGTCTTGAACTACACACCACTACCTCCGCCCCGTTGTACTGGCGTCAGATCTATTGAATCACCCGACTTTCGATCGCGAATCGAGGATTTTCTTGAATTAAGTACCTTCGATTTCCATCTCGTATGGTATTGAATTGACCGCTTTTCAGCATCCAGTCCTGTTGAATTACCCTCACTTTTGTCAGCTTTGGCATTGAATCCCCTTGAATTTTTCCGTTGAAGAGGTGAAGGGGGGGGCATTCGACAAGTCAAAAGTTTCAGTGATTCAGTATGGCCGAGGACCGAAAAAGCGGAGGTAGTTCACCCCGGAAAATGCGTGATTCTACACCGTCACGCAATCGCATATTTTCGGGACAATAATCGCGGCGCCGCCAGTGCCAGAATCACGTGATCGCGACTCATCGGCCGAAAAGCGGCGAAACCTTTCAAAGACTGAGTAGAAACAAAACGTAAAGGAACGCTGACTCGACTTCAACCTGCGATGGCCAACTCACGGCTTGCCAGAGTTGTGAGCAGGCTGCAAAATCTACCTTCAATCGCCCTCCCAACAGACTACCCACGACCATCTGGCGCGAATAAATTGGTCGAGGCTGCACACTTAGCCGAGCTCTCTGATCAGACATCTCTGGCTCTCCTCAAGCTTGCTCTGTACGATGAGAACAGCGAAGGGACTGCAGAGGATTATGGCGACGCGAAGACAAACGCCCCCTCCGCGTTTCACCTGCTATTGGCAGCATTTACAGTCCTGCTGCACCGATACACGGGCGATACCGACATCGTAATTGGATCATCGTCTCCCACTGCCAGGGATCCATTGGTCCTGCGGCTGTCGGTCGACCCCACGGAATCCTTTTGGTCAATAGTTCGGCGCGTCCAGCAGATCGAGAAGGAAGCCGAAGCAGATGCACTTCCTTTTGAAGCCATAACAAAGGAGCTCAACAAAAACAAGGATGAATCCCTGGCCGTGCCGCTCTTCCGTGTTCGTTTCTTCGACGAGACGGATGAGCCGACCGAAAATTTTATTCGCTCCACGAACTTGACCTCCGACCTCACCGTCTTCGTCACACGGCCACTGGCCTCCACTCGAGCTTCGTTGGCCCCTCAAATATCCCTGCGCATCTTATATAACTCCCTCTTATTTGCGCCAGCCCGAATCGAATCCATAATCGACCAGCTCTCTGTCTTGCTCCGAAAGGTGTCAACCGCCCCGCTTTCCCCTGTCGGCTCGGTCCCATTGTTGACCCCATCCCAAAGGGCGAAGCTGCCAGATCCCGTCGGGGACCTCGACTGGTGTGGCTGGAAGGGCGCAATCACGGACGTGTTCTCCCGCAATGCCCTCCAGGCCCCCGAGCGCCCTTGTGTCGTGCAGAGCATACCCGCAGCGTCCCTCTCTGACGTCCAAGAGAAGGTCACATTCTCATACGGCGCCATCCGCCATGCCTCCAACATCCTCGCGCATCACCTGATCAAAGGAGGCGTGCAGCGCGAAGAAGTCGTCATGGTGTACGCCCACCGAAGCGTCGATCTCGTAGTGGCCGTCATGGCAGTGCTCAAAGCCGGTGCTACGTTTTCCGTCATCGGTGTGTCTTCCGCTCTCTCGGTGCGGTATGTCCGTTGACGCGGACCGAAGACCCTGCCTACCCGGCGTCGCGGCAAATTCTCTATCTCGAAGTCGCGCAGCCCCGCGGTCTCGTCGTCCTCAAGGGTGCCGGGGCCATCAGCCCCACCGTCAGAGAGTTCCTCACCACCGATCTTAAAATCCGCGTCGAAGTCCCCGCGGTCGAAGTGCTCCCCAGCGGCGAGATTTTCGGCGGACGCCAGAACGGTGGCGAAGACGTCTTGAAGTCGCATGCGCACCTCGGTGCCACGGACCCCAACGTTACCCTAGGCCCTGACAGCATCGGAACCCTCTCGTTCACGACAGGGAGCACGGGGATCCCCAAAGGCGTGAAAGGGCGGCACTTCAGTCTCACGCACTTCTTCCCGTGGATGGGCGAGCGATTTGGGCTGAGCAGCGACTCCAAGTTCACCATGCTCAGCGGTATCGCGCACGATCCGATCCAACGTGATAGTCAGTACCTCTACTATCGACTCGTGCACTGGCTGATCATATGTAGTGTTCACGCCTCTGTTCTTCGGCGCGCAACTGCATGTCCCGACCTCCGACGACATCGGGATCCCAGGGCGGCTCGCAGAGTGGATGGCAGACAGTGAGGTGACCGTTACGCACCTGACGCCCGCGATGGGGCAGCTCCTCTCCGCGCAGGCGACGCGCCAGATCCCCTCTCTTCTGAACGCGTTTTTCGTCGGCGACGTCCTCACGAAACGCGACTGCCTCCGCCTGCAGGCGCTCGCCGCGAACGTGCGCATCATCAACATGTACGGCACGACCGAGACGCAGCGCGCCGTCTCGTACTTTGCGATCCCGCCCCTGTCCGCCGACGTGACCTTCCTCGCGACACAGAAAGACATTATGCCCGCGGGAGCCGGAATGATCGACGTGCAACTGCTCGTAGTCAACCGGAACGACCGCGCCGTGCCGTGCGCGGTGGGTGAGGTCGGCGAAATCTACGTTCGCTCCGGCGGGTTGGCGGAGGGCTACCTCGACGCGGCGGCGACCAAGGAGAAATTCGTGGAGAACTGGTTCGCGGCGGCGTGCCCGTCGCGGAAGGACACCCTCCGGCACCCGCCTGCGAACGGACTCCCAGGGCCCGAGGCGCGCCACTGGAAGGGGATCCGCGACCGGATGTACCGCTCCGGCGACCTGGGGCGTTACCTCCCCGATGGGACGGTCGAGTGCACGGGACGCGCGGACGACCAGGTCAAGATCCGCGGGTTCAGGATCGAGCTCGGGGAGATCGACACGCATCTCAGCCAGCACCCGCTCGTGCGTGAGAACGTCACGCTCGTGCGGCGCGACAAGGACGAGGAGAAGATCCTCGTTAGCTATTTCGTGCCGCTAGATGGGCCGGCGCTGAACGACTATGCCAGCGAGGTTACGGACGGGGAGGAGGACAAGGGGCTGGTGCAAGGGATTAAGAAGTACCGCCGGCTGATTAAGGACATCCGCGAGCATCTCAAGAAGAAACTGCCGAGCTACAGTGTCCCGTCGCGTAGGTGCTTTCCTCAGTCTAAGAGCGCCAAATACTGACTCTGCCACCTCAAGTCTTCGTCCCTCTCCGCCGCATGCCGCTCAACCCCAATGGCAAGGTCGACAAGCCTGCGCTTCCGTTCCCCGATACTGCGGCCGCTGCGACCAGCGCCCCGGGATCGCGCAAGGCTGTCACCACGGAGGACACGCTCCGCCAGATCTGGACGGCGCTCCTCCCGAATGCCCCGCAGCCCATCCCATCTGACGAGAGCTTCTTCGACCTGGGCGGGCACTCGATCCTCGCCACGCGCCTCATATTCGAGATCCGCAAGGTGTTCGTGGTGGATGCGCCGCTCGGGCTCGTCTTTGACCGCCCGACCATCGCAGGGCTCGGCGAGGCCGTCGAGGCGCTGCGCAACGCCGACTTGGGGTTCTCGTACAAGCAGCCCAACGCGCTGGCGTCTACCAATCTGCTCGTGGTGCCAGGCGCGCGGCAGCCGCGCGGCGCCGCTATCCCGCTCGAATACGGAGACGATCTCGACAAGCTGCTGCCCCACCTGCAAGAGTCGTATCCCGCGCTGCCGGAGGACTATGCCTCCAGACAACTCACGGTGTTCCTGACCGGAGCGACCGGGTTCCTCGGCGCGTTTGTTCTGAAGGACCTCCTTGTGCGCGACGCCAGGGTCGGCAAGGTTATCTGCCTTGTGCGCGCGCCTGATGCGCAGAACGGACTAGAGCGGCTCAAGGAGGGCTCGACCGATCGCGGGGTGTGGGACGACGCGTGGGTGGACAGTGGGAGACTTGAGGTCGTTACGGGTGATTTGGGCGTGGAGTTCTTTGGCCTTGGGAAGGACGGGTGGGCGCGAGTCTCAGAGCAGGCTGATGTCGTCTTGCACAACGGTGCATTGGTATGTACTCTTCCCCCTCGACTCCCTTCCATCGACCAATCTCTCTTTGACAGGTCCACTGGGTCTATCCTTACGAAAAATTGCGCTCCGCTAACGTCTTGGGGACGCTGACCGCGATCGACCTCGCCTCGACGGGACGGCAGAAGCTGGTCGTTTTCGTGTCCTCCACTTCTGCCATCGATTCGGAGCATTATGTGCAGCTCTCCGATTCGCTGGTGGGCGGGCATTCGAAGTATCAGGGTGTGCCCGAGAACGACGATCTTCAGGGCGCGCGGTCGACCTTGAAGACGGGCTACGGGCAGACCAAGTGGGTGTCTGAAAAGCTCCTCTTCGAAGCCGGGCGAAGAGGCCTGCGGGGGCATATCGTGCGCCCTGGGTATGTCGTCGGAGATTCCGGGACGGCTGGTTAGTCCCTTTAATCGTGATCCTGATGCTGCATTCTAAATTACACTGCAGTCACAAACACGGATGATTTCCTGTGGCGGCTCGTTAAGGGCTGCATCCAGCTCGGGCTCGTCCCCGACATCAACAACACCGTCAACATGGTGCCCGTCGACCACGTCGCGCGCTGCACCGCCCTCGCCGCCGTCGCGCCCCTCCCCAACGCGCCCCTCTCCGTGCTGCACATCACCGCGCGCCCGCTGCCGACGTACAACGCGCTCCTGCGCCCGCTCGCGCAGTACGGCTTCGGCACGGCGCAGGCCGAGTACGTCGTCTGGCGGCGGCGCCTCGAGCAGCACGTCCTAGAGACGCAGGACAACGCGCTCTTCCCGCTCCTCCACTTTGTGCTTGACGACCTCCCCACGAGCACCAAGGCGCCCGCGCTCGACGACGCGAATACGGGCGCGTTGCTCGCAGCGCAGGCAAGGGAGCGGGATTGCACCGTGTCGGAGGAACTGGTGGGGAAGTATCTCGCGTGGCTTGTGCGCGCGGGGTTCTTGCCCCCGCCGTCGGAGGCCGCTCCCGAAAAGGCGCTGCCGGTCTTGGGTGCCGGTGTCGTCAAGGCCGCTGGACGCAGCGGGATATAGATTCCCTGTGCCTGTTATCTACGGGAAACCTTTGTACGATAGTCTGAGTTTAACAAAACGACGCCCATTGCTCCGGCATCCTCGATTGATGGATGTTCGGTCGCACCACGGCAGCAAGAAACGAGAGTAGTTTGGAGTATGATAGTCTAACTATAGCTATCTATGATAATCTATCGGTCATCTAGCTTTTCGTATTAATGAGCGAGACGCGGAAAGAGGGAAGACGGGAGTGCTCTAAGTCTACTTCGTTTAAAAGATCGACCTGCAGCCATTAAGCTGCACCAAGAGGAAGGAGAAAGGATGTGCGCGGCGGATTGCGCATCGGAACCGTGTCAAGAATAAGAATAAAGAGAGTCTACTTGTCGATCTCGACGCCCGAGTCCTCGAAGTCGTTGGAGGGGCCGAAGACGGGCCGTGCGGCAGCGATCCCGCGTGCGTTTTTGTAGAATACGACAGAGCCTTCGTCTTCGACGAACTAACGAGGCGAGAGATGAGTCCGGCAGCAAAGAGGGATAACGAGACGAAAACGTACGCGGCACGCGCGAATCACCCTGTACACCTCCCTCCACCCGCCCGGTCGCCCTACGAGGTTGATGCCGGCGGCGGCGAGGCGCTTGCGCAGCGCGTACGTCGCCTCCCACGCGTGGTAGTGCGGGATCTTGCTCGTGACGTGGTGCAGCACATGCGTCTCGGAAATTCCGTGCCTAATTCACATATGCATGAGCGCGGGACGAAGGAAGAAGAGCAGAGAACGTACGTCGCGTGGGCGCCGAGCCAGCCCATTATGGGGCCCAGGTCGCCGAGGAGGCTGCGGTCCATCGTGCACAGCGCGCCGCGCTGGAAGTTGAAGCTCTCGGAGCGGTAGTGCGGAACGAGGGGGTCGGAGTGCTGCAGGAAGGTGATAAGGACGAGCCAGTGGTTCACCCAGATGTAGGGCACGAGGTAGACGCGGAAGACCGTGGCGAAGGACCAGTGGTAGCAGGAGAAGACGATCAGGCCAAGCCAGATGAAAATTCCCAGGTCGGAGATGACGATCTGAGAGTAGTGGTGCTTCGCAAACATGACGGCGGAGGGGGAGAAGTCTAGCTTGGGATTAGCAAGAGAACTACAGAGACGAGACTTTTGACTAACGATTGGTGCCTTTAGGGTACCGCACTTGCCCACCAATGTTGAACATCAGATACATGGGAAGGCCCGCGAACTGTGGGTTCTCAGTGTGTGCTGCGTGGTATGAACAGGTGTGCTTACGAGGTAAAACATGCACCGAATGAAGGCGGCGAAAGGGGTGTCGCCGATAGCCTCCCAGATCTCATTCTGCATGGCCTCAGATACATTCCCGCCGAGGACATCATCACGCGCAGGGTCAAGGGGCGGCAGACCGACTTGCGAACGGGTCCACGGCACAAAGACTTGGTCCTGGGTCATATGCCCGGTCGCTGATCATGAATCAGTTCCACTGCCATTCCGAAATGTGGTGCGTTCGCTGACCTGCGTGGTGCTTTGCATGGCTGATACGCCATGAGTGGTACGGAACACCAAGACTGGGAAAAAAGAAGGCATCTAAGCACAGAGAAAAAGAAAACAAAGGGCAGCGAACCCGGAGTGGAGCACCCAGCCAACGCAGTTGTTGATGGTCTTGGAGGTGCTGAAAGCCTGTCAAGATGTCAGACAATGAAAGCATCCATGATCGCACGCCGAAGAACATACACCATGTCCTGGGAGAACGTGAGCACCAAATATATCAGTAACCAAAAAAGGAACTCACCAGCTTCGTGCGCCACAATCCACAGTCCCATAGCAAACAGACCGGCGAAAAAGCCGTAGAGCGACCACAGCGAGAAACTCGCCAGTGCACGCGCGGTGGGAGGAAGCGGCGCCGTGAACGAGTCAGCGATGCTGGTCAGTTTCCACAGCGACCCAATAACGACCAAATCCCATATCCTGGACGCAAATGAGCTCCTATAAACCGAAAAAAAGCGAGACCAAAGCGTACGGGTACATCGCCGACCTTAAGGTCGACCGTTCGAAGCAGTGCGGCCTAAATCTCGCTGTGAGCCAAAAAAAACCTATGTGCTTTCCAGGAGACAGACACTCACGGAATGGCGGACAGCAAATCCTTCATCGACAAATTGGGGATTGTGACTGGCACCTGCTCTACCCTCGCCGTGTTTTCGGTGGCTACCATCGTCTATTGGCGAACTGGCAGAAAGAGACAAGGGGGGAGAAGAAAGAGAAAAATGATCGGCCAAATGCGGTTCGACACAAAACTCCCACTCGCCGATCATCTCACTCGGAGCAGGGTACACTGTAGTACTGTGACAGTACGTGGCAGGAACTGTGCCAGGAGTTTATTGTGGTCGCGTAAGGTCTCGCTTTTTCTTCTATTTTTCCTGCCCCTTTTCTTCGAACATCAACCCACTAACAACTAGGATTCTGCATCTAGACAAAAATCGCCGATAGACGCGTCGATACGCGTACGTGGAGTATCTCGACCGTGCGTGCCGGAAAAGGAAGTGCCAACACACATGTACACGTCGTGCGCAAACACACGCCATCTTATCAGTGCTCCTACCAGTTTAAACGCCGAAAAACCCAGAGTATACGTTTAGAACCTTCTTCAAACTCGTCGCAAGTCGCCAGCCCCGCGAATAAATGCGGTCTTCTCGGAAACTTGACAAAACCCTTGACAAAACCTGTGGTGATTCTCCGAAAATGGCGCCATGTTTGGGGAAAATTCTGACGGGGCTCCAGAGGGACAACTCAGGGACAACTAAGAATCACAGGCAATCAAGCTGTTACAGAGCTTGATTGCCTGTGATTATTTTGTGCTTCCCGGGACAGCCTGGGACAGTAGTCGCGTTGATAACCGATAACCGACAACAATTGTTGTCGAACCTTGGTCGAACCATGGTTCAACCATCCTTCAACGTCAGGCCGAGACTCCGGGAAAGGTACGTGAACCGTATATTCAATGACAGGATTCAAGAAGGCTCTCTCTGTCTTCAGGAATTTTAACTATACTTGGACGGGATATCGTTTGACCAATCCTGCTCGTAATCCAGTTTTCCCTCTAGATGCTCGAATCACCTTTGAACAACCAGTCAATCCTCGACCTACTTTCGACGGGTCTTCTACTTTCCCGGATGGGAGCCAAGTAAAGGTCCTTTACAATCTTGGCTTCTTTTACTGGTCAATCAGTCGGTGTGCCTCTGAGCTTCTCCACCAGAAAACCCCGAAAGAAATATCATAACTGTTATCTGTCTCCATTTGTGAATCAACTCGGGACGCTGAGGCTCGTTGAGGAAAAATAACCTGATCACCGTGAGGTTTTCCAGGGCCCCGAACAAGGTCGACTCTGCACTGGGACGCCCCACGGATGACGGCGTCTGTTCGGCAAATTGCTCGCGATGTACGATACGACCTCTGGCACACGTCCTAGAACATCAATCCTAACGCCTCCGATTTCTTGAACCTAGTATCACTCGTTGTTTGAGGGTCGTTCATGGATGTTCATGGATCTTCACCAAATTCCCCACCATACTGGCCAATCAGTCGGTGTCTCTCGGTGCTCGAATATGATCTGAACTTCGATGATATTTCGTCTCCACCATGACTTCAAGGAAACATCACAACTATATCTGTCTCCGTTTGTGAACTAACTCGAGAAAAAACAATCAGATCACCATGAGATTTTCCAATACTGAACTAGGTCGACTTGAACTGGGATGCCCCACGAATGACAGCAAGCCAACAAATCGCTCGCGAGGCACGGCTTCGGGTCCACATCTTGCGATTTCTTGAACCAGCTGCCATTTTCACTCACATCCTGTTTTTTTCTCCCAGTCGTTACGTGCTGGAGTAAAGCTGTAAACACCATTTGGGTGCTCTTCGAAAAAAGGATGTAAGCGGTCGTAGCACATGGTGTGCGGCTGTCTTCATACCGTAGTATTCAGATTGGTGAAGCAGCCTTTCTGGATACAGCTCGTTAATTTTTCTCGGGGGGGGCGTAGTTACCCCAACGTGCATTAAAGCCTGGAAGACAACATTGGTCGAGGAATGGGACTCTTTGTTCAAGTTGGGTTCAATTTGAGATTTTGACCCCCAAAAAAATGAAAGAATGAAGGATTCTCCCGTTGAGTCCGTCTCTGGATTTTTGGTTGGCTGCGCTTCGTCCGAATCCTGGCCACCGGCCAGCAGTAGCCAGCAGCAAACTGGCAGACGATAAAAAAATGATAATTTCAGACAAATGACATGATCCCTTGGCGTGATCTGAGTCTCAGCTTACAACGCTTCAAGTTTGGTCCGGAAAGAGGCATGTAATCGTAAAGTTCGTGCACTTTTCTCTTTCTTCCTCCCACCAACTTCTACTGTTGGTCATTCATGGCATGGCTCTGGGTCAGCGGCCCACTGCTCTCCATCGTCCTGCTGTATATATACACTCGTCTCAACGACTATCGTCTCACCCGCATCCCTGAGAGCGCGTTGTCCTTCTCACCCGTTCGGGCACGCCCGGAAGACACGCGGCGAACTGCTGCCAGACTCCTAGAATCCCCCATCTCAATCGCAGACCAAGTACCTCCGAAAACCGGGCGCAGATACATCGTCGTCGGTGGGGTGAATCATTTCGCTTGCTTCCGGGGATGTAACTAACGATGCTACTTGAGGCCGGGTTTCTCGGTGGCTGGATCGTTGTGCAGCTGCTGGAACGGGGGGAGGATCCCCGGCGCATTAGAGTAATAGATCTGCGTGCGCCAGTGCGGCACGATCTTACAACTGGGCGCGCCAGAGACATCCACTTCATCCAGGCCGACGTCTCGGATACTGCAGCGGTCGACGCGGCGTTTAGCGCACCCTGGCCAGACGATGGGCCCGCCCCCATAACCGTCTTCCACACCGCGGCCAACATCCGTTTTTACGAAAAGAGCGAATCTCTACTCCCGAATTCCGCCAAGGTGAACGTTGGAGGCACGCAGAACATTATCAACGCGGCTCGCGACATCGGTGCCACAGTCCTGGTGTACACCTCGTCTGGCTCGGTGTCTGTGCGGAGCACGCGGTTTTTGCTGTGGCCTTGGGAGACGGAGCCGCGTTCCTTCGTGCAAGCTATAAACGACGACGACACGAATATACCCAAGAAACACTACGATTTTTTTTCAAACTACGCTGTGACGAAGATGGAGGCCGAAAAACGCGTGCGTGCGGCGGATAAATCGGCCTCTCGGGATGGCGTTCTGCGGACTGGGTGTCTTCGGCCTGGCAACGGCATCTTTGGACCTGGAGGCGACATGTTGTGTGGTGAGCACGCGTACAACATATATCTTGAGCCGTGAGTCATCGCTCAATCTAGGTGCTTACCTGGTTCGGAAAGTGAACCCTACCTGGATCGACTCGGTGGTTCAAAATTTCGTCTATGTGGAGAATGGCGCGGTTGCTCATCTGTTGTATGAACAACGCCTCATAGAGTTGTCCAACGGGAGCAAGCACCCCGATATCGGTGGCCAAGCATTTGTTATTGCCGATCCTGGGCCCCCTCCCACTTACGGCGATACCTACCTTACCCTGTCCACATTGATGGACGGAGAGACGACCTTCCCTTTCCTGTCACCCACGTTGATGATCATCATGTCGGTACGTTGGATTGGCGTGTTTCTTGGATTCATGTCAACTCGTCTCTTTTTTCCAGCATCTCATCGAGTGGTACTATCTCACGCGCCTGTCACTTGTCGGCGCCGGATATCGCATCGCACAGATGCTCCCTCCCCTCAGCGGCGACATCGTGAATCTGCAGCCCTCGCTTTTCAACCTCGTGAACGTTCACCTCATATTCGATGACTCTCGGGCCCGCCTGCCGCCGGAGAAGGGCGGGTTGGGGTACAAAGGCGCCTGGACGACTCTGGAGGGCCTGCACAAAACCGTCGAGCAGCACAAGCTCGGGGCGCTGCGCTCGGAGCAGCGCTCGGACGTCGCGGGGATCAGCTTTGGGTTCGGGCTGGTGAAGGCGCAGAAGGGGGTGGGCAAGGTCAGCGACAAGGTTTCTGAGAAGATAGGGCTGGATCCGGTTAAGGTCCTCGCAGCGACCTGACTGGCGACTAAATTTTCTGGTTGACCCCCCAACGTCCTTGAATGCTACTCGCATACGCAACGTAAGATTGATTCGCCGGCTTCACTCCCTTGCTCGGCGCTTGTGGATACATCCCACGGCGGCAGTAGCAGGCGTGTGAATGCGTTTATTTGCTCAGAGAGGTTCACATTAAGTTGAGCATGCAGGTATTATTTTGCGAGCTCACTGTCTTTTAATCCACCTGCCAGTCTGAAGGAGACGGCTCTCGCCGCACTGAATGGTGCCGACGCATTCAACCGGTGCGCGGCTGGCTTCGCCAACGGCGGGACTCTGCTCAACCCCGGATCTCGCCGTTCGACACTCCTATCATGGGTTCGGTTATGGCCTTGGTCGTCCAATGGTTCTCCTGCTACCGTATCTATATCATCAAGGGGAAGCGCTATACTTCAGCGCCTTCGTTGCCATGATGCGTCTTTGTGGTGCCGCAAATACTGCTCGTTTTTTAATGTGCCTAGATTCGTAGATTTCGTTACTCCAGCCGCAGGGGGTGTGGGAGGAGGTGCGCTTCTTTCCAACTAACAGCCCCGATAACCTATATATCCTCATTGTCGGCGCCATGATATACCCGGTACATATGTTTATTTTTTCCCTTCGACTATTTCCAAATGGCTAATCGAACTCGTTTGCAGTTAACGTCAGAACAGCACAAGCAGACCAACGGCATCGTCAAGCGCACTGTGCGGCTGACGGTCGAGACCAAGGCTCTATCCATGATTGTCGCCGTGGGTTCCGTAGCTTGGTTCAATGGCATCCCGAGCATGACGTTCTTTGTCTGCTCGACCATGGTGCAAGGCCTGCCCTCGCGCAGGTTGCATTGAAAATTTTCCTGCAAGGCACCGACCGACCGCTCAGGCACCCAGATTCAAGCCGTGCGGCATCTACCCAACTATGCAGCCCAACTCTCCTCAGTGGGATCTCATCCTCGCTGGGACACCCTGGCTCATCCCGTTTGAAAACCTGTCTTATCTTATAATTATGGTTGAACCTGTAACGAACTGTGGGAAATTGTTCACGCAGCAGCCGCGTCGTACTCAAACTCGGAGCTATAACAAGAGCGGCGGGCGGGGCGGCACTTCAACTAAGTAACGGAGGAAGGAGCGGAGCTTGCAGGTTTCGGGCACGCTTAATTTTATAATCAGTAGAATTTACGGAGACAAAACGGAGATTGCAGGGCCATAAAAAGAAACGCCACGAGTATAAAAAGTCACGCCACGCAACGGCATGCCCCACAGACGTTGCCGCCAACCTTCATTGGCATCTCTCCGCACGTTCCTCTAACTACCTGCAAGTATGCCAGGTAACAAGCCGCCTTGCCTCAAATATCACAGCGTGCCAACGTGACACCGGTCTTGAACCAGGACTCTTCACAATCCTCGGCGCAGTCGCCGGCGCCACCGTGGGCGCGGCCTTGGCCCCTCTCGTTGCACCCGCAGCCTTGGGTCTTGTCGGATTCAGTGCCGCGGGTCCCGTTGCAGGTATGCACGTTGCTGTTGTGGGCACTCGAAAGCTGAGCCGACGCCACCCACACCCAGGCGGCATCGCTGCAGGCATCCAAGCCGGGATCGGAAACGTCGTCGCGGGCTCGCTGTTCGCAGGTGCTCAGAGCGTCGCAGCGGGCGCCGCGCTGCCCGCGATCGGATATACCATCGCAGGCGCTGTTGCCGGGGCCGCGGGGGCTGTCGCTGGTGCCGTCACTGGTGGCTGAATTTCTCGTTCAATATTATCTAATGTTTCATGGTGTACGATAACTGAGGAACGTTGAGGTTGTGTCTCCTGGAGTCCGGCACCGTGAAGAGCGCTCGTCTGCGTTTAGTTCAATCTCGAAGCTTGGTGGCCTGTGTGATAATTGAGTGGGGACTGGATGGTGTGGATAGAAAAAGGACATATGGAGCGACGTCGTTCGGTCGCGCTGAGTGGGAAAATGCATTTCAAGGAAGAATTCCGAGACAGACATTGAGGTGACTTGAGGATAGTAGCCAGCCGCTTCTGCCGCAGAGATATCCACCACACTCCACCACACAGTGACCATGGCAGAACTGTTTTAGGGCAGTTCAGCCAGCCAGCCAGTTCAAAATGAGGAAATCTCAGGATCGGTTTTTTCCCTTTAGGAACGCAATTATCTCCCTAGGCTTCTTGGCCTGCACTTCGAAGTATCGCAGGCCAAATCACGCTCCATAAACTGGTACAGGTCAGTATCATTCGTGTTTTGTTTGTCAGATAATATATCTTGAGGTTCGGAAACTTCCAAAGAGCGCGGCAAGCCGAAAACATGGGTTTTTTAAGGCCATTTGATTTGAGGCACTGCCACCGTAGTTCTGCCAGCTTCTGCCCGACTTCAGGAAGTTCTGCTGACAATTGCCAGCCTGGCAGAACCTGGCAAGCTGGCAGAGATCTGCCAACAACACTACCACCACATCTCCCCACCTGAGCTCACCTGCGCAGAAACGACTAGCGCGTGGTCGCGGAACTCGCCCAGCAGCGCGCATCGCTGCGATGAACTGGTCCCGCGCGCGAGCGGGAAGAGCGCGCGGTGCGCGTCCGCGAACGCGCGCGGGCCGTCCACTGGCAAGACGGGGTCGCCCGTGCAGATGCCGCGGGCCCATGAGGCCGAAGGGCTTCTGCGCGCGACAGTGATAAGTATATGACGGTCCACACCTCTTATGAGGAATTTATTGCTCAAAACCGCCGAAGAGGACTCCAAACAACGCAGAGCAGCAAGTCTGATGGTATTATGGCGGCGTGGATGTGCGTCGGCGATAAGTCGATGCCAGATAAGATACGACGATCCGCGCACCTCTCGGGGCAAATTATCGGGAGAAACGGCTCAGGAGAGAGGAAGACGACGCGGGATTCCAACGAGTTGGGTGCAGGTTGGTGACTTTGCGAAAGGTTCCTTCGGTGATTCGGGGCCTGTTAGGTAGGTTATTGTGTAAGTAGTAGCATAACCTAAGTTGCTAAGAGGTGTCTTTTGGCGAAGGTTTCGCGAGCTAACGGCCTTTCCCAATTGGGAAATGCTGTGCCGTCTCTTCTTCCTTCCCAAACGCTCCGTGCGCGCCTTCCAGCCCGCTGCGCGCGCAGGCTTCGGTACGCACTTCAAGAGTCCCCTCAAGGCGCGAGATCCGCGCAAGAAGAAGCTGGTCCAAGGGCTAGGACGCGTGCAGAGGGCGACCGCTGCACGCCAGCATCTCGATGCGCTCTTGCGCCGTGCGCCGGCTGGCGGCTCTCGGGACGCTGCCCCCGCCAACGACGCCGTTGCTGTGGCAGAACGGCGCCAGCAGATGCGCTCCATTCCCGTCCCCCCAGCCAATGCGCCGCCGAGCAACCCAGCGTCGCGGAGCGACGACCTCCAGTCGGATGGCGAGGGGCCTAGCCCGCCCACGGCCAAGAGGAGGAAGGTCGCGGTTCCAGCTGGCGCGGGTCGGCGGAAGAGCTCTGCAGTCGGCCCTTCGGGGCTTTCCTCCGCCGCTGGGCATTTGCAGCACCCCCCCCCCCTCCTCCATCGCCTCCCCCACAATCGTCCGCAATGCCGCCTGCGCAAGGTGCCGAGCTGGTCGGGCTGGTTCAGCAGCTGGCGACTGTCCCCCCCGACCAACTGAGCGCTTTATTTACGCTGCTTCGAACACAGGACGCGCCGCCGCCGCGATGGGAATTTTCCTAGGCCTGTATTTTTTGGCGTTTTCCACGGACTGCGCGTATCATCTTCTTGGACTCCAAAGGCCTTCGCACATTATAGGCCGACGCGAATTTGCGTCAAAGTCCGGTGCGTATCATCTTCTTGGACTCATACTTCTCCCAGATGTATATAGGTATTGCCATCTTGTATAATCATCCTTAGGATCATCCTACCATCTTGCTGAACCCGTATCATCGTTGTATTTTCTACTGTACATCTTTACATGTATTCTTGTGATCTTGTATATACTAGTGTTCTATACACTGTGGTCTCTACTACACATTAACCTACCTAACAGGCCCTTTACATAACTCAAGAAGTAGGTGCCCAGGCGCGTATCATCCATCTAAAACTCTATTTCACGGAAATTTTTACCTCTGTATACGACTCAAGTACAACAATACTGCATAAATCTATAACATTGCAGAAACCTCGGTCGAATCCAAGACCCTGCGCATCACCAAATCTTCCAAAATCTGCGCGTCCGCGGAGAACTTGGCCAGCCCCTCGGGAACCTTGTCGGCCGCGACCCTCTCGCGCACGATATCGCGCGCATACGTCGACGCGCCTTCTGCCGCATCGGCATCAGACCCGAAGTACTTTGGTGTGGCAGCCACATCCGCCGCCGCGGGGCTGAAGCGCCGCGCCGGCGCCAGATCCCGCCGCGCGCGCAGCCCCGCAAGCAGGTGCGGCGGGAGCGTGACGAGGTCCGGGCCGCCCGCCGCGCCGTACTTGCCCAGCTCGACGATCTCGTCCACGGCGCGGAAGCCCGCCGCCATGACCTGCGTGCGGAACCCGTGCGCGGCGTACGCCGCGCGGATGTCCCGCACGAGGACGATGCCCGGGTGCGCCGCGAGGGCGGGGGTGTCCGCGGTGTGGGCGTGGTGCGCGTCCCACCAGTCCTTGACGCGCCCGATGAAGGGCGAGATGACGGACAGCCCGGCCTGCGCGCACGCGAGCGCCTGCACGCGCCCAAAGACGAGCGTCATGTTGGTGTGGATCGGGTCGTCCGCGTGCTCGAGCGCCTGGGCGGCGAGGATGCCGTCGTACGTTGCTGGGACCTTTATGAGGATCCGGGGGCGCGGGAGGCCGAGCTCTTCGAGCAGCGACGCGAGGGCGCGGCCCTGCGGACCCTCGGTTAGAAGTGGGATGGCGGGTGCGGCGGGAAGCGCACCTTGAGGATCATGGCCTGCGCGTCGTTTGCAAGGCGAGGGTCAACCGAGACGGACACCCTTCCCGGTACGATTTTGGAAATCTGAAAGCCGACCTGCACCAGCTAAATTTCCCTCAATAACAGCACATCATGTCGGAGGTATTCCGAGCTCACCAACCGATCCATTGCGAGCGCCGTGACGTCGTTCACCGGCGCCGACGCAAGTCTCCCCCGTGCGAAATCCACGGCGTCCTGCACCATATGCGCATACTCGGGCTTGGACACTGCGGCAAGCACCAGCGACGGGTTCGTCGTCGCGTCGCTCAGCTCCGGCGCGAACTCGGTTATCTCTGCAGGGTTCAATTCCCAGTTGTATGCACACGAGAGAAGACTGACGATGGTACTCGGCCGTATCGGAGGATATGCGGATGCCCGAGTTGCGGAGCGCCTGGAGGGCGGTAGGGGGCGCGGCCATGGAGGATGCCTGAGCGTTACGCGTACATTTTCACCTGATAAAGCAGGATGTCGCCATCCCTGATTAATATTAAGGCCGCAATCGATGAGCTGAGAAGAGAGAGCAAGAGCAACGTGCGCACATGGTATCCCAAAAGCGTCGGGAACGATGCGATCGCGATAAGATTGGAAGTAAGAGATAAGATAAGAGATTGGCACTGATTGGAAGAAGGAGATAAGATAAGACACCAACTACGAGACATTGAGCGACTTGAGGACATTAGCCAGCCGCTCCTTCCGCAGCGGTATCCACAACACCTCCCCGCCAGAGCTCGCCTGCGCAGAAACGACCAGCCCGTGGTCGCGGAACTCGCCCAGCAGCGCGCGCATCGCCGCGTCGCTCATAGCGATGAACTCCTCCCGCGCGAGCGGGAAGAGCACGTCGTACGCGACCGCGAACGCGCGCAGGCCGTCCACGACGGGGTCCCCCGCGTCGATCCCCGCGAGCTGCCGCCGCCCCATCAGCCCGAAGAGCCTCTGCGCGCGGTCCGTGACCGCCGCTAGGATGTGCAGCGCCGCCGTCTCCGACATCGCGGGCTGCGCGCCCCCGGCGCCGGCGGCGTCGCGTTGCCTGCGCGCGTGCGCGCCGGTGACGGACGTGCGGTCCGCGAAGGAGAGCTCCACGTCGTACGGCGCCAGCGTGGTGAGGTCGTGCCACAGCCACGCGAAGCCTCGCGGCGGGGTCTTGCCCGGGGCGGCGAACCCGTCCTTGCGGGCGGCGGCTTCCGAGGACGACCAGAGGAGCGGGGCGTTGATGTGGTCGACAGACGCGATGAGGTGGATGTGCGGGTGCAGGGCGAGGAGGGAGAGACACGCCTTGGCTTTCGGCGTGCGCGTCAAGAAGGAGTCGATGTTGTGGATGACGAGATAGAGGTGCCGCTGCGTTGGCGACTGCGAGAAAAAGTCGTATATTCGACGGGCCTGGCTCTCGGAGGTGTTGGATGGAAGAGGGAGGGATGTTATCCCGCGGATGTTCTCGATGGAGTTGAGCATGTCCTTCACCGACAGCTCGGGCTGGAACCCGTTCACAACGACGACGTGCCCGGCCTTGGAGCAGCGCGCCGTCGCAAATTGGTTGAGAAGACTCCGTTTAGAGCCGAAGCCGTAGCAAACGATGTTGAAACCCTCCTTCAATTCGCACAGCAGCCTAGAGAAAAGTGTGGACCGCGCCGGCTCAACCAGGATGCGTGACTGCAAGTGCTTCGACCCCAGAGAGTCCGACGTGATAGCTTCGGTGTACTCCTCCGCAGAGAGCGGCTGGATGAGCGACGAAAAGAGGCTGGACGACGTCACGGCTTTGGCGGCCGACAAGGCAAAGTAGGCGTCGAATGAAGACTGAACGATGGTGCGCCTGTCTTCGTCAGTCGCGGTAGCTTTTCCCTTCCCTTTGCCATTGAGAATGGCGTCCACCTCAGAGCCCGAATCTGAGAGCGCGTCGCTGTCGTCGTCGCTCGGTGGCATGGATGTTTGCTGCAAGCTTGGATTTGATCGCGTGATCGTGCCGAAAATATTGTGCGAGCGGAATAATAATATCATTCAAAGACGAGGAAGACCGAGTACAACAAGGGAGGTACAACAACGAAAACAATAAGTCAAGTCAAAGAGCGACTACAATATAAACTCAGGAAAAAATGGAGTCTAAGCATAACGCGGCATGGGGCATAATCATAACGGGCATGGGTGGGCATAATACTTGGTGAGCTAGCGGTGCTTGTTGGTTTCCATGATGTCGGCGTGCGCAGCGACGAGGATCCCGAGGACGAGCTCCGCCGCCGCCTCGACCGCCGCGCGCTGGTGCGGGACGACGCGCGGCAGGATCTGCGCGCGCACCGTCTCGGCGCGGAAGCGCTGCATCTCCTGGCGCAGGCGTGGGACGGCGTCCGGGCGCACGGCGTCGAGCTCCGCCGCATGCGCGAAGAACGCGTGCACCGCCCGCGGCGTGATGTCGCGGGGCGCGGCGGGCGCAGGGGTGCACGGCCAGGGAACGTGCGCGAATAGGAGGCGCGGCGCGTCCGCCCCGGCGAGCGCCGCGGCCCAGTCCCGCTCGTACGTCTGCCAGCGGTAGTACGCGTGCACGCGCGCGAGCGCCTGCTTGTCGTACGCGCGCGCCTCGATGCATTTGCGGCGCGCGTGCCACCGCTGCACGAAGAAGCTCGGCGACGGCGTGGCGAGCGGGGGCGCGGCGTTCGCGCGCTGCGCCCGGTTGCCGTACAGCGTGTCGACGTCCGTCTTCAGCGCGCGCCACTTCTTGACGACAAAGGCGCGCTGGTAGGTGGCGGTGGGCGCGTGGGTGGGGGGCGCCGCGAGGCTGGCGCGGTCGCGGGGGAGCTGGCGCTGCAGGCGCTGCGCCGTGCCGGGATACTGCAGCGCGGCCCACTCGCCCGCCTGCGGCCCGCCGTGCGCGTGGCCGAGCAGCCGCAGACGTGTGAACTCCATGCGGAAGAACGCGTCCTCGTTGTCGGTGGCGCGGGTGTCGGCGTCGGGATACACGAAGTCGCCCGAGGCCAAGGACGACGCGGACGAGGACGACACAGAACTGGAGGCGGAATACGGCGACGACGCGCGCGCCGCCGAAGCCTGCGCCCGCTTCCTGAACCGCTGGAAGTTTGAGCAGAGGGGCGGGGGCTTGTATGATTTCCGGTGGGCTTTGCGCGTGCTCCCGGAATCTCCGTGGAGAAGCGGAGTGGGAAGGGGGCCGAATGCGGGCAAGATCAACTGCTGCGCGAGCTTGATCGGAGAAAACGCCTGTGCAATGGCCCACATCTGAGTATGGTTGGGAGTGGTGGGAAGTGGTGGTGGGGATGTTTCTTGAAGATGGCGATTGCGCCGAGCCGAGTGGATGACGAGCGAAAGAGGAGTAACTTACTTGGAGATCGATTTAGATTGGGGGCTAGGCAAGGGCTAGGTGGCAGGCGACGCGCCTTCTTATACCGTTCTCCAAAGCGCGCCACCATTGTTCAAAATGTTTTCAGCATATTCCATGGATGTTCTACCAATCGTCGATTTATTGCCGGAAAAGGCAAGTGTGCCACTCACCAAAGCCACTCCGTTGCGCAGGGTCCTCCGTCGTCCCGTGATGGCGCCTGATAACGCCCGCCCAATCCCGCCGCGGTCTTCGAGACGCCAAAGAAGAACACCCGCCTACCACCGTCCGAACAGAAAATCCGCGCCGCCCAGTGGATACACGACTCGGAACTCGCGTCCGCGCAATGTGCTGCTCGTGCTCTAGGATTCGTCGCCGGAATATGGGGTCGGACCTCGGGTCGCCATTCACGAGCCCTGCTTCAAGCGCAGCCCCGGGCTTAATTCGGTGGGGGGGGGGGAGGGGGAGGATACATGGTGTCCAAACTGTGAGTACAATTGCGCTGAATCTTCGTCTCCTCCTCATACACCGTGCTGTTCCTTCAAGCATTATGCAAATCAGTCCAAAAACTCCCCAGTATTCGGGTTGGTCTCCTAGCAATATCCTTTCCCGAAAAATCGATTTAGATCTGAGGTGGAGTTTCCTGGTGGGGCCATCGTGCGTGAGTCAGAAGCTTACAGCACCGCGACAACGTCGAGTAGACTCGGAACGACGCGCGGCAGGAGAGGCGGATGGGGCGTCGACATTGGAGATGCGGCTCTCAGTTGAAAAAGAGTACTCCAGCCGTTGGAGTGTAAATCGCAAATCAAAGCGCAAGTCACTGTGGCGGTGCTAACATTCGGTCGGATGTGATCGGGACGGTTTCACCCGTCAGTCAAAGCGAAACATACTTATGGTGGAGGTGAAGGAAAGGCAACCTTGGCGCGGCGGTGTTGGAATTTTTCAGCTTTTGGTTTTTGTTCTTTTTTATTGCTCTTGGTGTCCAATTCAAACGGCTCAACAAACCTCACTCCAAGTTTCGGTTCAATTGATGCTCAAATTTCGTGTAAGGAACACAGGCTCGACCTATGTCTTTGCTTTAAATACCTTTGAATGCAAAAGCATTCTGCAGATTGAGGTGAGGATACTGAAACGGAACATTTGACCGACAAAATAGCTTTACCACCGGACCAGACTGGTTCGAATGTTCGACATCTCTGTTCAACTTCTCACGCAAGGTGGTTCCGAGTGTACTATCAGTGACTAGGAACCTGGCCATAGGCCAAATGTAGCACCCTAGAGTGTGTAACATGTTCCCCGTGCATTTACACAATGGAATATGACCCATTGCGCATCTCGAGACCAAATTCCAACGCAAAGTAATAAGTTGATCCAAAGCTGTGCTCGGATTGATCGCGGTCCGGAGGGTGAGAACGTCAATTTGGTAACTCCGAGCAACCGTCTCGCTTGTTTCTCGACCAATACTTGGTGGATCTGGGACTTTTGGGGTTCGTTCCGATGGTAGAATTTGGGGCTTCCTTCTGAGTATGCAGCACTCGGTGGAGAGCTTGCCCTGCGTCATCCAACTCACCAACACAACGGGAACAAAAACTCGATGTTCGCAAACTGAAATTTGAGATCCCGAGGGACTCTTGAAGACTATTGTTCCAACGCCTTGCAGTGTCCAGAAGAATGGGTAAGGCTTCCATATCCCCCATAATACGACACTTGAACGCTTTCCCATCCCTCCTGATATGACTACAGAGAGAAAATCACCGATTTGACCCCAAAAAAAAGTTTAAATGTCGGGTTCTCAACAGTAAACCTCGAAGCTGGAGATATTAATTCAGGTTGGTCCATTTAGTCCCAATGAACCTCCCTATGACTTATTTTGGCGTACAACCCGTTACCAATGGCGCACCACCCCGATTTAGATGAAAGTCCGGATCCCGCTGCCAAAGGCTTGTGTAAAATGTCTCCGCTACTCCACTTTTGCAAGTCCGATGTATGGTATAAGTGCCCAGAATACATTATATGGATCCCATGTACACTATAGGAGACGGTGGGGACCCACATTGGCCACCAACAACGGGCTTTCAGGGGTGGCCAGGATCCCTGTCAATTGCCCTTTCGGGAAATCCTTGAAAACTAAATTGGTAGGGCACTCAAAACGGCACCGAAAATATCGCAAATATGCTCAATTTCTTCGCAGTACCCGCGGCTATTGCATAGCGCCCACAAACCTGGGAAAATATCCCGTGGTCTATCGCAATGGGGCCCAAACCCCTTAGGTGGCCAGGTTCCCAGCGCGATATAGTAGACCAATGCGTCGGCAGAGAGATTTGAGCGTATGAAAAGGCAAGAACGAGCTCACATGCGTTTCGGCAGAATTAACCACAGAGAATCGAGGGAAATTGAAGACATATATGCGAGCGAATTCCATTGGTAACGAATTCATTTAGGATGTTTTACAAATGTTTTAGACGCCAAAGCACAGTGGTTGTTGAGGATCGATTTACCACAAAAATCGAGCCATATGTACAGCAGCATTATTAAGTACAAATTAAGTAGATTTCAAACGGCACGTAAGTCCCATGGAAGCTTTTCTTTCCGCTCCGCGTTGCGTACTACTACCTTGGCATGGGGGAAATTACGGATGTAAGCACCCAAGCCAAGATATTCAGCACCTGAGTCGTCTATTGAGATTGGGGGTCCACTTGCTTGGAGACCACTCCAGGCCATGCATTATGTTGTTGCCCAGCAGAGATTGATCCGTGGAAGGTTTCCGCATATGCATGTTTTGTTCTCCAGGCAGAATCAAGAACACAGAACCAACATAATTGGACGATGAGTTCTTCCCAGTCGGAGAATTTTCAAGACGGTGGCAGCGGCGAGACTTGAGCCTTCACGTACTAGCTGGTTGGTGTAGAAGAAACGCAAGAAGTCCCCGGGAGGTAGTGAAAAAAAGGAAGAAAAAGTCAATCCAAGTGTCAAAAATTTGAGCTTTGAGAGACTAGACGGGAGAATTCAGTCTGCGATTTGTATAGACATGGCAGCACCCACCGGTCCGACAAAGTTGGGCAGTTCATTTTCAGTTGTTGTAAGTACCGAGAACGAACAAGATTGTAGTGCATGATGAAGAGAGTCCATGCGGGATGCGTGCAGTGCATTGGCAGTAGAATACGGCAGGTCACGAACGTGTGAGGATGGGGCAGAAGAACTGAGAAAGAATCATCGCGTCAACATGGAGAAACTCTGGGCGGTTGTGGGGTATGTATGGCTGCGTCTGAGCATCTCCTGTAGATTGTCGTCCGAGATGATTTCATCCCTGATCATGAGGTTAGCACGCACATTCAAAGACATTTTCTTGGATTGGATCCAGCGTAAAGACATCGAGGGAGCCAGAGCTATTCACTGCGTTCAGTCGCTCAGTAGCCGAAGCATCGCCTCGCCGGGGATAGCCGATCCGTTCCGGCTAGCCGGGGTAGCCACGTGCGGCTAAATTTGGCTAGGCTTGGCGAGCGCTCGATACACGACTACCCAGACCTCACAGAATCTAGCCACGTCTCCACAATGACCTGGCTATGAGTGAGGTCGGTAGAATACGAATGAAATTGATGTGTGCATGCCTCTAGGGTAGGTAGCATCGTCAGAAAAAGGATAATTTTGATACGACTACCCTTGACTACCATTGCAACCTAGATCAGAGACCATTGACTAGCTCTTAGGACAATAGCTATATCATCTTGTAGAGTCCAATCCTAATGCTACATGCAAGCTCGCTCTGGCTACGGTCGGTTCGCGCCTACCCAGACATGGCCGTTGTCGGGCTATGCCGGATCGACATCCCTAGCCGCGCCTAACCGGGATTCGGCTACTTCGTCATGGCTACCTTGGGTAGCCTCGGGTGCCTATAGATAGCCAGGGATTCCCACGGCGGCCCGCGTCTCGCAAATGGCCTGGCTACTGAGGGCCTGAACGCAGTGATTCAAATGAACGGTGATGACCGGAGGACTAAGGCTTCAAAAGTTGCCTGAAATGCAAAATTCCGGCTCCAAGAAGCGCAAAGATGAAGAAATGTTAAGGATCCTCGCAGAACGTCGTCAACCAGGTATTGAGCAGTGGTCCAGGTAGCCACAGCGCTGCAGATCTATCCAGCCTTGTCGGACAGGCCAGCTCGTTGTGAATATAATCATTACTTACAACTTGAAACCGTCCCGTTGCCGTGTCGGAATTGGATAAACAACATAAAAAATGACGAGAAAGTGTCTCCAGGTCGAAAACTTGTAGCGACGAAAAGTACGCGATGCTGAGTGGTGTGAGCTCCAAGGCTGGTTACCTGTTTACAGGTGAAATGAATTAAAAAAATAGGGCAAAAAATGGGTGTTAGGCGAACAATGCTTTGGGAGGGAATCGAACCCCCAGCGGGTCGAACTTGGTCGACGACGTGGACGTCTGCATCATTTTTAATGCAATGTCGCTCCCCGGTTTTTTTTTTTTTCCGACAACAACACAGATTACCACTAACACACCAAAGCAGTGGGGAAAGGAGGGGAAGATGCCCATAGTCGAGGGGGACGGTACATGGAAGAAAAGAGACGTGCGATCAATGCCATCAAAAAACATAGAAAAGGCAGAAGAGGGAAGTACGGAGAGAAAGTACTCGATCATGACTCACCGGTACATTCGAAGGACGCTTGGATAGTTACTGGTTGGGTACCAGGGCTGAGGGGAAGAGATTTGAGGATTCGAGCCAAAACAATCGAAATCCCGAGTCAGGCAATGTTGAGGAGAGTCTACGAGCATCCGGACTTGAGGCAAAGGCAGATACAAGCATAGAGAGGCAAGGGGGAAGGCATCCAGTCGAATCTCAATTGTTTGATGGCCACAACTTGAAAACAGTATAATTTGCAGTGAAGCAGTGGGGGCACATGCAATCCCACGTTTGCAAGAATCGTGAGCTATAGTGAGAAGAAAATAGCAGCAGAGAGCTATCGGTGGTAAGAAGCAAAGACTTTATTTGGAACCAAACAAATCAACGTCCACTTACCCCTACTTACCCCTATCCCTATGATAGAGTCGACTCTGCTCTCAAGCGTTCTTGCGTTCACAGGTCAGTCCCTTAGCATATACACGCACTTTCCCTCCTCTTACCCAGCCAGCTACCGTTTAAACACCAGTCAGCATTTTGGCTTTCTGTCACTATCGAGCCCTCGTAGTGCTCGTACTTACCTTTTCGTTTTTACTCTCTCTTGGATATCAACACTGATTTCTTCTCCGCGTGCATTTCTGTTGCTGCCACCCCGCACTGGCAAGACAGCAACAGCTCGCCTAAGTACCTGTCCGACTCCGACCCTCGTGTCTCCCACCCCGGTACCCACTCCGGCTTTTATGGTTTGCCCACCAACCCCCGCTGCATCTACAAAACAGGCAAGGCGTGGCCGGTGCCTCCGGGCCCCGAGGCGTACCGCGTGCACAGGGAGGCCCGCCCCATTTTTAACCATGACATCCAGCTGGTTTGGCTCCAACTGGGCGAAGCAGTCTATGGACTTCTCGATTTCCGTAAGATCAAGTGATCCACCATCGATCCTGTCGGCTTTGCCGAGGAGGGAGAGAAAGCCGGTCCGCTCCATCTGTGGATTGGCGTCGAACCCGGGTCTCTGTCCTCTGAGGACGCCCAGACCGCGGCTGAAGGCTGTAAAGGGATCCTCGCCGAGGCTGGCTTCCCCGACGTTGAGATTGCCTTCAGGGAGCCCATCTACTCTCCGTCCACCGGCCCGAAGCTTCTCAAGCACAGCGTCTCCATCGTCGACCCCACCGCCGACTTTCGTAGCCCCCTCATTCCCGCTCTTGGCGTCCAGATTGCCCCCAAGAAAACCCCTCATTTCGAGGGCACCGGTGCTCTGTACTTCCGCGAGAGCATCGAGAGCGACCGGGCCTTCCTTTTCACCTGCCGCCATGTCGCTCTACCGCCGCCAGTCCACAAAAACCACCTCTATGAGCACAAGAAGACCGGCAAGCGCAAGCCTGCTCAAGAGGTTCTCATCCTTGGCAGCAAAGCCTACTCAGACGCTATCGAGGCCATGATGGCCAGGAGCTTATCAACGTCGAAATATACGAGAGAGAGCTTGGGCTGTTGGGGGAAGCTGCTGAGGATGCCACGATAACTAAAACGCGCCAGAAGTTCCAGGACAGGGTGACGAAGGCGAGAAAGACGATCGACAAAATCAACGCACTCCATACTGAGATAACCAAGCACTGGACTCTGCCGAGGCAACGCGTGCTCGGTTTTGTCATTTACGCCCCTCCAATTTCCGTCGGGACCGGCCCCAAGAAGCTTACAGAGGACTGGGCGCTGGTCGAGATCTATCGTGATAAGATTGACTGGACGGGGTTCATGGGAAACGTTGTATATCTGGGTGCGTTTCGATCCATCTCACCAAAGTCGTCTAGGCTGACTATTATATCTACTTAGGCATCCAGATGACACCTGGCAACTTCGCCTCCAAAATGCACCCTCATCCCGAGGGCCGATCTTCCTTGAAATATCCCGACGACGGCCTCCTGCAAGTCAAGGGCTTTGTCAAGGAAGAAGAAATACGCCAGCCGACGCAGCTCGACGCCAATGGCGAGGAGTGCTTTCTCGTCGTCAAAAACGGTAAGACCACTGGCGTTACTTTCGGTCGCGGGGCTGTACTCGAGTCGTTCGTTCGCGTGTACGACGAGCACGGCATCGAGAAGACGTCGATCGAGGTCGCCATCTACCCTTACAGCAACAAGGATGGGGCGTTCTCCGCCCCTGGCGACTCTGGGTCGATCGTCGTTGACGGGGAGGGACGCGTCGTCGACATGCTCGCCGGCGGGGCCGGCGCGACGTAGCCTACCTTACGCCTTATTATTGGCTCGACGGGCGTATCAAAGAAGCCTTCCCCGACTCCTTCTTCTACCCGAACAAGGCGTAGGTCGCGACGTCGACGCACAAAAGAAATGCGATCAATATGATAAAAAATATAAGAAAAGGCGGAAGAGGGAAGTAGGGAAAGAAAGGGCCCAAGTATGACCCATCAGGGTAATGGATGAACTCTGGGACAGTGTCTTGTTGACCTGAGCCGGTGCCAGGTCTGAGGGAAAGAGATTTGGATCCGGAGATTTGAGCCAAAACAGCCGAAATTTCAACTGCGGAGAATTTACGAACTCCGAGACTTGGGAGATGTATGTACCGACCACGTAGATTGAGAGAAACAGCCATAGAAGCATAGAAAGACCATCTAGTTGAATCTCAGTTATTCGAACGTAAGGCCACAAGACGACATAATTTGTTGAAGTACAGTCGGGGAGATCCCGCGTTGACTTTGCAAGAACACGGAGCCATAATTAGAAGAAAGCAGAAGAGAGCGGGTGAGCCGTGGATAGGAGTAAGTACAGAAGTTGTGGAAGTGGAAGTGAAGTAGTGGAAGTGGAAGTGGAAGTGGAGCCAGTGGAAGTGGACCCGTGCCATCACCAGGGACATGATGTGACCTGTCGTAGCCACTGATGCGCCCCGACGCGTTCCCAATTAGGCAATGGGTAGAATGCATTGTTCGCGCCAGTTCGTGCCACCTGCGGTTTTTCATTTCTATTCTCTACCACCACACTGTTCCCAATTTCAACACCTTTTCTGGGCCGGTAAACTGGAACCTACTATGCTGCCGGGACCTGAACTTTCGGTCTCCAAAGTTGTTGCTGCTGTTGGGAAAGAGTGTCTGGAAGAATACATGGCGGAGGTCCGTTTCTAATGTGTCATTCTTTTCGTGTAACTGACCCAGTATCAGATATTTACACCTGAATTAATTCAACTGGGGTATTACACGGAAGAAGTACAGAAACCTGGGTGATCTTACCAACTACTTTCCGTAGAGCCCCTATATTTTAATTCCATTTGTTCCGTATTTCCAAGATCCCAGTGCAACTATTACACGGCCAAACGGAAGTTTTGTGAAATCTTAAGATCAGTTGTTGTAACTTTTCCTAAGACCCGAATAGCAACATTCCGTTAAGTTATCCTTACGATAATCGTAACAATCTTTTTGTTCCGGCATTGTTAAGACTTTCCTTATCAATTTGTCAAGACCTGTCGCGCTCTGTCGCGCCGTAAGAAATACTGTAAGACACCGGCACGGCAACCGGTGATGCCCGACGCTCTGGAACGCTCCATTGCTATTTCAAACTCCGTCGCTATTTGTTTGTGGTTCAAGTTGGGCACGTGCAATCTCTCTTCTCGCCGACGCGCTTGACCACTCTGCACCAATTCCTCCCCACGCTCCCTGCGCTTGTCCTGCACCGCGGGCGGAGTTGAAAGGTTCCAACACCAAGCAAGACTTTGTGTGTCACTGGCAAGACAGCTTTCAAGTATTCCAAACAACCGGTCTCGCACGAAGCATCATGCTGGCAAATCTCGGAATTTCTCTGCTCAGCTCATCTCAGGTTAACATGAGGGTCAAGACTGCAAATCTAACTCTGGTAATACCAAGACCTTCAGAAGATGTACAAAGAACTTGTTGGACCTTCCTCTCAAGCCTGCAAGATCATCAAAGATATTTTCTGCAAGACCATTTCCTCTGCCGTGTCCCAAACGCCGCACGCCCCGGCTCTTTCCAACAAAATCAAGAACACCCTCACACTGTTTGCTAGGTTTGTGTCTAGTATTCTCTGCTCCCACCCTCTCTCAGCAGGTCATACCTAAAACTGATGTCGCATGTGAGTTGGCCCCCCAGTCGCCAACAGCACCAAGCTTAGTTTATTATGTTCTTATCTACATGGCTTCAATATATTCTGCTTCTCTCCTCCATGAATGTCCCTGAGCTGTATGGTGGGCAGCGCTGCCAGGCTAATATTCCAATTGCGACTTATCCCAATGGGGACCATCAGTCTTAGAATAATCTTACGATCCTGTGTTTTAAGAATTCGTAACGGGTCCCCAAGCTCGATTATAGTAACGAAATTGTTGTGAAATATTAACTCCTTAAATTTTAACGAAGCGTTAAGTTAACGGTGCGGCCGTGTACTTGTACATATTTTTTGGCTGCTACCCGGCTTGGCTGTAAATTACTCCTACCGCCTGAATTCTACCATGAAATCGCATGACCGCCGAAGCGCGAGTTCCATCTCGGCAAGGAAGGGCGGGCTTGGGCGGGCAACGGTGATGGCCAACAGAACAATGGGTGGCGGAAGTGTGACATTACGTGGTGGAAGTGGAAGTGTTCCAGTGGAGGTGAGATCCCAGTGGAAGTGACTTCCACTTCCACTGGGAGTCAGAAATGGAAGTGGAAGTCACTTCCACTTCCACAGTTCTGGTCATCCCTCCGTGGATAGTGGCAAAAAGCAGAGTTTAGGAGTTTATTTGGGGATCCAAACAAATCAGAACGTGAACCACGATCATGACAAGAGGTCGCAAGAAAGACCATACAATTCCCGCATCGCGTGCACTGACTCTTCAACGCGACTACCGGGCGCGCAAGTCACATTATATCGCAGATCTCGAAGCCCGGTGCCAGGCGGCAGAAGAAGAGAATGTCCGTCTTAGAAAGGAACTAGAGCTTGCGAGGCAGGGTGTTCCCCCCGCTGCGTTGACGCCCGAGGCGGTGAGCTCTCAACTAGGTGGTTCGAACATCCCTCATTGTTTTGGTCCCAGATCCAAGCGTCCGCGCAGCTGCGGGACAAGTTAGCCGCTGCGGCGACATCGTTGTCGCACTTTATGCAGGTCGCGATGCCCCCAGACCAGGGGACGACTCCCCCGTCATACACGGCCCTTTTGAGCTCCCTAGCCACCGCTGCATCGGTGCAATATCCTACAGACCGAGCTGCTGCAAACTATCGCACCGATCTCGAGAAACCACGGCCGGAGTCTCCGTGTTGCGGCGGATACATCAACTGCGAGGGGCTGGTGGAAGAGGAGGACGAAGACGTCTATCCGGAGCAAGAAGAAGGCCACCAGATCTCCCCCAGCATTTCCCAACTTCGGTCTACGTCGTCCGGCGCAGCAAAAGGTTTCGAGTGATACAGAGGCGCGCCGGAGTATATTCCGGGTCAGCTTCCACCTGTGCCCTGGAACGAAGGGTAGTCCAGGTCGAGTGCGACGAGTTGCGTACGAACCCTTCCACTCCCTATACCCAGCGCATCCAGCGCAGATTTTGGGTGATTTCCGTGCCACCCCACCAACTTCCCTACTCACAAATCGGCCCCGCAACCCTACTTCGCTTCTCCCTCATCAATTCAATTGTTATCCGTAGATGTGCCGGATCTGGGAATTTCTGCATGGGATGCACAAGTCGCACCACTCTACGCTCAATCCGTCTGCAGATTGCCACAATACGTACCAGACCTTTCCCCGTTAGCTACAATCGACGGCTCAAACATCTAAGCATTCGCATCACTCACCACTCACTCACGGCCAAACTGTCCCTTTTCTTGGGAAGGGGATAAATTCAAATGTACCTATGCTTTCTTTTGTGCCGATTCACAGAACGTTCTCGGTCAGCCCCAAGCCCTCCCTATTCAGCCTCTCCCTAATCGGATCGCAGATCTCCTTGGAGTACGGCGCATGCACGCCGGGCGTGTTAAAGACACCGTCCAAGACCAGCTGGCTCGCGATCCCGCAGGGCACGCCGACCGTGCGCGCCATGGCGGAGTGTCCCCCGGGCGTCCCGTACTCTTCGAGCGTCGTGGTGATCGTCTCCTGCGCGCCCGATGAGTCCAGATGCTAGCGGATATGCAGCGCAGAGACAAACCTGCTTGCCGTCGGCCCACTCGACGACGAACTTCTGCTGCAGCAGGATGAGGTCACGCTCGCCCGGCTGGTACGCCATGAGCACCTCGAGCCGCGCGCAGAGCGTGTCGAGGAGGGTGCCGCCGCGCACGGCGATCTTTTCTCTCGAGAACAGGCCCATCCACCGCATCCCGTCGATGATCCGCTCGCTCTCGGATTCAGAGGGGAATGCGCACACCTCCTTGATCCGCGCGGTGAGCGTCCTGGACCCAAATGTCAGTATGCCTCCACGGTATACGGTCGCGCGACGTACTCGTCGTCACTCGCGCACGCACCGCATGCCCGCTGCGTCACCTCGCACCACGCGAGCCCGTCCACGAGCCACTCCTTCACGTCCGCCGCAAGCCATCCGAGCTTCAGCAGCGCCGCCATGAACGGGGGGAAGCGCGCATAGCGCAGCGTGCCGCGCACGACCGTGTGTGCCTCGGGGATGCGGTAGAACGCGCGGAACGGCACGGCGTCGCGGTTGGGGAATGCCGCGAGCGCGTGGGGGAAGGACGGGAGCGCGTGCGGCTGCGCGCTCGCCATGAGGTCCGCGCCTGCGACGTGCGCGACGGCGCCGGCGGCGAGGAAGGACGCGGGGTTGAGGAGCGCGAGGAGCCCGCCGCGCGGGGACCAGGAGAATTTATAGCCGAGGGGGTTGTCGGCGCATTCGGGCGCGGGGAGGGCGCCGCAGTGAAGGTGGAATTCCTTGACCTGGGGCGCGTCGGCGCGGGTACACATGGAGGAAGAGGAAGACGGACCTTGCCGCCCTTGGCGTGCACAGCATCGATGACCTTGACGGCGTAGAGGTGGTCGATACCGGGGTCGAGGCCCGCCTCGTTGAGCACGACGATGCCCGCGGTACGCGCAGCACCGTCGAGGGCGCGCAGCGCAGGGGAGATATACGAGGTCGTGACGACGTGCGTCTTGCCCTTGATCGCGGCCTGGACGACGGCGGCGTGGTGCGTGTAGGGGACGAGCGAGATGACGAGGTCGTGCGCGGCAACGGCGGCCTCGAGCGCGGCGGGGTCGGCCGCGGCGACGTCGAGGGCGAGGGGCGTGGCGTGCGGGAGGGGCGCACAGAATGCGGAGGCAGAGGCGAGGGTGCGGCAGGCTAGGCGGGCGAGTCAGTCAGCTGGCCTAATGTGCGGAGAGGATGAGGTACTCACCGACGGTGAGCGTGTTCGCGGGGTCGCGCGCGAGGTACTCCGCGCACGGGCCTGCGACGAAGCCACTGCCGAGCAGGAGAATTTTTGGCATTTGTGGAGATGTTGGGGTGGTGATGGAGAGCAGGGACGCGTCGCGTTTTTGAAAACTTTGCATATTATCAATCTTTGGAGTGAGTCAAAGAAATCGGCAGGCCGGCCCGTAGTATCTAATCTTGCTTCCTTCTGCCAGTGTATATCCTGCGCAAGAGTTTTCTCGTCGCTTAGGCTTGAAGTGGAAAGAGACGCGTTATGTCTTTCAAATTTGTTTCAGATGCTCTTTTCCGTTCCAGACTCGGAGCCCATCTACTCTCTATCGTAACCTAAGCTCTCATGCTGCGTCTGCTCCTCCCGCACCCGTCTGGTGCCCCAGCGCAGATGCCTTAGCAAAGTCTGCTCTTGTCTCGCCCCTACCTCTAACCTTGAACCTCCCGATGTAAAAGAAGGCCTGGAAATCTCGGTCGTCGCCCTCGACAGGGCCTTTCCGATCAGTGTGGTCCAACCTCTGCCTACATAAGCTCTGGCGATGCTGTCCGCCGAAATAGTTGCATTCCACCAGAAACTGGAGGATCGGAGGAGAAAGCCAACGCACTATCCGCGAGTATTGACTCCCTCCGCGCCGCCACTCTTCCTGTCTCGGCCGACATCGACCTGCCAGTGGAGACTGGTATAACCATTCCCAGTATCATTTCCATGCTCGGTCACCTCGAACAACTCCAACATGTTCAGGACCAAGGTGTTGCTGCCTGGGGGCTTTAATGGGCTAACCGGTTTCGATGCGATGCGCGTTGCCTCCCTCATACTGGCCAAACCCCACCCACAACTCCAGCTGTCACAGGACCGGCTCGACCTCTACCAGCAGCTGAAGCAGGAACTAGTTGCTGCCGGGGCAGGGATCTGTAAGCCCCATTCCTTTTTCTATAACTGCGACTGATTTTACATGCAATACTCGGACATACAGGTCCACCGAATCGCGTCTCGAGTTGAATATAGAGCAGAAAAATCTTGCTGAACCCAGTCAAACCAGGGCATATGAGCCACACAGTTTCCGGAAAATAGAGTCAAAGAGCTGTCTGTACTAATATAAGGCCACGTACTGATGTATTGAAATCAAATCCAGAGACAAAGAGTTGTGTAAGTCGGCGGGCAGCAATTCGATTTTGAAAAGGTCATAAATTATTGCAAGAGGGTGCGTTGAAGCCACTTTCAAGGGAATCCGGTCGGGTTCCTCCGTCTGCGAGTCCCTAATTCAAGTCGGCCGGATATGAAAAGAGGTACCGGAACAAAGGCCAAACTAAAAAAAAAAGGCGGTCGGAAAGTTGAACACTGCATCAGTTTGATCGTACGGTTGAACCTCCGCTGGTTCTGTCCGAAGTTTACAACTATAGAGTACATTTTTATAAATCGAGCGGTATGTACAGAGCGACTGTTGGAATAGTTTTATTGGCAGATTTCCCTTATTTTCTTCGGTACCATGACGGAACACCCAACCGGCATGATCCGATCCTTTCACTGGTTGAACATTTCACATTTTTGAGTGACTAAATTGATAAAAAATGTCATTCAATTTATAGCCATTTTTCACTGAAAAAAGAAGTGAAAAATTTAAAACATTTTCACCACTTTTTTGAGTTGAAATCAAAGTGAAAAATGTGAAGAAAAAATTGTGATGTTGTTAAGATGTTTCTTTTGCATTTTTTGACTGAACTCAAGGAAAATGAAGGTGAAAAAATCAAAAGTTTTTTCACTAATTTTTTCACCAGAAATCAAAGTGAAAAATGTGAAACAAAGTTGGTCATATTGTTAAGATGTTTGTTTCACATTTTTGACTGAAACTCGAGGTGAAAAATGCGAAATATCACGGATAATTCTATTTAACAACCCCCCTTGTTCGCAACAACCGGGTTGCTGGAGGGTTGTTGGAAAAGTGTTCTATTTAACAACCCCCCAAGCTAAATATACCATTTTTTAACAACCCCTACTAGTACGTACCGAACCGGAAGGAGTCAAACAGCGTGCAAATAGTGAATGGAATGGGTACACCTAAGACAAGCGGAGTGAAAGGAACTTGAAGAAGTCCAGTGTCCACCGGCCTCTGAATTTGAAGGCTCTCAAGGACTCCGTGGAATGTACGAGCTGGCACGATGCGGGAGATCAGGTTTTTTCAGCCAGATCAACACAATTGCCCTTGTGCCTTTCCTCCGATTCAATGCCAGAGCGCACGCACCCTTCAAGTTTTTGAATCAGCTAAAGCTCCAACCATTTACTTTCTGTTTGCCATCCGGCGTCAAGCAAACGGAAAAGGCAAACTGTTTGAAATTTGAACCATTTAAAACTGTTTCCAATGGTATTTTGGCGGGGCAACTTTCACCCAGAAATAATGGGGTGATTAGAGGCCAAATTTATAGCGCACACTGGCCTCCTGATAGGTCCTGCAAGGACAGTCCCCACTCACCAGAAGATGCCAAGCGGCGGGATCGAAGGCGGCCCATCAATTGATGCAAACAATCGGGACTTATTCCGGAGCTGAACCACCTCGACCTCGATGGACAGGTGCAACGAGATTGAGTCGGCCAGCTTATTCTCTGGCTCCGTCAGATGAGCTCTTGCAGCTGCCAAACTTGAAGTATTCCCCGTTGGAGCAGGACAACCATATGGGTTACAAGAGCGTGCCGGGGTGCCACTTCGCCTGGGACCCCACTCTGAATTCGGAGCAAAGGCTCTCAAGAACTCGGTGGAACGAGCTGGCTCGCCACTTGATGTGGGATCCTTCACGGTTTCGGTACGTAGGGGTTGTTTTTAAAAATGGTATATTTAGCTTGGAGGGTTGTTAAATAGAACACTTTTCCAACAACCCCCGAACAACCCTCCAGCAACCTGTTTGTTGCAAAGAAGGGGGGTTGTTAAATAGAATTATCCAAATATCACTGGTTGAACATTTCAATTTTTTGAGTGAAAAAATTCATAAAAATGTTATTCAATTTATTGGCATTTTTTCACTGAAAAAAGAAGTAAAAAGTTCAAAACATTTTTCACCACTTTTTGAGTTGAAATCAAAGTGAAAAATGTGAAATAAAGTTTGTGATGTTGTAAAGATGGTTTCTTTTGCATTTTTTGACTGAACTCAAGGTGAAAATGAAGTGAAAAAATCAAAAGTTTTTTCACTAATTTTTTCACCAGAAATTACACGTAAAGTGAAAAATGTGAAACAAAGTTAGTCATATTGTCAAGATGTTTGTTTCACATTTTTTGACCGAAACTCTAGGTGAAAAATGCGAAACATCATTGGTTGAACATTTCAAATTTTTTGAGTGAAAAAATTGATAAAAATGTCATTCAACTTATTGGCATTTTTTCGCTGCAAAAAGAAGTGAAAAATTTAAAACATTTTTCACCACTTTTGTGAGTTGAAATCAAAGTGAAAAATGTGAAACAAACCTCATGTTTTTCTTTGAACTAGTAATTCATACACATTTCAAGGTAAAAACAAAGGTGGAAAAATCAAAAGTCTTTTGACCAGTTGTTTCACTAGAAATAGAAGTAAAAAATGCAAAACAAACACCGGAGGCAAAAGCCAACTCACCCAGAATTCACATGTGTTTCACTTATGTGGTCCGAAGGTGGTTGGCAGCTAAACAAAGCCCATATCACAGTCCATCAATTGTTCTTTGCTAGACAAAAGACACACAAAGAATAGACAAAGAACAGACAAAGGGGCTTGGAAATCCTGTGCTGCCCTTTGTCCTTTGTCCGTCCTTTGTCTATTGTTTGCCTTTCACTGTTGGAGCAATTCAAGTTTTTTTCAGGGGGGGAGGCCCCTTGTTCTGGACCACGACAGTGGCCAAATTTCCTATGCCGCTGGGAAGGGTGCACGCTATCGCCTGACGATGAAGACAATGCCTGCTGGTTGTCTGAGTCTGGTGGGAGTTGTGTAGACCCTGTTCACCCCCCCTGCGACGCAAATACGTGTTGGGCGCCGCACCGCCCCGGGCAAACAGAAGCGCGTTCGGCACCACACAGATACATAGTAACTTACCGTACTGCACAAGGTCCAGGCTGCCCCAACAGACCACTACAAATGCCCCGCAGGATGCGATGTCCCGACTGTGCACCTCCGAGCCACTCCCCTCACCTCTCCTACGATGAGCACCCCCTCTTTGTGCACCTACCCTGGTGTTCCTCTCAATCACCGGGTGCCTCGCGGCGACTGCGGACAGGAACAGATTCACACGAAATGTCCATCATCCTGTCCTTTTCTTGGTACCAGACACTTGACTCGCTGGCTCAGTGACGTAATTGGATTTTAGGGAGCCGTAGCTCGAAATCTAATCCCGTAAACGGTGACACATGGCCTGCATCCTTTTCCCACCCACCCCCGTACCTCGCTGTCTTCCTCGACACCGTCCGCGCCCAATACTTCCTCAAAGATGTACGCACAAAGACGATTCCCCCCGGTCCACAACGCCGCACGAGACGGTCTTTGAGCACCTACCGCTCGCAGGAGCCAGCAGACAGGTATGGTCCTCTTCTCTAAGCCTCACAGAGCGCTTTTAGACACGTTTTACACAGTCCCGCAGCCTCGCACTCCTCTGTCCCTTTGTCTGAACCAGCCCGCCGTTCGCAAGCCGTGGAAATGTGGTGTCTAGACTTGGAGGTTTTCAAGCACCAATCGTGTTCGTCTCTTTGTGCAGGGGTCTTGCCAGGAATCGTTAAATAACAGCTTGAAGGTGCACTCTCTTCACCCCAACAGCACTTCCAACCTGATAAGATTTCCCCTCGCAACCTTCAGTACCATCCAAATTGTTTCTACCCGCAGCACCCACACCCTCTCCCCCTCTTTGTCCCAGAACATGTACTGGAACAGCGTCGATGCCCCTCCTGAGTAGGGGCTTGTTACGCAAAATAGCCTAGCAATTGCCAGGGAGTCTATTGCAAAACAGTCCAGCAGCATTATAAGGTAATAAAAGAATGTTCATAACAGGATTTGAACTCAAAACCTTCTGGATATTTTGCCTGGCAACAAGATAACATATTAACCAACTGAGCTAAAAGACCATACAAAAGTTCTTTGTGATAGGAACATACCACTGACTCTTAACACACAAAGCACTGTCCCCATCTGGCCCTGCCTAGGGGCCTGGTTAGTGGTTAGGGTTAGGGTTAGAGGTTAGTGGTTAGAGGTTAGGGTTAGAGGTTAGCCTCCAGGTATCTAATGAGGAGACTTTCAAAAATAGGTCTTTTGGTTAGAGTTAGTTGGAGGAATAAACACTACTTTCAATGGTACAATAGTCTAGTGGTTATTACTTCTAACTTATTGATCTTTAAGAGGAAATCTAGTCAAGAGGTCACAGGTTTGAATCCTGTCATGCACATTTATTTTGCACCAGAATTGCCTTTGATTATTTAATCCGGATGTTGCTGGGATTTATCGTGATAGACCCTGCGGCAATTGCTGACCTATTTTGCGAAACACCAACTTAATGAGCTGTCCACGAGGCCGACAACGACAACGACAAAGGATGACACCGACTTGTCGAGCGCAACCCCTCCCCTCGAAGCCAGCACTGCCGCGACAAGCATCCACACACTTAGCACACACAGCAGCTTGCCCGGACAGGGAGGCTCCCCCCTGGGCCCCTCTGCCGGTCACAATCACCGTCGACCTCGACGAGGTGCGGCGCCACCTCATTGGAGCGCCGTCCGATGGGGAGAATGCTGAGAACTACCGCAGTGTCGTCACGCGCTGGTTGGGGTCGGTGGAGGTGACGGATGCGACGACATAGTGTATTCCATACTTGTTTCTTTTTGTGTGGCGTACTTGGTTTTGTGTAACTTTCAACTTTTCTCGTGCTGCCTTTTCGTGTCGTGTTGTTCAACAGCTCGGTGTAGTTGGACACGCCGCCTTCACAGATGGTACCCCATTCGATCCGGGGCCGAGCTATCCCCAATGCGGGAAACAGATCGGTTTTTTGCGCTGCTGACGTGCTCACGGGAGGGCGTGTGCAGGTAAATCATGGGTACAGTGGATTACCAAATAGGGAGAACACGGTGGCAAAGGGCGGAAAACGGACAATGAGGAAGTAAGTGGCACAACCTCGCGCGCCCTCCTTAACTGACTGACAGCACCAGGGCCCGCCCACCCACTTCTCCCTCCCTGCACGATGTCTACCCAGCGTACCGACACTGTGAGATCTTTCAAACTGTACCTTCGTTCTGCTGAGGAACGACTCTGGGACATCAATGCCAGCCATGACGATGGCTCCCCTGGCCTGCTAGCGATGCTCTTGACGCACGCCCAGCTGCGACGCACGAGGGAGGTGCAATTCCCCTCTGAGAACTGCCGGTCTTGCGGGTTGCTCATTGCACCCCTGGGATACGGTGCCTACCGCCCAGTTTTCCACTTGGCCAGTGAACTCCACCCAAGTTGCGATGTCTGCAAGGCGTGTTACATTTATTCTGAGGACAATCTGTTGCGTAATGAGGCCGATGAGCGGCCTCCGGTGCGTGGTATTCATTGTGTTTGCATGATCAGGACGTTGACTGGTTTTGTAGTGCACTTGTCCAGAGGACACAGTAGTGTGTGGATGAGAGAGACACCGGTGCAAATTGCATGTCGGTGCATGGAGTTGTCTTGTCTGGCCTCTGACTGGCAAACTAATACATCTATTGAACAGTGAATGCTTACAAGCTGGTCCCAGAAGGGGTCACCCACCTGCGGTGCAAGCCGTCCCACAAAACCGCCAAGCGCCTCCTCACTGACCGGATGAGAGCACTACAAGATTTATATGATGAACTTTGCAGCTCGTTCGAGGATGAGATTCAGTTGGAGGACGTTAGCACCCAGATAGAGGTGATGATGAAGGAATATGATATCTGGGCGAAGACTCCGTACCATCGATATGAGATTCCTTACGATTTGCTGTAAATTGTTTACATGTTTTTCTTCGCGTATGAGAAATGTTTTATTGTTTTGTTTCTGATTCTGATTTTTCTTTTTCTTTTTCTCTGATTTTTTTTTGGGCGGTACGTATGGCGACAAATCACACGGTATTCCGATGCCAGATCTCCTACCATAGGCTTGGTAGTGTAACGGTATCACACCACATAATCTTCAGTTCAAGATATGTGCAAGTCTCTTGCAGAGGTTACCTGCTCAATTCGGGGCCAAGCCATCTTTTTCCGGCTTTTTTTTCAGCCTTTTTGAAGGGCTTGGGCAGGCAGGAGTCGTAGCACTCGTTTATTTTTCAAAGAAATGTAACATAGAGAGAGATATATTGTTGTTTTTACTTGTGCTTTTTTTTTGGGACTTGTAGGAAGGGGTCAAACAGGGGACAACAACCAATATCGTCCCAAACGGGAAGTTTTGCCTAAGTGACATAAAAAAGGGAAAGAGGGAGGAAAATTCAATAGTGAGCAGATTTGTGCTATTTAGAAGGGAATCAATGGTAGGCCATTTTACCTCAATAATGAAAATGACGGATGAAAAAAAAAGGGTAATGACCAAAACGGGAACACTACCGCTGGCATCCCAAAAGAGAAATTTTGTTTTGGGGAACATAAAAGGAGAAAGATGAATGATGATGGCAAGATAAGTAATAAATGGTTATTCGAAATGCATTGAAGCAATAAACTGAATAAAAAGTATGAGGACAAGACCACCTTTTGTAAGGGCACTTGTGCAGTGAAAGGAAAGATGAATTTTAGATTAATTAGACTTGAATTTGACTAGAGAATTATCAACTTTCAAATTACAGCTTGACTTAGGTAGAGATAAAAGTGTGAAATGAAATGAAAAAAACAGGTGGGACAGAGAAGAAAAGAGGGCGGGAAGTCCCATGTGAGGAAAAAAGAGGGCGGGAAGTCCCGTGTGAGGAAAAAAGTAGGCAGGAAGTCCCGTGTGAGGAAAAAAGAGAGCAGGAAGTCCCGTGTGAGGAAAAAAGTGGGCGGGAAGTCCCGTGTTAGGAAAAAAGGGGGGTGCAAGTGATAATAGTTGGTGAAGCACATGTATGCTTATATCCAACTTGCAGCAATAATTTATTTACGAAATGGTGGAAACAGGTGAAGAGATTTCTGATGAAATGAGCAAAGATAAGATAGTTTCAATTTTTATGCGCCATGCATGGATGGAACTACAAGAGTCTGGCTAAGAATGAGGAAAGAGGATTTTTGAGAGACAAAAGGCTGCGTGGACCAGCAAGAGCCTTCTGAGTGCCAGGGAAGGGTCTGCTGCCAGAGGAAAATACCAAATTTTCTCTGCTACACTAACACACGACATGTTGTAGCTCACTGCAGTGGCTGGAACAACAGCTATATGGACAAGCAATAGCCATCTGAGGGGCCTGCCGACAAGTATTTGGAGAGGAAACTGTGAATTTTGGTCTGGCTTTTGGGGAGGGAAATGAAATTTTCTCTGCTGTGCTAACGTGCGGCATGTAGCCCACTGCGTTGGCCTGGCTCAGGGCTTTGTGGATCACCCAGGAACAGCCCAAATGGGCGTAAAAAAGCCATTTTGGCTGCTCAGGTGTCTGGGGTCCTGACCCTTGTGATGTGACCCACGGGACTTCCCGGGCCAAATTTTTTGGCCACCGATTTCCCACCATGGGACATCCACTTAAATGGGGGGGTATTTCCTCTCCATGAAAAGTTCACCCCAAAGGGGTGCATATATAGGTGGCCTGAAGTGATGAATTTTCGAAGCTGATTGCGAATGGGCAGGGAAATGAAGAGGAGTTCGAAGATGGTTAATATGACGTGAGGCGATGAATCCTCAGATGACACATCGGCTGGTGGTTTTGAATCGGGAAAGGGTACGTGAACGGGAAGATAAACAGGAAGCGTTTGACCGGCAGACAGTGCGGTATACTCGAAGTGACGCTGTGATCTGAGCGGTGAATAGGATGTGGATGGACAACACTAGCAGGTGACACGTGCGGAGGATTTGAATCAGAGCCATGGTTCAGACATGAAATACGATGTACAATGGCAGCAGGTGGCGTGTGCGAGGGATTTAAATCCTCTGTGGGCACGGCATGTGGAACGTGTGGACAATTTAAATCTGTGCTAGGGAGTGCGTTGGGAACACGATGAGGAAGGACTGCATGCAGAACATGCAAGGGATTTAAAACAGAACCACAGCGGGGACACAAGGCTCAACACAGAGGGACAGGGATTGAACGTGCTGGAAGATGCCAGGGCGATAGCAAATGCGCAGCAATGCCACCGGGATGTCGTGTCATGGGGAGAGGAGATCCGTGGGAAGCCCTCACTCGCTGAAGCCAGGTTGCTTCACAAAACACAACACGTGAACTCCCTTATTGGGAACACATGACTGGGGCGAAAAGTCGGCTTCTGATGATTCGTGTTTGCAGTATTAGGGCTTGTTTGTTTGATGTTGACGCTGTAAAGGTTGGAAATTGTTTACCTTGAATTCCAGTGGAGCGGAAAAAGTCATGGGAGTACGGGAATCCATGGAGGATGGAAATAGCCGGGGGCTGGAAAAACCCGGAATGGGGTGTATGAGTCATAGATGGCTGGAGTCAGAACAAGAGAACCAATGATAAGCATGCAAAATGGCCAAGCCTGAAATTTACCAATTTCTGCGTTCTTGTTCCACTTACTAAAGTGGAACCAGGGTTTATCAATATCTTGCCCATAGAGAGCCATAGAGAGGTCTGATCTGTTGGCTAAATGCACTATGCCTCTAGTTACATAGTAAAGACTTGTCAGGTCACTGATGCCACAAGGGTCAACGGCCTGGGGAGCTGCTATGTATTTACGTGTAATTCAAAGTCCAACCATTTGATCGAATCGGGACAGAGATAAAGTGTTATACCAAAGACATACACACACCATCCATTCTGACTACAAATTACACCTGAAAGTACACTAGTGGGGTTGGGAATCAACAAACAAAGGAACCTTTGCTAAAGTGGGAACACGGCCCGAACAGTCCGGTAGTAGCCGCCAGATCAATCCACGGTATGTTTGATATTCAACACTTGGACCAAGGTCTGGATTGGGTAGCACAGTCGTTGCATAGGGAAGATTGATCCACTATCTCCATCATTCAAGTGCTGGAGTAGTTTTTCCGTAACAAAAGTCATACTATATGACAATTTAAGGTTCCGCAGAGAGGGCTGGACACAGTGATACGGCTTGTAACTGCGTGCCAGTGTAATCGTGCATTTTTGCACTTCTAGTCAAGAGGTGTCAACGATTCAGATCGGACAAACAGGACAGCTCGCGTGGCTTTGACAAGCCGGTGATGTCCGAGCCACGTGCTGCCCATTTTGGGAACTCCGATAATTCGGTTTACAGTCTGAGTCTGACAGTGAGTCCTTTCGCTACATACTCCTGGCTGCTCTGGTACGTATTAGATGAGATGTACTAGACAAGACCAATAAGTAAGTGATGAACTATGTCTAATATTAATTCAAGGGACTTTGTACCCCCCGGCTGAGTAGACACGTGGCACGGAGGAAACCAAGAAATTGTAGGCTGAGTTGCACTTACAACCGTTTGCGTAATTGATGACAGTAGCCAAGAAAAAAAAAAGAAAGAAGAGTTTTGATGCCGGACCTTGTTTTGCTCATTTTTCCTTCATTTCTTGTCCGATTAGGCTGAAAATAGGAGGGATTGAGAGGGTTTCCTAAGGCCTTCACAACCATACCATACTCACCACCCAATTCACAGATTCAAGCTTGATGATTTTTCCCTTGTAATCAATGAATTTAATGGATGTCCAATTTTATAATACACCTATCTCCCTCATTTCTCGATGAAATTACATGTGGGTGGGTGCGTTCGAAAGCCCTAATTTGCCACCGGATGTTTTGCCATTATACAAATAAAGGTGACTCACTGATCGTGCGCAATGGTCAATTTACCTGAATCTGCTTATAACCCCTCCCAACATAATCACACATTACACCGGAGGATGATGGCCAACAACGGTCCAAAAGCAAATAGAAGATTCAGGTGAATTGGGGTTTTAATCCGCTCCCAGTTTCATGTAATTCTATTGAGAAATGAAGGAGATATGTGGGTTATAAAATTGGACATCCATCAAATCCATTGATTACAAGGGAAAAACCATCGAGCTTGAATCTGTGAATTGGGAGGTGAGTATGGCATTGTTATGAAGGCCCTGAGAAACGCTCTTGATCCCCTCTATTCTCAGCCTAATCAGACCAGAAATGAAGGAGAAATGAGCAAAACAAGGTCCGGCATTAAAACTCTTCTTTCTTTTTTTTTTCTCAGCTACTGTCATCAATTCTGCAAACGGCTGTAAACTATTGACAGTATGTATATCCAACAGATCCTTGTGTATTTTGGTAGTAGTTCATGGTGGCCGCGTGCAAAGAGCACGGGAGTAAGGAGGAAAGTCAAAGGAAAGTAGTAGGGGAGTGAGTGCAGAAGGGCACTAAGCTCAGGCTATGATAAAGCCCAAGGACAGTGAGCCTAGTCTACGGTGCATAGAAGGGACAGGGTTGCTGGTGAGCACGACGCGACGTGAGGTGGTGCTCACCGTGCTGGTTTGCTGGCGTGTACACGTGCCATCAAATCTAACCTCATTTGGGGGGGGGTTTTCAGATCAGTTTGTCCAATCTGAATCACTGACACCTCTTGCTTCTAGTCGCCAACTAGAGCCTCTATCCGGTGATATACAAGTAGAGTCAGAGTGAGCTCCGAGCTGCTGGCTAGGTGTTCATGACGCTAGAGGACTATTGTCTTCTAGATACAATACGGTTTGATCCTTATACCATTGGGGGTTAGCGTGCGGTGTCTGGGACTCAGTGGGCTTCATAGTATTGAATTGACTTCGCAAAGGGTCGGTTGTACTAAAAGCTAGACACTGTATCGAGGAGGTAAAAACGCCTAAACTTGAGAGACATGCATGAAGTCCACAGATTGGGCATGGAAAGTCATATATATACACTAGACTCTGGATGGGGTCTAGTCGTGACGGCTATAACTTGGTTCACGAACAGTAGTTCAAGCGAGAATCATGAAACCGAGAAAGCCGAGACATCGGAGATCGTCGGGAAATGATCGCGATGAGTGTCGATCATGGAAGACGTGTCACGGCGGCAATCACACATAACGAGATAGTCATCAGAATCGATGACAGACACTTGGACCGCAGGAATGAGCGAGACACATCGACACGGCCGGACGGCAGTGTCGCATCAACCAATAGAGAACTAGAAATATGCCGCGACCTACGTGGTTGCGCGGCAAGCAGTTGGGGTGTGTGTTCCGCTAGCATACGTGCTAGGGCTGGCAGGCTTCGGGAACAAACCAATATACCTAGTATGGGTTCGAGCTGGTCAAATCTAGATGACTCATCTCGGCCTAGGACTACGAATACCAGCGGCATACCTCCGCAGTTCCATGTACATCGAATCTCTCTTATATCTTGACTCATTTCTCATTACTATTGACAATTCCTGTATCGTATATAAAGCCTAGCAGAACCCGCAATTCAGGACTGCATCTCCCACCAAGGTAACGGTGTTGGTGCTGGTCTGAGCCTAGCGCGGAGATATGTTTATATAACTATCTTTGTTGTTATCGTTCAAATATAAAGTGGTCTTGTTGGCATATATAAGCTTTAAAGGACTTAAGCCGTGTTCGTGGAGAGTCGCGACACTAGTGTGAAAGACACCTGTTTGTTTGTTACCTCAGGTCTGCTGTTGGCACTGTTCCAGTGAGTTCAGTCGCAGTATCCGGTCGTTGGCATCCGTTCCAGTGAGTTTGGTCATGATCCAAAGTCTAGATCCAGTGCGGTCTCTGTCAGAGTACGGCAGGAAATCCTATCTAAGTCTAGAGAGACTTATAGGCCTTCGAGATATCTTTTTGAGGTGTCTAGAAGTATAAAACATATAAAATCCATATGGCTTTAGTCGAAGTAGATAATCCCTGGTCAATCTTTGACTACTTTTGTGCTCATATTAGTCCTAATAAGACTTCTATCGAGTTGGCGTTTTCAAGACACAAACCTGAGAAGTTCAATCTTACCTGTAAACTGCAGGACGACCCGAACTCAATTGTGTGTGTGTGTGTGTGTGTATGTGTAGTGTTTTTAGTTGGTTGGTTGCCGTCTAGCAGCTTTCTGATTATCTTCGCGAACATCAGTGTACCCATAGTCACCGTTTCAATGGGTAAAATCCGCATCATAATATGATGCCATCTCTTGGATCAAGAAGCAAATCAGAACACAGGTCTCGGAACAAAGTATCTATTTAACCGTTTTATTATCCGTTTGTGGTCATTGCGTGCTCGTTCCTGTATATTTATTAGTCCTGCATGTTGTGTCACCCGTTTGTATAAATACAGGCAGATTCAGAGAGGGAAGGCAGTGAATTCACCCCTTCTTGCTAGACGTATTCAGCTCTGCTGGTATTGTCGCTTGGGAAGTCTTGTATTCATTCGGAGTACCTCTTGGAACTTGTAGAGTTCTTTTAGTTATTTCGGTCAATATATTGTTGGTTGTTGGATCACATCTCGTGCTAGAATCTTAAGGAAACAGAACACGGAACAGACTCATAAGGGTTTCACAAGGGTTTCATAAGGATTTAGGCAAAGGGATTTGATAGAACACGGAACAGAATCATAAGGGACTGAGAACACTGAAAGGATAACAAAGTCTAAGGACTAATCCACCCACCCCACGAGATAAAAACACCTCTTGGCTCACTCTAGACCTCATCTGAGACACTAGATCGGCTAATTGAATCGTATCAGTATTTACGTGTAAATAGCTATTACTTATATTTAGCACAACCAGAGACCTAATACTTAGTCTGATCCCTGTACTCGCACCATTTATTGTTTGGATTTGTGTTTAGTGTTAGTTTTGTGTTATTAGTGCTCTAAGCGCTGATTTACATATTACTACATTTTACGCTTGTTCAGATAGTCAGTGTTTCACCGAGAAGTGAGATGGATGGCCAGGAAAAATGAGTCATGACCAAAGGAATATATAAGGGCAGGGAAAAAGGATGGTTGGGGGTGTGAACCACCCCACTTTTTGTAGTAAGTAGTACAAAATTAATTTCCCACAATTTTTCTTGCATGCGCTCAAATTCTTAAGCTTGCACAAGTCGCTGTACGACATTGTCCGACCTGCAGCAGTTGACCTACTCCAGAGTTCCATCACCGTCACTTCTGAAGCAGTGTGTTTAACAGTAAACACCCTGCTCCCTCAGTAAACAATTGATCCCCCCCCTGCTTGCAGCCCCCGTACTCAGATTCTGGGAAAGGGAACAGCAACAGCATGATTTAAGTTTAAACCACATCGTCTCCAATGATGGGCATGGTTTAAACCATCTTGGTTCAAACCGCCCCTGTGGAAGCCATATAGAAAGCAAGGTTTAAACCATTGTGGTTTAAACCGGTTTAAACCGTGATGGTTTAAACCATTTGTAGGTCGAACTGTTGTGGTTTGAACCGGTTAAAACTGTGGTGGTTTAAACTATTATTTCTCCTGTTGTGGTTTACTGCGACTTGCGAAACTTAGGGCACCAGTTATTTATTTTTTATTCTTTCAAAAAAATGACTGTTTAATAGCACTCATATCTTACTCAATTCTTCACCATTTTCCATGATTCCAAGCTTGTTGCACACGTGCTCACACGCATACACCCACAGCTGCGCCACAATTGCATAATTCTACTATATATAGTAATTTCCAGGATTCCAAACTGAGTCAGCAGAATGGCAGGAACACTCAGATTCTTGAATAGCAATTTTTTTGTTCACTCTATATGGACCGGGAGACCACTGGCATGAGTCCAGGGTTGTTACTCTCAACATAGCCTTCATGGCGGGCTATGCAACTTCAAGGAGAAGATGGTTCATTAACATCTTGAAATATCCAACAATTCTCACAAGTTCAGACTTCTCGATAAATTTGTTAGCATTCAAAAGAATACAGGGGGAAATGGAATGACTTGGCGAAGTCGAAGAATGTTGCATGGCAATTGCTGCAGGGAAGTATTCTTTTGAAAATCTGCCGTGACACACTTGACTTGCATATCTTCAAACAGTGGTAATGTCATGAGAATGAAGAAAGAGGTATATGGCTATATTTCGCCGGGGTGCCATCGCAGTGTGTTAAACGTGCGGATCAAGCAGGATGTCTTAATTTGTGATGATACTTTTGATGGAGGGAGCAAAATGAGAATTTACTTGGTAGATTTCCATTGTTATTTGTTTATTCTTTGACTGACTATTTTTAGGGAAACTATACTGATAGCACCAACACCTTCATTGGCATTGTGCTGAAGAAATTGACCATTTTGGATATCACACCTTGGTGGTTGCACCATAAGGCTGTATGGTGTGAAGGATCACATCTTGCTGAATGTCAGTTTCAGTACAAAGCCTTCCAGAGAAAGGCCAGCTCACTGGGCATTGATTTTGCTAGTATGTGTCCTCATCTCCATTCATTTCTCTTTCTGACAAAGATTTAAACAGATGTTGATATCTTGTTTTCCTGCGGGGCCAGTATTACCCAGCCATAGAAAGGCGGAGTCAAGCTCTTCAGCAATGGCCTGGATCATAAAAGTGGTATCTTTGATGTCTTGAACACATTTTCGCACTTTACGTTCCAGACAAGCAAGCATCAGAGCGTCTATTTGGTAGCCCAACATATTTACTAAACATTTTTGTGTTAACTGTTTTGTGCTCAGGGTTCAAATCCACAGTTGGTTGTTGCATCTTCGACTCATCCACATACTCTTAGTTTGATCTTACGTTGTTAAGGCTTGTGTCACTGAAATTCTTGATAATGACTCTGATGAGCACATCTGGACATGCCCTACTGGGTGAACTGGGTGTAGATGATCCTTTTCAGAGCACAATCCTGCCCAATTTTTTTCATGCACTGGTAGCATACCCCTGCATACCCTGAATATCTTTCAAGGTGGGTTGTCCTTTAGAATTGCTTGCATAAACCCTTTGGAAGATCAGTGTGTTTGTATTTGACTTCTGATCATTTTGTATTTAGGCGTCAATTGTGTTCCATTCCAAAATACAACCCTGCTTGATTTTTTTTTTCATGCACTGGTAGCATACTCCGGCATATCCTGAAGATTTTTCAAGGTGGGTTGTCCTTCAAAATTGCTTGCGTAAAACCTTTGGAGATCAGTGTGTTCATGTTTAACTTCTGATCATTTTGTACTCAGGCATCAATTGTGTTCCATTAATGTGGGTATCCCCACTGCAGGTGATGGTGGCTACAATTGGAAGCTGCGGCCAATGAGTGAATGAATAGGGTCGTTCATAGTGGCCCTTTACGGAAAAGGGGGAACTGTGAACGACGCTAATGATATCTACGTGAGGATGAACATACAATTCACATGAGAGGAACTCAGTTGCGACAAGATTGACACATGAGAAGTTCAGAGAGAAAGAGCAGAATAATTGGTGTGAGAGTCAATAGGAAAAAATATGCCATGTCATTTGATACTCATACACGTGAATGAAGACAGCAAACAGTATATAAGTGAATGGGCTCTTGGTGCCTGCCAGTAGGCAGCAGCAAAGGGTCGATGTTGAGAATGACACTGTCCTAAGAGATGATGACAAAGCTGAGAAGCTCTGTAATTAGAACTGGGCGACTCGACTCACTGCACTGACACTAACACACTGAGTGTATGCCCTTCTTGAGCAGGTAATAGATACGGCTGACCGGGAACTGCAGACTGGCCTTCAACAAGCGAGACTTGTGGTGAACAAGGAAACCATAGCTGCTGAGATGTATATCGACTCAAGGAGCAAAAAGGTGAGGCTTGATCAGTTGACTGTTTAATGCTACTAAATTATTTGAAGTCCTAGTCAAGCAAAGATTCTGAAAGAGATGATTGCTGGTGAGCAAAGAGCCGAGGAAGCATCCCAAGTACGTGCCACTACTCCTGTTGCTCTCTTTCTCAATGTTGGATTGAAACTTCAAGCCAAGCAGTATGTCCTGCAACTTCTTCTCTGCACAGAACAAAGACTGAACACTGAATGTATTAGACGTGCTCTAAAAAGTACAAAAATCCATACTAGTGAAGATGACCAAACACTAGATACCATGCTTGAACAGCAGCGTCTAGGGGCAGATCTCAAGAAATGGCATCAGCAACAACAGCACATTTGTCCTCAAGTTGTCCCATATGTGATTTCAGAGCCTGACAAACCATCTCAATGGGAGAAATTATTCTTGCCCTCTGACTTCACGAGTTCTGAGCGAACCAAACTTGGGCTAGAAACTCTGGGAGCAGAAGAACTGAAACTGCGACAGGGTGAAGCAAATGATGCTCTTCGTAGCCTGCGTGAGCACATCCAACACAGTCAGGCCCTCAGACAACACAAAAATGCCCACAGTAATGCTGTTCATGGTCAGGAGAAGAACACAGGTGCAGTGCAGAAAATTAAGGATGTCCAAACCAAAATCCAAAGTTATGTCAACAAGCATCGGCAGGCTCGTACTGCAATGATTGCACTTGGATGCAACCCACAAGACCCTAAGTTTGGGTTTCCGGAGTTGAGGGATGAAGATCTTTACACCAAAAATGTAGATCAGCCACACAATCTGGGTGATGGAGGGAAGGTAGAAGGTGGGATTTGGCGACAGGGCTATCATGGAACTTTGTCTGAAGTGGAGCAAGCCAAATATGTTCTAGATTGTGAGTCAAGTTGTCTCATGGATTGTTTCAGAACTAAATATTATACAGCAGCACAAGTACAATGGCACCGTGCTCATGCAGATATGGAACGATGGCAAGAAGTGGAAATCCTTGCACAAGAGTTCTGCCGCACAATTCAAGGATTCAACAAAATGGAAACCGTCTCGACTGCTCTTGCTCATGACCATGAAGAAGAACCAGGAAAGAAGGCTTACGCCTTGAAGGTGGCAAACATGTATCAGGAGATGGGGAAAGATGCACAGGAGAAATTCGCAAAAATGGGTGGCACTTGGCCCAGAGCTGGAGTTAGTCTTGCCCAACACATCAAATCCGATCAGAAAATTGATTGGGATGCTAGCATGGCTGAGGGCAACTGAATGTAATAAACTATTACAATTCCTGTATTCTATTTCATCTTGTGATGTGAAAAGTCAAGCACCACCCAAGCTATGGATCTGAGATTTTTGTCTAACCATGGTCAGTTCAAACCATGTATGGTTTAAAGAAATGTGGTACCTTGGTTCCACTACAGAACAACAGACAACCTAAAAAATAGTTTAAACTGGATCAAACAACCCTGGTTTAAACCGGTTTAAACAAACATGTTTTGAGCTGACCATTACAGAACAACAGACAGTCTAAATAATGGTCTAAACCAGTTCAAACCGCCCCTGGTTTAAACCAGTATGGTGCAAACTGACCTTGGTTCCATTACAGAACAACAGACAGCCCAAAAAATGGTTTAAACCGGTTCAAACCACACCTGGCTTAAACTGGTTCAAACCACAACAGTTGGACATACAAATGGTTCAAACCATCACGGTTTAAACCGGTTCAAACCACAACAATTGGACCTACAAATGGTTTAAACCATCATGGTTTAAACTGGTTCAAACCACAACAGTCAGACCTTCAAATGGTTTGAACCAGTTCAAACCACAACAATTGGACCTACAAATGGTTTAAACCATCATGGTTTGAACCGGTTTAAACCACAATAATTGGATCTACAACTGGTTTAAACCATCATGGTTTGAACCGGTTTAAACCACAACAATTGGACCTACAAATGGTTTAAACCATCATGATTTGAACTGGTTTAAACCACAACAATTGGACCTACAAATGGTTTAAACCATCATGGTTTGAACTGGTTTAAACCACAACAGTTGGACCTATAAATGGTTTAAACCATCACGGTTTAAACCACAATGGCTTAAACCTTGCTTTCTATATGGCTTCCACAGGGGCGGTTTGAACCAAGATGGTTTAAACCATGCCCATCGTTGGAGACGATATGGTTTAAACTCAAACCCTCCTAGAGTACAAGAGTTAAACACTGATCGTTGAAAAGCGGTCTGATTGTCAGGAAACTCGCTAGATTGAATTGAGCCAATCCTATGAAAGTGACAGCTGAAACTATGGATGCTTCTCCCACAGTAGCACATCATGTTTATGACCAGTGTCCCGGAAGATTGCATGGAAGCTGTGATACCGTTCCTTCTTCCGCCACAGGCGGAAATCACTTCTGTATAAGTGACTGGCCGATACACGGATGGCCTATCCGGTTTTCTTCCTTACCCAGTTTACTATCATGGATGTGACTATAGGTAAGCTCTCAGTTTTTTTTTATTGACCACTTTTGAGAGGGTTTCGTAGGTTCCATAGAGATCGGAACACTGCTCTTGGGAGTCTTGTTTGGTCTGATCACGTCCCAGACCTATGTGTACTTCAAAGGCTACCCGAAAGACTCTCAATTCACTAAAGTGCTTGTATGTGGTGCCTGCTTTGAAAAAACGTGTGGTCATTGACTGTCGACTATGCAGGTCGGCACGCTATGGTTCGTTATTCGGATCACCGTACATCTGAGTATGTCTGTTACTAAATCCCATCCACAGGATCATTGAACTGGTGCATACTGCCTGCATCTTCGACGCCCTCTACATGTATACAGTGAGAGGATACGGAGATCCTGCCTATCTCATCCAGTTCCCTATGGCGCTGGATGTAACGATCATCCTTCATGGTGCTACTGTAATTATTGGTCTGTATGACTTCAGGTTCACTCCACAATATTACTGACCTGAAACCAGTCCAACTCTTCTTCACATTGGATGTCCAAATTCATTCAAAAAACATATTACATCTCTGCAATTGCAATTGTCATCCTATTTGTGCGCTTTATAGTGTTTGTTGTTTCAGGCGTGGCTGCAACTAGGATGTCAACCCTCGTGGACTTCATGCACTCCTGGAAATCGCTGATTCTCTTCGATCTCACCTCTTGTGCCATAACGGATGTGATTATGTCGGCCATTTTGGTCCATCAACTTTCAATGCGCCGTTCAGATGCGTATAGGAGGTGTGTGTGCTTCTATGTTCTATCCTGGGCAGTTACTTATGTCGACACATTCAAGTACCCTGGTGATCATGGATAGGCTTATTATGTGGTCTGTGGGTGAGTGTTCCTACTTCTACTCGGGATTGGGTGACTTCCCGTAAGGTAGATTTATCCCCCCAGAATATTTCGGGGCGATGCCGGGGCAGCTGTCAGGACCCCATCATTGGATCACCCACAAATGAACCGATTTTATTCTGAATCGCCCCAATAGATTAAATTTCTGGAGAGGGGGTAGCTACCCCCCCTCCAGAATCTGTGTTTCCTGAATATAAAAGACACGAACGACGCGAATATCTGTCGTATTGATGTCATCACTGGCACCCTCAAACAGGCTCGGAAATTCCGCAGGAATATATTTATCTTACGGGAAGTCACCCATTTCTTCATTTTTAAAAATGAACAGAAACGTGCCTTGTGACGACGTTTGTGGCACCATTCAGTAATATTTAGCCTCACTGACTCATCGTCCTCTAGATTCACCACTATTACCATGATGATCTGCGTGCGTTTTATCTCAAACATCCACGTCTTAAATTTGGTCTGACGCTGTGCCAACAGTTCCTCACTATGGGGGACAAGAACTGTGAGTTTCTCGTGCGGCTCTCCTGGCGACTCCATTCATGTGAAAATAGTCATATGGATTGGAATACTCCTCGTCCAACCAAAGAGTTAAAACTCCACTCACGAATTCTACGAGTATCCTAACAACCTGTCATCTAGTCTTTTCAAACACTTTATTAGCCAAGCGAGTCCACATAACACACATTTTGTCTTACAATCCTAACACCTCCGATATAGTCTGAATTCCCGGGCAAGTCTCAGGGAATTCGGGGCAGATGTTCAAGAGATGATGACGGTATGTTTATTTTTTGGAAGCATCTACTCGAGGACTCATTATTATGGGTGCATTCAGTCCACACCTTTACGTTTCACGCCTGGAAGTGGTGCCACTGCCAGCAAAGCGTCTGAGGCGTTCACCCTCAAAGTTCATACTGGACAGTCAATTGAGGACAAATTTCAATCAGAAGGAAATCCAGACGAAGTCGAGCGGGCTCACGCCATAGTATTCAACTCATCTCCTGAGACCCCAGATGGAAGTACATTCAAGGTTCGTTTCGGTGTACCGTTATGTAAATCGAGAGACTGAGGTCATGTTCATCGTCTATAGGAATATACTCAGCACGACTCGGTATCAATGGTCTAGCTGGAGGAATGCGGTCGAGGCTTTCCTTTGATACATACTGGCTTGTTCTAACTTCTAATAGCTGTACTGGTCTCTCCGTATTTTAAACTGTTGGCTCTTTAAATTCTTTACACCTCAATTGATTGTAGTATTGCAATACTGTATGTCGGCAACAAGCTTCTAAGATTTTTGGACCCCAAATTTCAACCACGCTCTCACGTGCTTATCCGGACGGAGCGGAATAGAACGGATCATTGATTTGCACCAGTAGCCGATCTTTGCCGATCCCAAATCAAAACTTGCTCCCTTCTTGCCATGCAGGTGTTGCGTCCCAGCCGTCCCTCTCCATACTCACACGGCTATATCATCAGGCCTTACTTAACCATGTCATGAATGTGAGGAAGTGGGCCCCAAAATAGAAGTAGGCGACTCGGAAGGAATGGTTGAACTGGGTTTCAACTTTCAGAAACCATGTAACATGTTCGATGCCAGTCTATATTATACCCATGTCGGAGGGAGATGTGGATCCGACGAGCGAAAGTATCCAGTGGAGAGTCGGGTCGAGACCGGAGTTACTCCGAAAGAAGAAGACGAAAAAAACAGGTTATGGCCTAGCCCCGGGGTCTTCCTTCGAAAATTTAAGATCCAGCTCCAATACTTCAAAAGACTGTAATACCACTACACCACCAAGCCTTTCCTAGACTGTCATTAATACCAGTAAGTAGGTTGGATCCAATGAGCGAAGGTATGTTGGGAAACGAGAGTGGAATGGCACGAACAGAAACAGACGAAACAAAAAAAACCAAAGAGAGCAGCTCCATGGCCTGGCCCCAGGTCGAACGGAAGACTTCCTCGAAGATGGTGAACGAATAGATAAAGGGCCATACTTGCAGAAGGAATGGTCGAGCCCGATTTCGGAAAACCATGTTATAGATTCACCAGTTTAGATTACACCCATGTCCGAGGGAGCCGTAGATCCGATGGGAAAGCATACGAGGGAGGCGAGCTGGATTTGAGGGGGGGGGGCAAGATTGGTTTGTGGTACCATTCCACTGCCAGCTGTTGCTTAATCATGTCGTGAATGGGAGTATGAAGAGTGAAAGAGGCGAACGGAGAAGGAACCGTTGAACTCACTTAAAAATTGCTCAGATGAGCGGATCATCCACCCGAACTGAAGCATATTCGTGCCAGAGCCATGCCGGATTTGCGGCAATAAAATAAAATGGCACCATGACGAAAATAGAAAGAAAAAGGAGAAATGCAAGTGCAGCATATGGCCTGGCCCTGAGTCGAACAGGGAACATCCTCAGAACGAGCCACTCCGTATACTGTCGTAGGGTATACTACCATTACACCACCAGGCCATGGTGGTAGTGGCCACAACTCGAGGTAGATAGGGAGGTAGGTAGGACATGTCAAAATCAATTGGGTCCGTTCGGAGACGAGGGGAGAGGGAAGAGGACGAGGCGCGGCAGAAATACAGGAATTGCAGTAGAATGTTGCCTAAGATGAGATGAGGACAACAAGGCGCAGAGGAGAAGCAATTCGGAGTTTCGCGATTTTCTTCGAGAGAACTTGTTTACTTGAACGATTCAAGTAGATAAATCGGAAGATACCTTCGTTCCCCGGATACATCGCAGGCCGTAAAAAGTGGTCTGGAAAAACGAAGGATGTAATTGTTAGTAGAAAGTCGAACGAAATATTGCAGCTACTTAGACTGAGCTGACAATTGAATTGATATTTGACTTTCAAGACGGTTGGAAGTATATATCGTGGTCCGGGAATCGAATCGTCTTTGCATGGTGGTCGGGATGAAACGGCGAAAAATTACGTCACACGGGGTGGCAGTGCCGGCTTGCACGACGACGGTCAATCCTCGCCTTGTCCTCACCGTCCTCTTCACCATGTCCGCCTCCGGTAGCAACGCTGCTTCTAACTCTGCCGTATCCGTCTCTAACACCAACGCCAATACGGTGACCGCAACGGCCTCAAATGCGCCCTCCATTGCAGAGACCGACCCCGCCGGCGGCGTGACCATCACCCAGCCGCCCCAGACAGCCACCTCGTTCTACAAGATCGCCCAGGACAATACCATCACGATTGGCTGGAATATGACAGACGTGATCGCCACCCCGACCTCCCTAACCCTCAGTGCCGTCTGCGCGAACGGGAACACCTATGCGGTGGGGCCGGACAGCCAGGGACGCGTCCCGGGGACGGCGACAAATGTCGAGTGGGATTTGTATTCGTATCAGCAGGTCTCTTTTCTTTCTGAAAAATTGAATGGATGGGGACTGACTTGCGCGTAGGCACACTCAGCAACGCCGCTGCCGCAAGCGACGTGCACGTTGCACATGTGGGACGACCGCGGGCCCTCTGCGACCGAGCGCGCGGGGTACATGAGTCCTAATACCGCGCTGGCGTTTGCGCTCTATACTCCCCAGGCGTATACCCCGTTGGCGAGCGGTGAGTTTGGTTTCTGTTCTGTCGTTCCTTTCCCTTGCTCCATTCAATCCCTCACGCTTCCGTCCCCACCGTGATTTCTTCATCCACCTCTTCTTTTTGTCCCCTTGACGCCCTTCTTCTTCCCTCTTCCTTCACTACGCGTCCCCTCCCTCCCTGCCCTTCAATCCCCCGTCCCTTCCTCCCTCCCACCCGTCCTTGGCCTACTCCTCCCACCTTCGTCCCCATTCACCGCTCTCGGCATCGCTCCTCCCCTCCCCTCCCTCGCGCCGCCGCCGCCTATATGTCCCACGCGCTGCACATGCCATGCGCGACGAGATTGGCCTCTTCTCTCCTTCCCACGGGGCGTCCTCCTCCCTCCACTCCACTCCCCCCTCACGTCCCATTTCGCTCCTCTGTCCCTGCTGCCCCGCATCTCCCCCTGCCCACTATTCACGCATTCTCCCCTCCTCCATCCCGCCCTCCCTCCGTCTTCTCCTTTCTTTATTTTTCTTCCCTCCCTATCCCTCTCGTCCTGTTCCCCCTTCCCCGCTCCTCCCTCACCTTTCCGCCCTCCTCTCCTCCCTCCCGTTTCCCCCCGCCCTCCTCCCCCCACCCGTACCAACTACTAACCCACTTCCTCAGGCTGGACCTGCACAGGCTGCAGCGCCGCCCTACGCACGATCGGCGTCGCGCCGCCTGCGTTCGCGGGCCTGCTCGTGACGCTCGTGGTCATGCTGTGGAGCGGGGTAAGGGTTTTGCGGCGCTGAGCATCCCATACACCCTTGGGACTTATGGACTTGTGTCGGGTGATTGGTGGTCGGTGGTCGGTGGTGGTGCGGAGTAGCGATTACAGTTTACAGTTTAGGACTCATCACGACTTGCATACGGACTACGAACTACGTAGCTACATTTTGGTTCCGGTATTGCATTATGAGAATGGTTTTGGTTTGGGCTTTTTGTGGTTCTCGGAATTTGTCTGAAGCCGGATCGTCGGATATGGCGTTATTTTTCGCTGTTTAATATTACTTTGTGGTCAGTAGGTCAAGTGCGGCAAGTTCTTACTTTCGTAACCATACCCCGTAGTCGTGCCGGAAGTCGGTAGTTTATAGCTGGTACACGGCATTTCCAAATCGGTACAGTATTACTCATGCTTTTATTTTGTACTCACCAGTGCCGCTATACCATGGGGAGCTGTCCGACCATGGTTGATGGCATAGTCGCGGACCCCCACGCTCTCCCCACGTCATCAACCACGGTCAACCACGGCAGGAAGAAATCTGCAACATGAAGGGGACTTCAACGACATTTCAGCTCCTGCCTGTGCCGACTAGGAGCGGTTTAAAAACCCTGGGTCCTCCTCTTTTTGTTTGAACTTTTCCCCTGTAAAGAGAATATCCACATCGTTCCTCATGCCTCCAGTGGGTCGATCTATCTTGAATTTTCTGATGTTCACGCATTTGTCCAGCTCAGTTTCCAACAATGGCAGGAGTATCAGCGATTCCTCGCTGATAATCCTGATGTCAGCACTACTTCTGCTCCCCCACCGACACCGACTCCAACTGCCCCGACTCCTACCGCACCGGCACCAGCTCACAGTGAGCCACAAGGCCAGTCTTTATGGTCATGGTCATTTTCCGACTCACATACTGCTGTAGCTGCAGCTCCAGTCACCCATGCGTATCAAAGCAGCAGGATCCATCCTCCTCCCCTCATCGCACCAAGCTCCTACCAGCCCTTTTTGGGCATGGCGCCTTCGGCTTCGACGCTCGCCCAATCTCACTTCAATCGGGAGCGGCTCCTTCCTTCTACTTCGAATCTGCAGACGTCTCAGGCCAACGATGACCGTCTCCGACATGCTGCACTGGGAAGCATCAACCCCAACCATGTTGCGAGGCGCACCCGTGGCCCAGCGCAGTCGGCCCCGACCCTTCCGCACAAGATCAGGAAGACCACTCGGCCTTCCATTGACCAGTGCCTCGTCGTGGATGTGGAGACTCCAACGGTCAAGGTCCTTGTTCTGGTATACCCACCCTTCGTATGTGACTCTCCAAATTGTCTTCTCCTCTTCTCAGATACCTCTTTTCAGGATCCAGAGGGTGATTATCAAGATCACCTCGTATACCGGACCCTCCACACCGACTTTGTCGCAGTCCTTGAACAAAAGCACCTGGTATACCGGTATCAACTCACCCTTGCTTCCACCGTCAACGACATGTTGATAGGAGTTGTTGGCGACATGGCAGCATCGGCGGCCCACTATGAGTTTGCTTTGGCACGTCGAACCCTCAGCTCCAACCTCACCACCAATCTCCAGGTCCTGGGCTTGGTCGACAGAGGCCGGGTCCACAAGAAGCTCGGAGTACACGCCCACATAGAACCTCACACCCTGCAGACTACAGTCGGAGACCTTGCGGGAGACCGCAACCGGTTTTCACATGAAGTGAACATTAAGGATAGCGAGTGGATTCTACGCGTTGGTGAGTTGACTTCTTCTCCACTTTGCTATTCACTCATTTTTATTATGCAGCTGTGATGGCTTACCCTCTCATTGGTCTCTCAGACGATGGCCGCCGTCACAGCTGTGTGTCAGCCCGTATATACAGCTTGCCTTCTGACTGTCATTGCTTTTGTACTCACCTAACTTTTTAGCACAACAGAGAATGCCATTGGGGAAGGGCCAGAACGCGAGGTCCTCTTTGTCCTTCTTCAGCGCTTCTTCAATCAAGAGGCCTCTTGGTTTCAGCGCGGGGAGGGCAACTTCTTGATGCTACGCCCTTTATTCTCCATCTCTGCTGCTATGCCCATTCCTGTTCAGCGTCTCACCGACTTCAAGTGCCTCGGTGCTGTTTGCGGCCTGCTCATGATATTTGGGCGGTCTCCTGCTCCAATCAGCCCTGCAATTTTCCAGTATATCATCCACGGCGGCAATCTCCACTCCCTCCATCCTACCTTTGTGGGGGAGTGGTTTCCGGAGCTGCGGTCCCTCATCCTCGACTTTCTCGCCCTCGGACCGGACAGCAGTCTCGCCCGATTTGAGACTCATTTTGCAACGTACCACAACACAGAGGCAAGTTCCTCATTCTTTTTCTTTAAATCCTTTTCTCACCACATGCCAGGCCTCTGCATTCAGAGGTCGCAACCTGACCGCCCATCTGGCGCTCGCTGTGACAATGCTCTTCAAGCCAACCCTTGGTCCAACGACGTTTGACCATCCTGAAATACAGAGCTTCATTACTGGATTCCAGCTGCAATGCAGAAACGGTTTCAATCTCCCTTATGTGAGTGTTCTCCAGCATTTGGATGACCTGAGCTGAGAGCCAACATGCGCTACAGGCTCTCCAGAATTTCGAAGGTGGCTCCGAGCCCTGCCTCAGCCTCATCGCTTCCTCCTACATCTCCTCCCCAGATGCTCTCATCTTTAACCTCTAATACATCAATCCGACACAGGCCAACCTCGACACTTTGCGGGCCCACACCCTGGATGTCACTCTCACCTTTACCATCTTGGTTGAGAGATTTCTTCACGGTGCTGGCATCCCTTGCCCTCTGCAGTTCGAACCGTCGCGCGGCGCTTTTCACGAGATTATCGACCTCAGCCTCATCAATGCTCCCAACTTTCGCGCTCGGATGTTCGCCTGGGCCGCCACTGGTTCCCCGTTCCTTGACAATAGTGGCAACAAGATTAAGGTGAGTTGTCTGAATTTCTTACATTCACTCCTTTCTTCTCATACTTTGCCTCCAGGTTGGCCCCATTGATGCTCGCGACACAACCTATGCCACCGCCGACAGCCGAGAGCTGAACACGGCCAATGGAACCGTCCTGTTCCGCACCGCCCGCTATCCGGTCCAGTATGTTCTTTCGCTCGCGCAGGCACAATACAGTCCCCAGTCGGAGCCTGCTAACTTCCAGGAGGCGTTTGATTACTGGTTCCTTCGTCAGTGCCTCCTAGGCATCGGCCGGTACAGCATTATGTGATTCTGATCCCATTGCTATGCACTGTCTTCCAGATTTACATGTAGTAGTCTGTTGTACAATAGTTTGAAATGACTCGCACTTTTGCTGTTCTTCTCTCCCTCAATTGATTGTCAGTGGCATCCCGTTGCTCATAATGAAAAGAGATCTATCATACATTGCTTCAATTTTTACCACTGAGAAACAAAGTCGCGGTGAAAGATCCCTGTGTAGTAGTAGTATTTGACCCGGTCTGATTGATGTACTCAGACATTGATTGTATTTGATTTCAGAACACAATCACGTCCATTTTTTTTTTCACAGGTTGGCAGTATGCCCCTGAATGCTCTAAATATTTTCTAGGGTGGGTTGTCCTTTAAAATTGCTTGCGAAAAACCTTTGGGAGATCATATGTATGCATGTTTGGTCAGCCCCAATAATTCTGATTGATGTATTTCAGAGTCGATTGTGTTCCATCTCAGCCCACAATCTTGTCCGAGTTTTTTTCCAGAGGTTGGCAGTATGCCCCTGAATGCCCTAAATATTTTTCAGGGTGGGTTGTCCTTTAGTGTTGCTTGCGAAAAACCTTTGGCAGATCAGATGCCCACATTGCAATCTTTGATCCGTTTCCGTCCTTGCCTTCGTTCTTCGCGCTCCCCTTTGCACATTCCATGAATTGACACGGAGTCCCTGCATTCATGCTCGCCTAAACCGTCCACGTACTGGCTGCAACCGTCAGCCCAAATCCAATTCAACACAATTTTAATGCTGGACGGTCTGACTGACAGGCAGCCCCGTCGAGACCCTCTGTGGCTCTGCGTCGGCGCGGCGGTCCTGCAGAGCTTCTGGGCCAGCTGATTCCGCAGGTGGGCCCTCGAATTAGGCATCGAGTGCAAACTGGCCCTGCAACCACACAAATCCGTCGTGCGTTTCTTCCCTCTTTTCTTCGAAACAGAAATAATGAATGTATAGTTTTGCGGAACCTGCGCGACGCCTGGCTCACAACCGCCACCTTTGCCGCTTTCATCCACGCCCTCCTGATCCTCTTTGATGCCCTGCTAGTGAGCCCCGTTCGTTCATCATCCTTCCCGAATATAATGTTAATTTTTTCGTTTTCGCCACATTGGCCAAACCTCCCTCCTCACCCTCCTCCTCCGGTGTGCACCCTCTGCTCCCTGCTCGCGTCCGTGCTGTGGACTGCCTGGGACCGCCTCTTCGCTGAGTTCTCACGCGTCTCCCTCTTTTCACGATGCACATGCATTTTTTCAGAGTGCGCACACTGATAGAGTCGCCGCCCTCACTGCGAGCACTGCCTACTTCTTCACCTACAAGTACCTCCGCGCCACTGCCCATGCCCACGACGAAATCAAGAGGAGCTAATACAACAAAAAATGTGTTCCTTCCGCACTCGTTGCACCCAAGCGACATGCGCTCCGAGTTCGCGAATACGCATTGCGCGTAGCGTGTGCCGCTAGGTTTCCGCACGCCCGACCCCGAGAGGATCCATGCGGTGCCGCGAGGCTCGCATGAGCGCTGCAAGCTCTGACCAACCCTGCCCGCGCAAAACATTGCAGCGCACCGAGCGCGTTTCACCACGGATGAATGCGCACCCGTGCTCTGCAACTCTGCAAAGCTGCCAGTTCCCGAGTCACTGCAGACAGCGCAAGCAGAGAGGAAAACTGATGTAGATCCGCGCGAAGCCACACCCACAATCCACGGCGAGCGCCACACGTGCAGGTCCCCGCTCCTTCCACGATTTCTCATCTACGGGCGCTAAACAAACTTCACCTTGCGATGTCTGGATATTTCTTGAAATACTTGCCTGGCATACTTGGCAGATGAATTAGGCATACCACATCAATATGACCCGGTATTCAAACTGGCCGCACCGAAAATCTTGAAGTTTGATGGCTCCGTGTTCTACCGATAATTATTGATGGCCGGTTCTGATATATCCTGTCTGTCCGATATTTTAATTGTTCATAATCCCACTTCCCGGATTCCTCACATGTTCTGGTAGCCGTCAACGCTGTATGCCTACGCACCTTACAGGCCTATCTCTTTGTCATTTCTTTGCTCATTCTGTTCTGTTAATCCAGAATAAATGGTGATGAGGAAAACTGGAGCACCGCAAGAGTGCTGCATGCGGACTGAACTCGCTAGAGGTGCAGATCTTCGCAAAAGTACCATTTCAGTCAGCATTCAATTCATTTCGCTGGATTGGGTTCTTCCAGACATGCCTTTTCCTTTCCAAATTGACAGGATGATGAACATGTAAGAGAACAACCCCAACATTTAGCACACTTCACATCCATCTTATTAGGGATCTCCTTGAGTACCAACTCGGGTCAACCTTCACGAATTCTGCAAGAGGAAACATCCCAGGTGGTGAGTTATTTGGCCCGTTGTACCCTGTAACTTCAGTCAGCGGCCATCTACAGTGACCTGGAATTGCTTCAAGATGTGGTGCTCGGATTCGAATTTCCCTTGCATGCGAAATTCCATGGATCTAAATTGCTCTGTTAACCATTCCATATTGAATTCTGAACTCCGATAGAGGAAGCCGGGGTGGAGGAATAATACCTCTCCTCGTGGCGGCGGTAATAACTGGGCTGACTCCAACGGGGGTCCCCTAACTGATCTTCTGCTCCGTCCCAGCCTCAGGAGACCTTTGGCTACGGGCCATCTGTCAAGACAGCAAGTGCATTCCTGGCCGGCGCAACAGGCACCGGGAAGGAGCTCTTTGTTGACACAGCCGACCCCTCCAAGCAACACACCGGTATCAACTTTGAAAAATATGAAGAAATTCCAGGCTACTGGTTCACAGGTCCCCGACCCTGTCAACGAGCTCACCTTGCCCTCTCTGGACCCTGTTCTCCTCGAAAACATCGGCTACGCCCGGTACACCAACCCCACCTTTCGTGGCTTGATTTCGCTATCCCCAAGTATTTTGTTATCTGTCTGCTCTGTACTTTGTATCATGCTTGATCTGCCCTATCCACACTTTTACTTGCTTGATTACTACTACTGCTACTGCTTTGCTACTATCACGACCTGACTGCCTTGTACCACCACTTATCTGCGACCGTTCCGATATTACTTTTTTCGCTACTTGAGAAAATATTTAGAGCACTCAGGGCCATGCCACCAACCTCTGAAAAAAAGTCGGACAAGATTTTGTACTGAGATGGAAGACAATCGGTGCCCAAGCAGAATGATCAGACTGACCAAATATTCGCACATCCGATCTCCCAAAGGTTTTTCGCAAGCAATACTAAAGGACAACTCACCCTGATAAATATTTAGGTCATTTAGAGTCATGCTACCAACCCCTGAAAAAAAGTCCGACAAAATTGTGTTCTAAGATGGAAGACAATCAACGCCTGAGTAGTAGAATGATCAGACTGACCAAATATTCGCACATCTGATCTCCCAAAGGTTTTTCGCAAGCAATACTAAAGGACAACTCACCCTGAAAAATATTTAGGATACTTAGAGTCATGCTACCAACCCCTTAAAAAAAGTCGGAGAAGATTGTGTCTCGAGATGGAAGACAATCAGCACCCGAGTAGAATGATCAGACGGACCAAACATTCATATATCCGATCTCCCAAAGGTTTTTCACAAGCAATACTAAAGGATGACCCACCCTAAAAAGTATTTAGGGCACTTAGAGTCATGCTACCAACCCCTGAAAAAAGTCAGACAAGATTGTGTCCTGGGATGGAACACAATCGCCAGCTGAGTACATACAACGATCAGACTGGCTACAGATTTTGTTTTCGGCCATCTCAGGCATGTTGCATTACTCCAATTAATTTATGCACCACTTTCTCTCTTTCAGAATACGATCAGTCCATACGCTTGAGTTGAAAACGGGACCACAGCAGACATTAGATTAAGTAGGTCGTAACTAAGATCGGTAGTATACATCGTGGTAGTACATTAATTGTGGTCTTTGCCAAATATGTACAGTTCGAACTCGGGATATGACAGGATGTAGGTCATAGAGAGAGATGTATGTCAAAAAATGATGTACAACGCACAATACCCAATAGCAAGTAGGTGGAGAGAAATGTTGAAGACAGCAATGAGATAGCGATGAGGATGGAGTCGAGTCAGCGACGCTAGCAAGGGCCGGAGCTCATTAAGATTCTTATACAGGTTGTTCTGGCATAGGGATGCTACAAGCTGTTCTTCATTGGTGAGACCATCACGGGAGGGTGCGCAATGCTGGTCAATGAATCCACCAACACAGAACATCGCTACCACTTGTTGCCACAGACGATATGAATCCAGAGTGGCTGCTCCATGATCACGACGGGTAGGCGGTGGGCCTCTCCAAGTATAAGTGGCAAGCTCGCGTGCTTGGCGATATGCAACAGATTTGCGAATGAAAGTGCGGGGGCTCCAGCCCAAGTGGCGAATAACCTGCGCGGTGGTGAGCTCTAAACCACCAGCGAATCTCCTGTGACTATTCTCCTTCTCGTCCGACAGACCCAACTGGGCAAGCACTTTGGCAGCATAGCGATGGTTTTGGAACATCTCCCAGAGACTTGTCTGAGCTCTATCATAAAGCGCAGGCTGTGTTTCTGCTATGCCTCCTTCACGGAGAGCTTCTGCAACAGTGAGGCCTGGGACAAGACGGGACCAGTCTTCCACTGGACGTGCGATCTCAGCAGCGTGGGGGAGATTTGAGCTGAGATCGTGAATTGATGTGTCGAAATGAGGAATATAAGGATGATCAAATGGACTGGAGGCGGTGCTGGATGGAGTTGGGAGCTGTATAATGTTCATGTCAACGTCATCTAAAAAAAGTTAATTCTCAGGTTGAACACGACTGAAATAAGACCAACATGGATTGTCGTCAAACCAGCGATATGAACTAGAATTATTAATATTTGAACCTGTGGAGGACTCCACAAATGGAAAGATTGGAGAGGATCCAGGAGTTTGGAACTCAGCTATGTAAAAATCAATCTACAAGTCGAACATTATCTGAGAAGAAAACACCAACCCATCAGGTCTTCAAACGGGCCGTATGGGATCTGATCTTCAAATCCTGTAAATGGCTCTCCAGATGGAGAGACTGGGGAGTATGGACCAAGGTAGCAATTATCATACGGAGCAGATCCTGGAGATGCAGTATTGTAGTGCAAGTCTCGAGGACTAGACCCGCGGCATGAATGAAGCGGAGATTGGGAGGGACTGGAAGGAATTGTATCGACATTACATGCCTGTGGCTCGTCATAGTGTGATAAAATCATTATGAAATGTGCGTCTGGGTGGGCACCGAGCAAACAGAGGCAGGCTTTCCAGGCCACAATTTCGGGTGCATCCCAAGTCCGTGGCGAGTTAATCGCACTAATGTAGAGAGGCGTTGAACATACGGAGGAGAACCTAGAGAAAAACCCGAGGCTACGGTAGCCAAATATAGGGGTCTGCATTCTGCCGTCGAATATGGGCACTTGTGTTGTCGCCACACGCATGGTTGGATATAGGGAAGAGTTGGTGATGAGGGCAGATAGCGATGGAGGAATCTCTCCAGTCGAATTATTAATGAGAATATGAAAGATGAGAGAATTTATAAGTGCAAAGAGGTCGACAGATACCCCGTTTATGGTCTGGGTTGAAAAATGTGTTGAAGGGATGGGAAGGTTGAGAAAGTCGTGGGACTGGAGCGCAGACGCGCTATTTACATCTGGAATGGCTACCACCGTGCAAGAAACAGTGTCAATGGCACCTAGTGGCGCCATATCCACTGCTTCCATCGACGCGAGAGGCAAGTTGAAAACTTCTTGTGTGGTCTTATTGTGAGGTCACCTGGTCTTCCTCGGACGGTGGTTTGTCCGGCTACGCGTGGCCCAAAATCGATATCCATTCCTTGTCTCTCCTCTCATGTCTGTCTCGGGTCCTGCACTGCAGGAATTGCTGAATGCATTCCGGGAACATTATCATCGGTATGAGCGCACTGTCCGTGAGGCAATAGCCAATTCTGCCGATGCGGTTGTGTTGTGGAGGCTTGGCGACGACTTGAATCAATATATGGGTCTGGTCAATGAGGTGCCTTTGATTTCCCTTCCTTTCTGCGGAAATTCTGACTGGGATATGCAGCACTCTGCTATATTTGAACCAGCAGAATTCAGTCTCATTACACACAACATCGGAGCAATGGAAAACGATGTGCGCTTACAGTACGAACAGGTCGTTGACCAGACCCATCACGGCCACCCTATCGTCGTTGAGACAATCCACACGGGGGCCCCAGGCAGACCAGCAATCGAAATTGATCCGGACTTTCTCCGTTGGGCCTATTCTTTGCGATCAACCTCCAGTATTGCTCGGTTCTTGGGTGTTACCCGAAGTGTCGTGCGAAATGCTCTCCTTGAACATGGCATTGCTCAACCGCAACAACAGCCAGCCACGCTTGCAGCTGCCCATAACAATTTGAATGGTCCTCCTGACGTTGATTATCTTGTGGACCCAGATCCAGATTCGACGCACCCACAGGACCCAGTCTAAGCCCCAGGCATTTCATCCTTTACAGGTCCTCTCTCAGCCATATCTGATGATGAACTCGACAATCTCTTAATCAGCCTCTGCCGCCACTATCGTAGGGCCGGAATAACGATGTTCAATGGCATGCTGAGACGTCTTGGTCATCATGTGCCAAGAGAGCACATCCGGCAAGCATTGCTGCGAGTAGACCCAGTTCAAAGAGTGTTTCAGAGGATCACCATCCGCCGGCGCACCTACCACGTCCCTGGCCCCAATTCTCTCTGGCATCATGATGGGCAGCATGGTCTGTGATCCACTGTTTCCAGTGTGTATCGTGGCAACTGGTTTTTTCCAACAAAAAAAAGCACTCATTCGTTGGGGGATTGTGATCCACGGGTTCATTGACGGGTACTTGTCACGATTAAGCAGGCTATCTAATCGGACAACGCCTTATCTCGTTATCTAAGCGCCAGGATAAGCGCTGGTCTATTTAAACATCGAGGCTATGCTTGAGTCATCAGTGATCGGACAGCCAGGGATCGGGTTCTCACAGGAACATGCCGATGAAGCACGACGGATTGGTGATCGGACAGCTGACAGGTGTCATGCTGCAGACATGTGGAGTATGCATGGGCATTACTCAGAACACATGGCTTCAGGACGTTTCTTACTCAGAACACATGGTTCTAGCATGTTTATTACTCAGAACACATGGTTATGGTGCTTGTAGCACATGGACGCTCTATTGTATATATTATTAGCACTAGTTACATAGCCACAGTCAAACAGTATAAGTAAGTGTAGCTAGTCGCATGTATTCCTTAGTCTTTTATTCCATCATACTTCGAGCCTCACTCTTACCTGCTACATCTGAGAACGCAACGTGCGACCTCTCAGACTAGTATTTGAGCCTTGAGCGTGACATAATAAAAGACTACCCTTCATACCTTCGTACCGCCCCTACCCTCCGACCTCCTTTCCCTTTCCCCCCATCCCTCTATCCACTACTTGGATTCGTACCTCTACTTGGACTCTCGTATTTGAAGTTCCATTTCCATTACTCCCCACCCGCCGATTCTCTACCTCGTCCACAGCGAGTCTAAACAAGTGCAGCACCAGTCGTTTTCGGTTTACCGAACAGACAGACGCTAGGCCACGGGAAACGTTGAGTCCGTCCCAAGCCACATAGCAGTCGCAGGAGTGCCAGCCGGACCTTCGGGGAAGACTGCCTCGCTATCGCCGGGGGTGTTGTAGAAGACCCGGGGTAGTTCTGTCGCAAGAGACCGTTGCGATTCCACCAACCGCTGAGTGCGGATTCGTACCAACACAGTGACCTTCCGCGCCCCATCCACCTCCTCTTCGTCGGGAACCTCATCCCCGTCGACCTCCTTATACCGCTCCGCCGAACTTCCTACCTTCACCCCGTTCGACCGACTTTACGCCGCTCTCGCCCAACCACCTTACCAACCACCTCGCCCGTCGCTCATATCACCAATGGCCGACGAAGACCAGAACCAGGGCACCACCTCTCACATGCCCGCCATGGACCTCGACCCCGCCCCGAGAGAGACTAGGTCCTCTCGGATCACCCTCGCCCGCCTCCCTCCCACTTTCGACGGCTCTGACAAGAGCAAGTGGGAGACTTTCCTCGACGCCCTTCTTAATTACCTATGGGCGTACGACTCGGAGTTCGACTCCGAAAAGAAGAAGATCGCGTTCACCCTATCGTTATTGGGGCGAACCGATGGTGCCTCGTGTCCAGCTACCAATTGGGCACGTAATTGGCGAAAGCGCATGTTGCGCGAGGGGCTTGACAGCCTCTACCACTTCGATGATCTGATCTCGGATCTAGAAGCGACGTTCCAGGACAAGAACGTCAAGCAGACGGCGCACATGCGCCTTACGACAACTCGGCAGGGAAAGACTCCCCTGGCCGACTTCATCCAGGCGTTCGAGTTGAACGCCGAGGAAGCGGGGTATGCCCCCAACGACAAGGACACCCCCCACAACACCTTCCTAGTGGAAACACTAGAAGGCCTCGTCGAGGAGGCGGTGCGCACCCAGCTGTATGCGGGTGGAATTGAGGTCCCGGAGGATTACGCGGGACTCAAGAAGAGGCTGACGGCGATCAGCCGGGTCATGGAACGGGGGAAACTCCGAGCGGCTCAACAGAGCCGGATGTTCTGGGCCCCGGCGCGCGCACAAGCGCCGGCTGCCAAGACATCACCAGGGTTCGGGCCGGCGCCCAACCTCGCGAAGAAGATCGGGCCGGGGGAGACCGCCCCGATGGATGTGGACCGCGCGCGGCAGACGCCGCGCGTTTTTAAATGTTACAACTGTGGCAAGGAGGGCCACATGAAGCGGGAGTGCCCGGAGCCTCCCAAGTCTAAATTCAATATCCGGTCCTTCAAGACCGATGACCACTCGCAGGAGGACCTGCAGGCTCTCGCAGCCGTCCTTCGCGAGAAGGGTTTTTAAAGGGGCCCCCGCTTGCGGCCAAAGCCGGGCGCCCTGCGGACATGGACAAAGTCGCTCCAACGACGAACATTATGCCTACCAACGTTTTTACTTTACTGCCCGAACTTAATATTAGCAATGTAGTTACCAACCCGGCTGATGATATTTATACTCCAGAAAATACTAGTCTACGAAAGAGTATAAACGATTTCCTAGTAGCTAGTGTAGAAAACAAACAAAAAATACGTATCTTGGAGAATCAGAATCGGAAACGTAATTTAAAGAATCACAGAATGGACGAAGTAAATAAGCATTGGAGCGCATTCAAAAAGGCCCCTGGAACCCAAACCAGTGTGAAAAATAGTGCGACGAAAAAGGACGGCGATGCCGTGAGGGCTCAATCCCAGGATCGGGAGGAAGCGCCCAAACAGAAGAAAACACGCGTGACGCTGAGTCAGAAGAAGACACAGGCGGCGCAGAAGCTGGCACAGCCTGAGGATCGGCTTGCCAAGGAGATGAAGGAAATCCAGAAGCAGAGGCGGCATCACGAGATGCTAGTTCCCGTTACGCTGACTGCGTTGGACACCGGGAAGACGCGCGCTGTCAAGGCTCTTCTTGATAACGGTTGCACTACCACATGCATCGATCGAGATTATGCCAAGGCAGAAGGCTTCGAGCTCCAGGAGCTTGACGTGCACATCGTCGCCCGCAACGCAGACGGAACGGAGAACTCTCGGGGAAAGATCACTCACTACGTTGAGTTGATGCTTTCGGTCGGACCCCACGTTGAGCGCCAACGGTTCTTGGTCACAGGACTAGGCAAGGCTCGCGTGTTCATCGGGTACGACTGGTTGTTCAAGCACAACCCCGAGGTGGATTGGCGATCACAAAAGATCGTGTTCAGTCGCTGCCCACCTGAGTGCAACATGCACGGCACGGAATACCGGACTGGATTGTCCGCGGAGGAAGAGAAGTTGCAAGACGGCGAGTCGATCCTATTGGTCGACTTTGCGGAACAGATCGATCTGCGTGCGCAAGGATCACAGGCGCAGCAGATGGCAGAGGAAGCGAATCATGGGAAGGAGCGCATGACCGAAGGGAAGGTCCCGGAGGAGTACCACGAGTTCGTGAAGGTGTTCGCGAAGGAATCGTTCGACGCCATGCCCGAGAAAAGGCCGTGGGATCACGCAATCGAGCTTAAGCCAGGATCAAAGGCTGTAGATTGCAAGATATATCCGCTCTCGGTCACGGAACAGGGGAAGCTGAACGAGTTCCTGGAGGGGAACTTGAAGAGTGGGAGGATCCGCCCGTCGAAATCGCCGATGGCTTCGGCGTTCTTCTTCGTGAAGAAAAAAGATGGCAGCCTGAGACCAGTCCAGGATTATCGGAAGCTCAACGAAATGACGATTAAAAATCGTTATCCACTTCCGTTAATCTCGGAGCTCGTAAATAAGCTCCGTGGCGCCAAGTACTTCACGAAGTTGGATATCCGATGGGGGTACAACAACGTGCGGATCAGGGAGGGAGATGAGTGGAAAGCGGCATTCAGGACGAACCGAGGGCTGTTTGAGCCGCTCATGATGTTTTTCGGCCTGACGAATTCCCCGGCGACGTTCCAGACAATGATGAACGACATCCTTCGAGAGCTCATAAACGAGGGAAAGGTCATAGTCTACCTGGACGACATCCTTATCTTCACCGACAACTTGGAGGAGCACAGAGCACTGACGAAGCGGGTACTTAAAATCCTGCAAGACAACAAGCTCTTTCTCAAACCAGAGAAGTGCGACTTTGAGAAGACAGAGATCGAGTATCTAGGAGTCATCATTTCCTACAACTCGATGAAGATGGACCCGGTGAAGATCAAGGGCGTGATGGAGTGGCCGGAACCAAAGAACCTTAAGCAGACACAGGCGTTCTTAGGTTTCACGAACTTCTACCGCCGCTTCATCCGAGGATACGCGGAGATAGCGAAGCCGATGACGAGGTTGACTGGGAAGGAAGGCTGGAGCTGGGGAGAGGAGCAGAAGAGAGCGTTCCAAAGGCTCAAGGATCGCATTGCCAAAGACGCCGTACTGGCACTTCCCACGGATCACGGGAAGTTCCGAGTCGAGGCTGACGCGTCGGATGGAGCTATAGGAGCGGAGCTCGCACAGGAGCAGGAGGGCGAATGGCGCCCTGTTGCTTTCATGTCTCATGGACTCAATGAGACTGAGCGGAACTACGAGATCTACGACAAAGAGATGCTCGCAATCATGACCGCGCTGGACGAGTGGCGGGAGTTGTTGATGGGCGCAAGCCAAACATTCGAGATCTTTACTGATCATCAAAATCTCGAATATTTCAAGAAGCCCCAGAAGGTTAATCGCAGACAGGCCCGGTGGATTCAGGAACTGGCGGAGTTCGACTTCACGCTACACCACCGGCCCGGAGCGTTGAACAAGAAGGCAGATCTCTTATCTCGGAGATCGGATCACGACCAAGGAAAAGACGACAACAACAATGTCGTTCTGCTGAAGCCAGAGTATTTCCGAGCACAGGACATAGTGCTGGAAGGGCCAGAGGCAGGGATCTTGGAAGAGATAATTAAGGAGAAGAAGATCGATAAGAGCGTTAAGCTGGCGCTCGAGAAAAAGTTACCAGCCTGGGAAAAGAAGGACAATATTATCTATCACAATGGACTTATATATGTACCCCGGAATCAGGAGTTGCGCGATAAGATTATCGGACTCCATCACGACCTGCCCATGCTCGGCCATCCCGGAGAGAACCGCACGCAGGAAATGGTGGAACGTAATTATTGGTGGCCGAGACTGGGAAACCAGGTCGCCGAATATATAAAGGCCTGCGAGGCTTGCCAAAGGACTCGAGTGCGCCGGTACAAGCAGGGAAAGCTTAACCCGCACAAGATCGCTGAGGGGCCTTGGCAGATTATATCTATGGACCTCATCGGGCCGCTGCCGGTCAGCAATGGCTTTAACGCCATCCAAGTCTGGGTCGACACTTACACGAAGATGCTCCATTGCGAGGCAACGAACATGGAGCTGACGAGTGAAGGTGTCGCCCGACTTACCCGGGATCGTGTGATTAGATATCACGGCATTCCCCGTAAAATTATATCGGATCGGGACACCCGATGATAAGCATGGAAAATGACCAGACTTGAAATCTATCAATTTCAATGTTCTTGTTCTACTTACTGAAGTAGAACAATGCTTATTTATTACTTGGCCCACAATGAGAGCCATAGTGAGGTCCGGACTGTTGGCTAAAGGCACTTCACAAGAGATTACATTGTATAGACTTGCCTGGTCACCGATACCACGAGGGTCAACGGCCAGGTGGGCTACAATAGAATTTCACGTAATTCCATGTTCAACCATTCGATCGAATTGGGACATTTGGAAAGTGTCATATATCAAGGACATAACACATACCATCCATCTAGACTGTGAATTCATAAGGGATCCAGATTGCAGGTCAAATCAAATCGGCAGAGTTGTTGGTGCAGTTGCAAGCACAAGTTCGACATTTGTGACATATTAAGTCACTGTAACTTTAATCACACGAGCCTGGATGCCTTGGAGAGTTCAGGAATCGTTCAGGGACATTCAGTAACACTATCAGGATCAATACCTGCTGTGTATTTACGCGTAAATCATCAAAGATTATATTTACATGTAAATCAAAGTCCAACCATTCGGTTGAATTAGGGCACCATGGGAATAGTTGGGTGACAAAGGTGTCATCAGGTAGAGATGCAGGACAGCCAGTCTATCTATAAGGCTAAGCTGGTTGGCCCGGACAATCTCTACTACAATTTATCCGGACACGCTATACTTGGCACGTCTAAAGATAACAAGTCCATCAAGATATGATGGCAACACCTTAAAACAGAAAGATAGACGCACAGCTCTCGGGATAGAGCACTTATTTAGCCGTTTAACCGGGTCTTTGATGCATGTACCTTTAAATAGCCAGGTCCGTTTATCCGTATATACCAAAGTGGACTGATTGTAGTATTTATTTCTTTTATCATGTGATGTATAATTCCTGTATAAATACCAACAGGTTTCGAGTGGAAAGCCAGTGAATTCACCCCTTCTTGCTAGACGTACTCAGCTCAGCTGGTATTGTCGCTTGGGAAGCCTTGGATTCATTAGGAGTACCATTGGGAACTTGTTAGTTCTTTCTGTTATTCTTGGTCAAATATATTTGTTGGTTGTTGGATCTATGTGCGCATAAAGAATCTTAAGGAAACAGAATCGTATCGGGTCGTATCGGTTTCATATCGGGTCGTATCGGGTCATATTGGGTTTCATAAGGATTTGGGAAAGCACACGGATTGATACAGATATTACAGCTGAGAACATTGAAGGATCACAAGTCTTGGGTCTATTGACTACCAAGCACTACCCCACACCACCCCATCGAGATAAAACCACTCTCTGCTTCGTCTAGACCTCATTAGAGTCTCTGGATCGGCTATTGGAGCGTTCTCAGTATTTACGTGTAAATAGCTATTACCAGATCTAGTTCAAATATCAACCTAATACTTGGTTGGAACCCCGTACTCGCACCACTCGATTGTTTGGATTAGTGTTTAGTGTTGGTTTAGTGTTTGTTAGTGCTCAGGCATTGATAGACATTTTTACTACATTTCACATCTGTTCAGGTAGTCAGTGTTTCATCTGGAGCCCACCGCGAGGGGTTCGTTTGAACTATTTCGAAGAAATAGTTATTGGCTGCGTTGTATTGAATTCCCGAACGATTCAATTGCGCATTTCTAGACCTTGAAACAGTCTATGAACAGAGTTATACCACTTTGTTTTCTTTTGAAAGCACTGTGAAGGACTTTCACGAAAGTGGAAGTCTCTGTTGTTGAGCCTTTTGCTCCACAGAACCCTAGAAAAATACCGCTTTGTTCTCCACTTTGGAAACATTGCGAAGGGCTTCCTTTGAAGTCTCTGTTGTTGAGCCTCTTGCTCCACAGAAACCGAAACATTTACCCTTGAATTACGCGTAAATACGCGAAATTCATATTTGATATTATGGGGACTCAAGGAGGGGTTCCAGGAGGAGGAGGAGGAGCACTGGCAAACTTAGCAGCTGCCCCAAATCACCAGAATGTGCCGACCACAGGCCATTTCAAAATTCCATACCCTTGGCATGACAATGCTCCGAGTTTCACTTCAGATAACTATGAGGAACTTAGGGACTTTGTGGACCAAGTCCGCCAGATCTTGAATTTGGCTGGCATAACTGATGAACAGCTCAAGAAAGAGCATTTCGTCGGTTATGTGCCATGGTCAAAGAAGCAGGCCTGGAAAAGCTTAACATCCTTCTCAGCTCCTTCTACTTTCGATGACTTCTTGAAAGAAATTTACAAGAGTTATCCTGAGATTGAAGCAGACAAGATCGGGTCCATGGGTACATTGGTTCAAATCTGCAAGCGGTACAAAGGGGTAGCTATGTCAGAGGAGGGCAAATTGAGACGCTTTGGTGTGGATTTCCAGACCGAAATGTTGAAACTGCTACAACCTCCAGTGCAGATCACGAACAAGCAGTCGGTTAAATTGTATTTGGCTACCTTAGATGAATCGTTTGCAAATAATTTGAGGTTGACCATCAGTTCTACCAGACTATTGAAGGCTCAGATTCTTGGATTAAATCCGGCTCCACTACGTAGAGGAGACCCAATAGAATTCAAAGACCTAGTCATCATGGCAGAGCAAATGGCAGCCACGGAGGATCTATCTTCGGATATTTTTCTGGTACCTGAGGTTGGCCGTAATGTCAACTTCCCTACTGCAAAAATGAAAGAGAAAGATGAACGGTTCGACGAGATTATCAGGGTAATTGCCAGTATCAAGGACCAGATGCAATCGCACCAGAAACAAGTACAGTCTCTTCAGGTCGAGTCAATGAACCGCCATGAGGAGATTTTACAAGTTTTCAACCAGGGCATGGGCTCAAATGGCCATTCGGGTAATTTGGCCAGTGATAGACAGTCTGAATGCTTTTATTGCGATCAGACTGGACATTTTTCTCGTGAATGCCCATACAAGGAGGAAGCCTTGACCAAAGGCTTGGTCATCATTGAGGACGGGAAAATCAAGCTTGGGGATGGCAATTGGATACCATTTGGGCCTGGAAGTCAACGTTGGAAAGTGGATAACTACTGGCGCAATAAGTCTATTGATCAGAACAATGATTATCAGCCTGCCATGTCTCAATCCTACGCTGATGATGATGAAAGACAACCAGATCCATATGACCAGGCATTGGATGAAATCTTGACGCTCAAGGTACGGCTCGCAAGGGCTGAAAATCAGGCTCAATCGACTTTCATGAATGTCCCACAGGTGGTTCAACCCACTTTTGTTCCACAGGTGTACAGGTCAGCCCCATACCACTGCAAGGAATCGATTTGAATCAAACTTTTCAGTCGCTTTTGGCAAGGGTTCAAGCGGGAGAAATCCTACTTCAGCAAGGGCAGATTTGAATTGGGATTGGAGAGAGAAGACAGCAAGGGCTGTTGAAAGGAAAGCAGTGATAAAGTGGTTCACTTGTCAGAGATCACAAAATGAAGAGGGCCAAAGAGGGCTGATAGGTGAAATGAATGAAAACAATGGTGCAGTCCAGCCAACTGATTTTCGCGTAAATTGCGAAAATTGTCAAAGGGATGTTGATAAAAATGGTAGCTCAATCCTGTGGGACAAGGAAAACCAGTTGATGGCCTGGATGAATCTGGTTAATGGCTCTGAACGATTCTGAGCACTTGGCTGTGTCTAACCGACACATCGGGTCGCTTACATGTGATATGGCAATGTGTACTGGGGACAACAAATATTAATTAATTAAACACCCCAGTCCTCACTTGTCGAAGCAAATCCAACATGCTATTGATTCAAATTCACTCAAAGCCAGAAATGAGACTTTCGAACTGGCAAGGCAGTCCTTACCTCGGCTAAAATATGCGGTGCTGGAGGACTGGGAATTTTCTTGAACGCACAATAAACCAGAAAGTGATGAAGTCCGGTCTGCAGTTCAAATTGAATTCCTGGACTCTGCAAATGTACGCAGGCCAGGGATGCGAGCAGCCATGGTTCCTGATGGGTCTATAACCAAAAGATGTTGGCTAGATGATGTTTGATGCCCTGAATGACCTCTCATTCCCTGGGAAATTTGTGCCAAGTGCGAATTTGCAAGCAAGGTGTATTGAACTATCATATCCGTTGGAACTGGTATGAGTTACAAATTACGCGTAAAAATACATGGAAACTACACTCACCAAATCTCTGGGATAGTCTTCAATTGGACAGGACAGTTCATGTTCCATAGAGAGGGATGAATCGTTTGATCGATGCTGAATGATGATATGTGGGCCTTGGAATATTTCTGGCTTGTATTGAACTACACGTTAAAAATGTGACATCTAAGCTGAAATTTATTGCCGCTGGTATAACTGGGGCAGTTAAAACTTTTGTTTGGGGGAGAGGGTACTCACCATGGAATACATTCAGCATTGGGACCAAAGATGTTGCCGAAATCTTGTAATTGAGACTCGGATGGATTTACGCGGAAATTGCAGTTCAAATCTGAGGACCTGTTCTCGCCTGGGACATGATTTATTGCAGTCATGGAAACAAAACTTGGGATCATGGTTACAATTATGATCGGATGTATGATGGGCTGGAGCTTTCATTATACTTTCTGGAGAAGACTGGGTCGGAATTTCCGGACTCCGGGCTGACCAACAAATTTTGGCTTGAACTAGGGCATACTGGCTGATGTTGAAGTCAACATCACAGTAGAATAATGCTGTGCTATTTTCTTCAACAGTTCTGAGGCAGAAATAATATGGGACGTGTGAATTGGACTTGGACGCGACGAGCCAGAAACTTTGACAGCGGCAATCAATTTCGATCATGATCGACTGAACTTGGTTACCGCTTTCGGAAAAATATTGATCGATGTTATATTTGGGGACCGAGACCTTGCCGCCACATAACCACGGTTGGCAAATGAATTCAAAGCCTAGAAAAGAGCACTGTTGACCGGGGACGGTCAAAATTTATGTTTGGGGGAGATGATAAGCATGGAAAATGACCAGACTTGAAATCTATCAATTTCAATGTTCTTGTTCTACTTACTGAAGTAGAACAATGCTTATTTATTACTTGGCCCACAATGAGAGCCATAGTGAGGTCCGGACTGTTGGCTAAAGGCACTTCACAAGAGATTACATTGTATAGACTTGCCTGGTCACCGATACCACGAGGGTCAACGGCCAGGTGGGCTACAATAGAATTTCACGTAATTCCATGTTCAACCATTCGATCGAATTGGGACATTTGGAAAGTGTCATATATCAAGGACATAACACATACCATCCATCTAGACTGTGAATTCATAAGGGATCCAGATTGCAGGTCAAATCAAATCGGCAGAGTTGTTGGTGCAGTTGCAAGCACAAGTTCGACATTTGTGACATATTAAGTCACTGTAACTTTAATCACACGAGCCTGGATGCCTTGGAGAGTTCAGGAATCGTTCAGGGACATTCAGTAACACTATCAGGATCAATACCTGCTGTGTATTTACGCGTAAATCATCAAAGATTATATTTACATGTAAATCAAAGTCCAACCATTCGGTTGAATTAGGGCACCATGGGAATAGTTGGGTGACAAAGGTGTCATCAGGTAGAGATGCAGGACAGCCAGTCTATCTATAAGGCTAAGCTGGTTGGCCCGGACAATCTCTACTACAATTTATCCGGACACGCTATACTTGGCACGTCTAAAGATAACAAGTCCATCAAGATATGATGGCAACACCTTAAAACAGAAAGATAGACGCACAGCTCTCGGGATAGAGCACTTATTTAGCCGTTTAACCGGGTCTTTGATGCATGTACCTTTAAATAGCCAGGTCCGTTTATCCGTATATACCAAAGTGGACTGATTGTAGTATTTATTTCTTTTATCATGTGATGTATAATTCCTGTATAAATACCAACAGGTTTCGAGTGGAAAGCCAGTGAATTCACCCCTTCTTGCTAGACGTACTCAGCTCAGCTGGTATTGTCGCTTGGGAAGCCTTGGATTCATTAGGAGTACCATTGGGAACTTGTTAGTTCTTTCTGTTATTCTTGGTCAAATATATTTGTTGGTTGTTGGATCTATGTGCGCATAAAGAATCTTAAGGAAACAGAATCGTATCGGGTCGTATCGGTTTCATATCGGGTCGTATCGGGTCATATTGGGTTTCATAAGGATTTGGGAAAGCACACGGATTGATACAGATATTACAGCTGAGAACATTGAAGGATCACAAGTCTTGGGTCTATTGACTACCAAGCACTACCCCACACCACCCCATCGAGATAAAACCACTCTCTGCTTCGTCTAGACCTCATTAGAGTCTCTGGATCGGCTATTGGAGCGTTCTCAGTATTTACGTGTAAATAGCTATTACCAGATCTAGTTCAAATATCAACCTAATACTTGGTTGGAACCCCGTACTCGCACCACTCGATTGTTTGGATTAGTGTTTAGTGTTGGTTTAGTGTTTGTTAGTGCTCAGGCATTGATAGACATTTTTACTACATTTCACATCTGTTCAGGTAGTCAGTGTTTCACCGATATTTATCCGGGTTCATGCGAGAGCTTAACCGGCTTCTCGGCATAGAAATGAACCCGAGCACGGCATACCATCCGGCGACAGACGGACAAACAGAACGGATGAATCAGGAGATTGAAAAATATCTCAGGATCTTCGTCAATCACCGACAGTCGGATTGGGCGGAGTGGCTTGCATTGGCCGAGTTCACTCATAACGATAAGACCAGCTCGTCGACGAGCATGTCACCTTTCTATACGAACACGGGATACCACCCCTGGAAGGGGATAGAAAACTCAGTCGAGTCGCGCAATGAGGCCGCGAACGACTTCGCACAGAAAATGAAGAGGATCCGCGATGAAGCATCGGTCGCTCTTGAGAAAACCCAGAAAAAGATGAAGAAGTATTATGACGCGCATAGGCGCGAGGCGCCTGTATTTAAAGTCGGCGACATGGTTTGGGTGGAAGGAGAGAACATAGAGACAGACAGACCGACCAAGAAGATAGATGATCTCAGGCTGGGCCCTTACGAGATCCTGGAGAAGGCCGGGGCTTCGGCGTGGAAGCTGAGATTGCCGGAGACGGATCAGACATATCCGGTCTTCAACGAAGCACTTCTCACGCCTTACGTGGAGCCGCCCGAGGGACGGAAAGAGAAGCGGCCGGGACCGCAGATCGTGCAGGGACAGAAGGAGTACGAGGTGGAGGAGATCCTCAACCACAGGAAACGTGGGCGAGGATACCAGTATTTAATCAAGTGGAAGGGATACCCCATCGGGGAGCGGAACTGGGAGCCAACCCGGAACCTTAAGAATGCACTGGACATTCTCAACAAGTACAATGCAGAGCATGACTTGCGCCGATGGGCGGAGGACCTGATTGCCGGAAGGTCGAAGGAGAGCAATGACGCGCTGGCGGCAGAGCTCAGGAAATTAGGCTTGATGCCACCAAAGGAAGCGCTAGGCGCTAAGTCCCCAGGAGATGCCCAGGAACAGCCGCAGACCGAGGGGATTCCGGTCTTGCCGCTGGGGCATTGGGATTATCTTATCAAGCGGTATAAGCCGAAACAGGAGTCGGCTGATTATCCAACTCGCTATCTATACAACCCAATCACAAGACGAAGGATGATCGTGGAGAAATTCCCTAACGAAGGATGCTCACGCGGTACCTCAGTCGAGGTGTGACGGATTCTCACGGTCGTCGGGACGCCGACCCTAAGAGGGGGGTAATGTCACGATTAAGCAGGCTATCTAATCGGACAACGCCTTATCTCGTTATCTAAGCGCCAGGATAAGCGCTGGTCTATTTAAACATCGAGGCTATGCTTGAGTCATCAGTGATCGGACAGCCAGGGATCGGGTTCTCACAGGAACATGCCGATGAAGCACGACGGATTGGTGATCGGACAGCTGACAGGTGTCATGCTGCAGACATGTGGAGTATGCATGGGCATTACTCAGAACACATGGCTTCAGGACGTTTCTTACTCAGAACACATGGTTCTAGCATGTTTATTACTCAGAACACATGGTTATGGTGCTTGTAGCACATGGACGCTCTATTGTATATATTATTAGCACTAGTTACATAGCCACAGTCAAACAGTATAAGTAAGTGTAGCTAGTCGCATGTATTCCTTAGTCTTTTATTCCATCATACTTCGAGCCTCACTCTTACCTGCTACATCTGAGAACGCAACGTGCGACCTCTCAGACTAGTATTTGAGCCTTGAGCGTGACAGTACTCCTGCCTTATTACCGGACTGCTGGCCAGCAACAACAACCGCGGTCAGACAGTTCTAGATTTGTTCTTGGCTGCGGCAATGATATATGGAATCCCATCGCGTTTACGTGGGGACCATGGAGTGGAGAACATTTTGGTTGCAGCATGGATGGAGGCTTTCCACGGCGAGGGCCAAGGATCATACATCTGGGGAAGGTTGGTAGTCGCATGGCACCTGCATCATAATGTATACTCATCTGTTGTCTTAGGAGTGTGCATAATGTACGGATTGAGCGCCTATGGGCCGACGTGACTGCCCAAATCAGTGCCACCTGGGCTGACATCTTCACCATTCTGGAACTCCGGCACGGGCTCAATATCAACAATGCTGCCCACATCTGGCTCTTGCATTACTTGTTCCTGAACCTGATCAACAACCAGCTCCGGTTCTTCATGGAGTCCTGGAACCAACACCAGATTCGCATCCGCCATGGCCCGAGCCGCAGCCCAGCTGATATGTTTGGCTTTGATATGCTGGTTCATGGTGTCCGTGGGACGGACCCTTTGTCCACAGAAGAATTGGAGGTATATGGAGTAGATTGGGAGGCCATTCATGACGATTCTCTGCTTGAGTCTCGTCAGGAGAACAACCCTGCTGATGAAGGCTCTACTTCTTGGATTGGTCGCAATGGGCCCCCAGAGAGGCTCAACGAGGTTCCAGTGGAACCCCCTGCAGGACCATTCTCTGATTTGGAGACACAAGCTTTGGATGCTGCCCTCGTTCACTTGGCTGGAAGTGTTCAGGATGAAGAGGTTGTACATTTGTGGACCGAGGGATTGATTTTCGTTAGACAGATCCACCCGAACTTGTTTTGATTGATTTCCTAATTTCAAAAAGTGGTTCCGAATTTAAGTGAACAGCCGAGGGCCCACGTATAAAGGATTCTCGTTTATTCTTAGGAATTGAAAAGAACAGAAACAGAAGCACCTTTTCAGCCTCAGTCCTGTGGGCCTTATACTCACCAGGTCAAGACCATGAGTGCTAAAACCCTCTTCAATTCAAATGATTTCCTTCCTCATCTAATCAAATAGAAGATTTAATTTTGATTTAATTCCATTAAATCTGTGATTGGTCGGCCAGCCATCAACCACGGTGTCCAACTGGTTCACCGTGGTTCCATATACCTCCCCATGGCTTTCCCATGGCCAGCACACGCTATACAGCTGGTTTAGAGTCGATAGAACCAGGTTGACCCTTAGGCATGGCGGCTTGGTCATTTACCGTCGCAAGTTCGGACTTCAGACTTCGAACTATTGATTTCCGCTTTGGGATATCGACATGTGACTGTATTTCTAAGTGACAGAGTTCGACCCTCGGAGCTGCCGAAAAGTATGACATACAAGATATCGACTTGGCGGAATCTTCGGACTATCCACTGTAGAGTAGCCAAATTCTTCTGACTTGACTCTAAGAACCTGAATAAACAACGAAAATTGATCCCATAGTCGGAGCGTGTGTATGATCGAGCGATCGAGGCCTAGGGCAGAGGGGATGAGGGGAAAGAGGAATCAAGGCCTTGTGGTGTAGTGGTGACGCGTTCTTGCATTGTCTACCATACCGTGATGATATAAGGAGGTCCCCTGTTCGAATCGGGGTCAGACCATTACAAGAATAGGTTTTTTTTTTTCCTTTATCATTCGCCCTGTTTTATTTCTCGCACAATATGGAAAAGGTTGTTTTCCTGCATGTGGCCTGGCCCCGGACCAACAGGGGACTTCCTCCTTCCTCAGTTCAGAAATCGAGAGAAAGTGTTAGCACTACACTGCCAGGCCGACAGTACTAGTGAGGGCCGTGACTGGAAGAGGATTAGATGACTGTGCGCATGGCTTTCCTCAAGCTCAGAGGTAGAAGTCGTGCGCTCGAGAGGATACAATATAGATCATGTCCAATTTCCTGCAAGTGGGAAAACGCACGGGAAGAACAACTCGAAGACGATTCAGACAAAATCTGGGATGATCTCCGGCGGGATTCCACGGGAGATCCTCGCAATGCGGGATCAGAGCCGTTGCTCCATGCCCGTCATGGAGGTCGGAATAGGTCGGAGATGGAGAGACTGAGACACGGCCGGATAGCTATTGATTGGCCGTGAAATAATATTTCCAAAAGTGGATCGGGAATGAGTGGAGTATGCCTGTGTTTGGCTGCGCCGAGAACTTGAGACAGACCAAACACTCATTCCGAGTCCAATCTCCAACACAAACCCAACGTCTACATACCTCATGCGTCGTTCCCCGTCACGATGGTCTCCTCTCTTGCACTTTCTCGATACGTGTCCGTGCCCACTACACTGCCCAGATGCACTGACAGAAGATTTCGACTCGTCCGACCTCCTTAAAAGCCCGTATCCCGAGCTGCTCTCCACTAATACTGTTCCCTCCGATTCCCAAATGCCCGTGATACGCGAAACCATTCAGATCGCAGAAACGGGGATCGCCCGACTCGCGCCGCGGCGGTGCGCGGAGCTCGAGGATTTTGCGAGAAGCCACCGCCATGTCGTGTCGATCGTGCGCCGCCTTCCGAGCGAGATCCTGTGCGAGATATTCGGGCACTGCCGGTGCGATGAGGATTTCAGCCCAGCCGACAATGCGCCATGGCGTATCGCCCGAGTTTGTGGGCGATGGCGGAAAGTCGCACTGGCCCTTCCTGCGCTGTGGAACCACTTTTCCTTTGATTGGTGGTCGACTTTTGGCGCCACCACGCGATATGCGACCGCGAAATATGTGGCCATGCAGTTGCTTCGATCGGGTCAAGCACCGTTGCGGATTTGCGAATTAAATCCTATCGACCAAGACGACGAGGATGATTCTGATTCCTCCCTTGCTTCAATGACTTCAAATCTATATCTTGCCCACTGGCGCGTCTTCGACGTTTTGCTCTTGGCCTCAAACCGCTGGCAGGACGTTACATTGTTCCATCGCAAAGGGCGGTTCGAGCTGCGCGGGGAGTTCCCCATGCTGAAGAGGCTTACCGTCCACGACACTAGACCGGGTCGTAATTACCCAATCAATTCGTTGCCGGTATTGGAGGAACTGACGCTAAATGGCCCGTTCTCCGCCCATTTCATTGACCGCATTCCCTGGTCCTGGCCCCGTGTTTGCACGCTACGACAGTGCTACTTGGATGACGCGCTTCGGATCCTGTCGCAGCTCCCACCAGGCGCGCGGGTCACGATCGCAAGTCCCTTGCAACCCGTTGTCCGCCGAGTTGTCCGCCGAAACCCCACCTCGTCGTCCATCCGTTCGCTCACCCTCATGGCGGAGGAGCCTATATTCCCCGAGGCGGATCTGTTCTATTACCTGACTGCGCCGGCCCTGGAGGAGCTTGACCTGGAGCAGGTCCCGATAACGCTCTACTGCATGACGATCGTACCCTTCCTCGCCCGCTCCGCGTGCCCGCTCACGCGCTTGCGCATAAGCGTGGCCCTCCTTGAGACCGACGTGCTCGGCATTCTCGGATCCCCGTATATGGACGGCCTCCTCACCCTCGAACTCGTTCGCGGGGTTGAGCTTTCCAACCACAGCATCTCCGAGCTCGCATCGCCCACGCTCCTTCCGCACCTGCGCACGCTGGCTGTGCGATGCAGCTCGGCTTTCACGGAGGCGCAACTGCTCGCGATGGTAGCTGCTCGCCGGCCTATCCTGCAGTCGCTGCATCTCGAGTCAGATCGCAGTCGCGGGGAGTGGGTCCCATCCCAGAATTTATTCAGAACTCTCAGAGTCAACGGGGTTCAGGTTACTCAAACATTGCTGTCTTGCTAAACAACTCCAGTCCCTATCGCACATGTTTGTAAAAGGAAAATATGAAGGTTTTGTCGAGCTGACGGGCGACGAAGACGATGAGACGCTCTCCCGCAACAACCCCACGTTGGAGCGCGGTTAAGTATTCAAAAAGGACGGACTGCGCCGGATTTATTTCCGTCCCTTATTATTAGATAATTATAATCCAGCCAGTCTTAACCACCAGCGAGACGAGGCGGCGCGTCGGCGGTGGTTCACGCGACTCGACTTTCAGGTCAGTTGTTGTCAGATGAACAACCGTCGCAACGAAAGAAGTTTGAACTGACGCGGTGTACACACTGGATCACGGGCAACAAGCAGCCTGCGAATACTATCATTCAGCGATGCTCCGCTGTCTTGCACGCATCATTCGAGGGCGTTAAAGGTGTAGGTCCTCTCTAGTTTGACGGTCTTTCTCTTCGTCTCAACCGCAATTCGCGATTCACTCGCATGGCCTATCTTCTCAATGCCCTCTGTGCCCTCGCCGCAATCACAGCGTACCGGATGATCAAACACAGGCAGACAGCCCGTTTACAAGGCACGCCTTCCCCGAGTTTTGTTTTTGGCCACACCAAGCAAGTAATGGAGTCCCGCAGCCCCGCGGAGCTCTACGACAGTTGGGTGCAGACGTACGGCTCTGTCTATCAAGTCTGAGATCCTCTGGGAACCACTCGTCTCGTCATCTGCGATCCATGGCACTCTCCCATGTACTTTCGCTCGACTCGTGGACATACTCCCATCCTCCACTGGTGCAACTCCAGATAATTAACTTGGTGTGTCGCTTCACCGCGGTTTCAAGAGGATATATTACTGCACACGGGCCTACAAAGAACATGGCAAGTATTGAAGTACCGCACCAGAATTACATAATATGCGCAACTCCCAGAGAATACGCCAACTCGAGCTCATGTCCACTGTTTCAGATGGACTCCATCTGAAACAGTGTCCGACGCCGTTCCGAACGGCGTCGGACAGTAGAGAATCGAGAGTTGAGAACGTTGAAAGCGCGTATACGGTGTGGCATTGTTTGCGAGTCACGGTACACTTCAGGGCCGGCATTGTCGCGTCTGGCTGGCCCAGGCGCTTCGCATTGCGAACGTCGACCCCAACTATCTGGCTCCACACGTCCAGCATTAACTTCTGGAGATCTGGGCGGCTCTCGGTTTCTCCCATGGATTTCGGGTTCAAACTCATGTATCTCACCAAGTTAGTGACAGGTGGAATCCCCGTATTGTCGGGGTGGAACTACGCCGGGGGGAATTACGAAAAATGCCTCGCGCTGAAAGCAAGTCTCAAACTTGAAAACACCACAGTTCTGGATGTTGCGTACGTCGCCAGCGGGAAGGTGAAGCCACAAGGGACGTGCATAACCAATGCGCATGTCAGCGCCCCGCTCTGCAGAGTACAATTTTCTACCCAGACCAGCGAAACGTCCGAGGTACGCGCGGAAGCTTGGCTCCCCGATGAATGGTACGGGCGCTTCCTGGGGCTCGGTAACGGTGGCCTTGGCGGATGTGAGTTGCTTCCCCCTCTGAGTAACGACATGCTCACTAGGCAGGGATGCAGGCATAGCGTACGATGAGCTTGACTATGGCTCCTCGATGCATTTTGCCACCGTCGGCACGAACAACGGGCACGATGGCAACGATGGCCGCGCGTTCCTCGGGAACGACGAGGTGCTAAACGACTTTGCGCACCGCTCAATCCATGTGGAGGCGGTCATCGGGAAGCAGATTGTCGAAGCGTACTACGGCCGGCCGCACGACAAGGCGTACTATCTCGGGTGCTCGTCGGGTGGGCGCCAGGGGACCCAGACTGCGCTGAAGTATCCGGAGGACTTTGACGGCATTGTCGCGGGTGCACCTGCGACGGACTTTAACCACCTGCAGCACTGGAGGGGGATGATGGGGCGCACGATCGGCGCGCCGGAGGGCGCATCGTCGCCCGCCTTCATCCCACCGGCACTGTGGATGCTCGTCGCCGCGGAGGTCCTGGCGCAGTGTGACGGCCTCGACGGCGTAAGGGACGGGATCATCACCGAGCCCGATGCGTGTACTTTCCGCCCTGAGGCCCTCCTCTGTCGCGGCGAGGGCAGTGGGAAATGCCTCACACTCACGCAAGTTGACGCCCTGCGCACGATATACGCGCCGCTGTATGGCGACGGCGAGCTGCTCTACCCCCGGTTCGACCCCGGGGCGGAGGACAGCCCGTTATTCAGCGGGAAATTCCCGCCTTATCCCGAGGTGAGTGTTCCCCTCGTCCTGGATGCAACACCTGAGGCACGCTTCGTAGGATTGGCTGAGGTTCGCTGTGCTCAACGTCACAGACTTTGACTTCAGTACGTACGGGGCGGTGGAGGGGCGGGCGATGGAGGCGGTCAATCCGGGCGGGATCGCCACGTTCGAGGGCGACCTGTCCGGGTTCCGCGACCGCGGCGGCAAACTCATCAGCTATCACGGGCGCATGGACCCAGTGCGTCTGCACCCCCCCCCCCCCCCCCCCCATCCACTCGGCTTCATGTGCTGTTATTAGGTTATCCCATCAGGCAACTCGAAGCGCGTATACGACCTCGTCGCGCGCACGCTCCGTATGCCCTCGCTCGACGATTTCTATCGCACCTTCCTGGTTCCTGGGATGGGACACTGTAAGGGTGGTCCGGGTGCCGCGTCCTTCGGGCAGCTCGAGGGGACAACCACGAAGAATCTAAGCAGCCATAACATACTGCTGGCGCTCGTCGACTGGGTCGAGGGTGGCGTCGCCCCCGATACGATTGTGGGCACGGCGCCAGACGGGAAAGAACGCACGCACTGTCGGTATCCGATGCGGAGCGTGTGGGATGGGGAAAATTTTGGGTGCGAGAATTAAGTGGATGGGGTCTGTTATTTGTTCCAGTCCGTGAGCGATTAGTTTGCTCACTTGGACTGACAGCGTGTTTATTTTAAAAAGCGGAATGCAACTGTATTAGATACCGTCAAAAGACTGTGGACCTTCACTGACGAAGCACGAAACACTCGAGAAACCATCTGAACAACTCCGAATTTCTGCTCCTCTCACGAGGCCTTCTCCTGCCACATCGCGATCAGTAAGTCAACCACATTATACAGGATGAGCATGCCGTTGAAATCGGAAGCTATAGACACGTTTGAGTCTCCGCGGCCAAGATCCGAGATCCTATATGCGGATTCAGTGACGATCCTGGATTCCGGGTGCGTCGAATTCCCTTGCATCGCTGCCATGCTTGGGTGCCGTACCGGCCGTTGGTTTACCATAGAGATCCGTTAAATATGGCTTGTCTTGTCACTGGACATACCGACCATGGTGTGCATTCCCTGATGTGTTTTGATGTGTTTTTACCTAGATCTGCTAAGCAATGTGGAGAACCGAACCTTCATTCGGAAGTGGATGTCTGGCTCTCGGGTAGTCGCCGTCAACTCATGACTGCCCTAACTTTCAACTATCCCTCAAATGTCTAGACGTAAGTTACACCGTGAATGAATTCTCCGTAGCTCCAAACCACCTCGATGGCCCCCCGCTGTTGCACCGGTCATCCGAAAGCCACAATCCCGGGATGGCTTGGGGATGGCCGCCCGAGATCATCAAGATTCCAAGTATTCACTAAATCTGTGATATGTCGGCGTCTTCGTTTTACCTCTAATGGTCTAGGTGCGTCTAGTTACTTGAAAACATCTCATGGCTTCAAGTGCTTCGGCTAGAAATTCCTGACAACACGATCCGCCCCTGCTTCCTCGTGTCTTCTGCAAATTCCCCAGTTTTAGTAGGCGCTCTCTGAACCGGTTTTTATCCTATCTTCCTATACTCGTATATTTCTCAGTTGTCATCCGCATCATGCAAACTAGCCCATCTACGTTTTTTCAGAATCAGACACTTTTCTTGACCGGAGGAACCGGCGACTTGAAAGTTGACACTCCCAAGATATATATCCTTGTCCGTGGATCAGCTGCCCGAGCGAGACATCGTTGGGCCGAAACCATCCCCTTTCAGATTGATCACATACTGGCTACGAAAAAAATCAATTCGTAGTGCATCACGAAGAGGGATTATGGTATCGATCCCTCTGTTCTCAGTGAAATGGCTTGTTGCGTCACGCTCATCATCCACAGTGCTAGAAACATCAGTTTAACCGATTCGCTGGGGAAGAACGTCTACGATAACTGTATCCCGGCCCTCGAGCTGGCGCAGATGGCCTGGAAGTTCACAGGCCTTTATCGTTTTGTCCACATCTCCACTGCATGCGCGAATTCGTTTTTCCCAAATGGTATTGTCGAAGAGAAGATCTACGAGATGGGTGACGCGGAGAGCCAACTTGCCGAGATTTTGGATACAGGTTCAATCTCGGACGAAATCATGAACTTTCCGTGGACGTATGCGTTTGCCAAGCACCTCACAGAGCGCCTCCTGCTCTCCACAGACACCCGGAGCTCCCACTACTCATTGTCCGTCCCACAAACCTCGGGCCTGCCATTTCCCAACCATACCCCGGCCGTATTACGGCCCTCCAGGCTCTTCGCCCCGTGTCGACGTATATGGAGGCCCCGGATTCTGGCGTCGTCCATGTCTCTCCTCACAACTTGACGGGCTCCAATATCGTTGACGAGATTCCTGGCTGCGAATTTCATCCTGATCCTGCTTCACGTGATGCATGGCAGCGCTCACATTGCGCACGCGAGCTATACCTCTCGACGCCTTTGCCAATTCCACGACGATCTTCGTATGCACATCCCCCGGGTTTTGCCTGCGGTCCCGTTTCGCTATCTGTCCGACAAGCGAATTGAGCAGGGGCGTGACTGGATATTTTCCAATGACGCGTCCAAGGCCTTCGCAGAACTTGGCGATCCACTCAGTATGGTTTGGAGAGTCATGATGTTGCCAGATTCATGGATCAGAGGGCGAACATCATTGCCGAAGACATCATGTCTAATCATCGGTCTAATCTTTCGGACTGGACGAGAATCATATTCTCCTCTTTATAAAATGACGTTGTCCATCTGAAGCCTTTAAACTTTGGACCCGACAGGCAATCAGCGAGGATTTGGCGCCCGAGGATGTGGACCACGTAGTGCCACGACAACCCAGGCGAAGTGCGCACCCCGGCGCGCTCTTGTACTGTATATATTTATGATTCAGGTTGTAAAACTTCACTGGCAGTCGTCTTTCAACCACAGGATCAAAAATTATCCCCGACAGTCTGAACTCCCTCTCAGGCCCGAAACCTTCTAACGGAACTTGTCTTTCAAATGTACTTAACGGAAGTTTGTCAGAGGTGGTAGCAGCAGAACCGGGGAATCTTGTCATCATAATGCAGGCTATAATTGATTCGCGATTAAATCCAAGTTTAATTGAATCCTTAGCCGGCCTTCATATTGACGAAGGCCCGACTTTTGACCCTGCCTCTTAAGCTAGTGGTCGGAAATCAGCAAAATGGAAAAGGGAACTCTTGTTTTATTTTTATACATGAACAAATGATCAAATCAATATGCAGAATAACTCCGATCGGCTTGGCTTATGTAAGCCCTTCTCCCCCATTCGTCTTTGACGGAGTCTCTCTAACTGCATTTTTCTTGCCCGGTCGTGGAGCAGTTAAGGACCATGTCTGATCTACGATTCCTGGCCCGGATGTTGTCTATCTATCTGGGAGCTTTGCCATTACGTGCACCGACTCTTACTTCAAGTTGGCCTACTAAGTTTTCTCTCGTGAGTCATAGACCACCCTTCAAGCACTGCTCGGCAATGTTCTTACGCCCCTATTCAGGCTTTTTGTCCACCCAGTCATCGACAACTCCCGGGTTGGTTCAAGAACCTCACAATACAAATTATATTCATTCCATATTGTTCTCGAGATTATTCCATCCGTCCTTCATCTGGCTACAAACCGTTCGGTCTGTCTGTTTGTCCTTCGCCCACGAAGCATTCCGCCGATGCCATATTCGGACCTTTAGGCGCCGCATGAATGGGAGCTGCCCTTATTCCGATACATGCCATGTGTGCTTACCGCCCCATTTGAGCCACGTCTGTCCCTGTGCCACTGACGCAGAATGGTACCCGCCCTAATGTGCGGCATACCTGTCCATTTTCTGACGCAGAATGGATAAGACTCAGGATAATGAATTTCTCGGCTAGTCCCCTTTCGGAACCTGCCGGTACCGCCCATTTGCGCCATGCCTCTGTCCATGTGCTGACCCAGAATGGCATGTACTGCCTCAATTTGCGTCATGCCTCTCTCCATATACTGCACGGAATGGGAGCTGCCCTCGTTCATGCTATGCTTCAGTTTGTGTTGGCGTAGAATGGTACAGTCCCTATCCATCCATTTTGCTGTTTTGCCGTTTAATATATGGTTAATAGGTAAGCTTGTGGTAGACTCCTACGGAAATGAATCCTGCTGGCGCGTCTCCTAGCGTCTCCTCCTAGTTGTCCCGGGTATCGCGCATCCCATGATCCTCACGTTGCGCCGGAAAGTCCTTTGGGCTTTCACCCGCTCTCCATCCATTTCAGAGACGGAGCGTGATGCGCAGCTGCTTTCTCCCGACGCACCGTAGCTCAATGCCGGCATTCAGACCTTCCATTTCGTTCGGTACTGAACCTCAATAAATTTATGTCTTTGTGGATGTGCACCAAGAAGCGCCTGGGAAGTCAGACAAGGCCTCCGGCACACTGAAAACACCGTGCTCTTACGAGACTGCAATGTGGCGCTGGACAGCTGTCTAGATCGAGGCGGTGTCTTGAACATGCGTGCGTTCTATTAAATTTCGCTCACATTGGTCCAAATTTCCTGAGCAGAATCGCATATATGCAAGAAATCGTAGAGGATACGCAATGAGGCAGACTGCCACTGTTTCAGATGCAACGGCGTCGTACAGGATCCTTGGTATGTGACCGATTACGCTGCTTAACTGAAAACGAAGTTTGGATTGATAACGGGATTATGATAGGCATCCTTCTGCACTATATAATGTCCACTAGCAACCGAATAGTAGTTCCGCGGTTAGACATCTCCCAGTTGCCTGTGGTCGTGCTCCCTCCTGAGATCCATCCGGGATGTCCTGGTGCACATTCGGAACTCTGGCTCTGGTGTTTCGAGCTTGGGCAGCGGTGGGAGCGGCCCTGGCCGCGCCAACGGTCACCCTCGATGCTGGGATATTCACAGGTATTGTGGAGTCTCCAAACACCCAGAGCTTCCTGGGCATTCCCTTCGCTCAACCGCCGTAAGCCAGCCTGTTTATCCTCCTTCAGTCTTAAACAATCATTGTCCCCAGTGTTGGGGACCTCCGGTTCAACCTCCCAGAAATGATCCGCCCTTACAACGGCTCATTTGACGCTACCGCCATGGGCCTCGCCTGTCCCCAACAGGCCTTTGACTTCGAGTTACCATTTCTGGCCGGTTTGGTTTGCTTCTGACCCTGGGCCTTTTTTGTTCTCCATGCTAATGTGCCCCTTGGGTTTCCCAGCCGCAAGATGTTCTGGATGACATCGTCAATGCTGTATACGGAATCGTCTTGCCCGATTCCGAAGATTGTGAGTGAATGACAACATCAGGTTAAGCCAGTGTTGATTCTTTCCACAGGCCTGACCATCAATGTCATCAAACCCGCAACAGCGACCGCGTCATCCAAGCTCCCTGTGGTCGTGGTACACACCTTTTATTCTCTAATTCGAGCTCGAATTGGGCTGAATGACTTGGATAGTGGATCTTCGCCAGTGGATTTGAGTTTAGTAGTCCTGCTACGTGAGTCAATTCAAGACATAATATTTGAAAGCATCTAACAGGAATAGATCCGATGGGACTACCATCGTTGAACGCTCTATTACATTGGGGGAGCCCGTTATCTATGTCTCGATGAACTACCGGGTTTCGGGTTAGTAATTCTCCAATAATGAGGCCGGTTGAAAATACTTATGACGTTTATAGCTTTTGGTTTCTTGGCAGGCGCGGAGGTTAAAGCAGCCGGAGTGGGCAATTTGGGTCTTCAAGATCGTTCGCTTCGCTGCTTCCGGAGGAATGTACAGTTCCCTGACTTCTTTCTAGAGCGTGAGGCTCTCCGTTGGATCCAGAAATACATCACGGCCTTCGGGGGAGATACAACCAAGGTCACTATGTGTGTGACGCCATGATTTCTGTCTTCGACTTGCTCACCGACAAATACATAGTTGGGGCGAATCTGCAGGCGCCATATCTGTTTCTCTTCAAATGCTTGCCACCGGCGGAAACACTGAAGGGCTTTTCCGGGCTGCGTTCATGCAGTCCGGCGCTCCGATTCCCGTCGGGTCTATTGACAACGGCCAAAAGTGTATGCCCTTGAGAAACTCCTTTAAACCATGTTGATATTTTGTAGATTACGATGCAATCGTGGAGCAGACGGGATGCTCAGGTGCTGTAGATACGCTCGCCTGCCTGCGCACTGTCCCATACACAACCCTCAAGGCCGCACAGAATGCATCGCCCGGACTTTTCTCTTACCAGGTAGTTTAAACAAAACTCTCAGTCCTGGAAGTTTGATTTGTCCTCTTATTCAGTCCTTGGTCCTTGCTTGGCTGCCTCGTGCAGACGGTGTTTTTTTGTCCGACAATCCGCAGCTCCTCGTTCAGCAAGGACTTGTTGCAGACATCCCATTTATTATCGGTCAACACCAGTTCAACTTTCATTAATCTGAGTGTCCCTGACGGAATAATATTTCCAGGTAACTGCGACGACGAAGGGACGATTTTCTCTTTGTCCACAACGAACATAACGTATGTACAATGCTCTTATATTCGATCAGCTGATGATATCCCCCACTAGCACGGATGCGGAGTTCATGCAATGGATTCAAACCTACTGGCTTCCCAAATTGGCTGCAGCTCAAGCCGTGACCTTAAACAGCCTGTATCCGAGCGACGTGGTCGATGGCTCACCCTTTAACACCGGCTTCTTGAACGAGCTCACTTCGCAATACAAACAGATTGCTGCCTTCCAGGTATGGCTCTTGGTCGTTTTCGGTGCAAGGAACATGATGACAAAGGATGGAAATTTAGGGAGACGTTGTTTTCCAGGCTCCACGGCGTTTCTTCCAACAGGCACTATCCGGGAAACAAGATCAATGGGCTTTCCGTATGTCGCTGATCATACACTAGTTATGAAGTTGACTTGGTGCTTACGTAGTGAGTCGACGGGAGAAATCCGTACCTTTCCTTGGTTCCGTGAGTTCCACAACTCGTTGAGTGATATGCTACGCTGACTCCCCTGATTTGAGTTTCACACCTCTGACATTCACAACATTTACGATGACGGCGAGCTGACGGACTACCTGATCAACTTCGCGACGAATTTGAACCCGAACGGCGGGACTGTTCCTAACTGGCCCGCATACACTACGGAGACGCCGAAAATGATGACTTTCCTAGACAGTTTTTTCATACCCACGACCATCACAAATGACACATACCGTGCTGCGGCTATGCAGTTCCTCACGAACATCACCCTGGAGTTTCCGATGTAGTTTCATTATCATTCGAGTAGTATCACTGCATCCTCTCCTGCAACTCGCGAGAATTCGCCATCAGGAAGGACCGCACACGCAAGGTACGCATTACGTTCCCACCGCGTTTTTCTCTGCTATTAGAAATCGGCAACTTGTATACTCCTCTCGTCGGACCCGAGGATGTTCACTGACTCAGACGAGGGCATTCCAATATCTTCTCTAAGTCCCTTCTCCATCTTCGATTCTGCTTTGTTGCCCCCCGGCTAGCGTTTTGCAATTCAAGTTGAACCTGACTTGGCGCCTCGAATATCCTCCACCTTCCTGCTTACAAGTGTTTCGCTGACAAAATATCTTAATCATTCTGCGGCGTCTGTCCAAACTCTTGAAAATTCCAGTCAACGTTGAACTGCCCTTCAGCCGTCTAATCTAGAACAGGCTCCCCTTCCATCCCAGAGTGATTGGGAGCCCGCCCCGCAGGTCGCTGCGTCTTCGTAGGTGTCCGAATCATCAGATGATCGGGCAATGAGGATGAAACGTCGGCATCTAACGACGGTGAAGTTGTGAGAAGAAGAGATTTAGTGCTCTGTTAGTAGGGAAGTTGGGATGCGTGTTGAAACTTTGATTCGAAGGAAGAGAAGACCGAGAGAGCTGGACTTTCTTAGTCTCCCTAGTCAGACCATAGAGAGGCGGAGGGAAAAGAAACCGCAGGATTTTTAGCTCGTGATTGAAAACCTTCCAATAAATTCCTCAGAAAAACAACCTGCGCATCAGAAGGGACGGATGATCCATTTCGAGGGTGTGACGTTTCTCTCCAATTGCAAAGTGGCTGAGAGTCGGGGGTGGACAGAAGCGAAGTCCAAATCTCCACGATGACACTACTTGCTTTCTGTTGTTTCTTTGTTCTTCCAATGTTCTTCAATGGATTTTTGGAGCAGGGTTGCATCCAAGGAGGCTGGAGCGAGCTGCGATTTAAGGCTTCGCAAAGAAAAGGGAATTTGGAGACTGACGAAGCGAAGGTGAGTCCTCCTCAGCCAGACTCGTTACCAGTCCGCCCCGGCAATTCTAAGGGGCGAGCACCTACGGCAAAGTGCTCGCCACTTAGTATTGCCGTCTTTAGGGCAGACTGGTGACGAGTCTACTCCTCAGCCCTTTCCCATTTATCTTCCCTGTATGCGCTGACAACCCATTTAAATTCGTCTGCCCTCTACGCCGAAGATCTCATCGAAAGCACATAGACGAGCGTAGGCGACAGCGCGCTGACATAGCGCGTCAGTTCAGGTCAGTTCGTTTCAACCATAGCAGATGCCGGCCACACTTCCTACATTACGCGGCACGTTTCGCGTATAGCCGACGTCACCGACGCGACGCGCCGTGGGAAGTTCCCACGGCGCGTCAGTTCAACGCGTAAATCTCACCGCGTATCAACGCGTCTCCAACCTCGCGGATTGCGTCAAGGTCTGTCAAGTCCGAGTTCGTTGCTGAAGTCAGAGATTGGTCTGTAAATAATATACTCGGATACGACTGTTCGATGTTGCTCCGACGCGTGAATCCCTGTATTCAGGCAACGAAACGCAACTATGTTCAGGTATCAACATCGACATGGAGCCTCCTCAACTGTATGAAAGCTCAACTTTCAGCTTGTAAGATCCGTATCCCCAGAAGGTGAGACGAAGCGAACGGCAGGAAAGCGTAGATCTCCGCGCCCGACGTAAGTGAGAAGGGTTCTCGTGGATTCGACATGGTGGAGTGGGGTAGAGTAGGGGCTCGGCGGGGTGCGGTGACCCCGGCGCCCAGTGAGGGTTCAATCTTGGATGGACAAATTCATTGACAAGGGTGGATAAGACTGTGCATAATATTAACCCAGCGTGGTCCCATTTCGGAACGTGCTGGTACACTAGCGGAGATCTCCTGGAGCGATCTCCCATTGAATTATTACGATGAGTAATGCATTAGTCCACCTAATTGACGCAGCAACCAGAATGACACACAGAACAATTATTCTATCCCAGGGTCAAGCGGATATCCATCTATCTCAAATCTATCCCCTCCCTCCTACCTCACACCGGTGACCTACGCGGCGACATAATTACATATAAGCCTCTGTCCGCGCGCCGTGCGTGGTCTTGCGGTGTCCATCGAGAACAGCGGGTACCGGTATTGTGGATCGAGGTCACCGATTACGGGGGCGAGGATCCCGGTGAGTGTGCACATTTGGGAACAGCAGTGTGTTCCTTGGGGCTTGAGTTGGCCAGCCGTCTACAGAGCGTGGAGAGTACACAGGTACACGTCTTTCTCTTACTCCGCGTAGACGGGATTGTGCCGGGTGAGCGGAAAGGCGGAAGGACGGAAAGACTACACGGAGGCGACACTGGTAGGGATATTTGGCTGGAGCAGTGATACTGATAAACGCAATATAAGTACCCGGTGTTCTTGCTCCCCGCTGAAGACAATGTCCCGATTTGATTTTACGATTGGAGGAAGGCTATAGAGGATCGATGGATGGCCCCAGAAATTAGACCGACACACGTACAGGACGCGAAACGCCCGGCGGCCACGAAGATGTCGACCAAATGGCAGGCGGGGATGGTAGGTAGGTAGGTAGAATGGAATCATGAACCATACATGAAAGATGGAGAGATTAATTTTATCATTTTGATCTATCATTGATAGGGTGCGAGAAGGTGCGAGAGGAGTGTCGATCAGGAAGTCCACAACCAAGATGTGCAGGTACAAAGGTGATCATTGCGTGCGCGGCCGAGTCAACACTCGGATTCAAATGCTTGACGTCGAGGTGATACCCATCACGCCCATGTTGAACCAATAATTTGATGAACTTTGAACTTGAGAACACCCGCGCACCCATGCGAAGTGCTGCATGCGACGCAGCGATGGCGCGATGCGGTAAACTGGATCCAGGATGGGGGTTCTCGGCCTAGAGCGTGCGCTCGCAGGACAGAACAGGTATCCAAGTGCGTTGCGAGCTGTCCATCTTTGCTGCACATCCATCTACCGTTGGGTTCGGCCCTTCCATCGAGTCTGACGCGTCAAATTTCAATTCGACAATAGACGTTGGAGTCGAGTCAATTCGCGACGTCGCGACGAAAATGACGCGTAAATCGTGGTCTTGAACTTTGAGGCTGCCGCGATCTGTTAATGATACCGCCCGGTCGCTTGCTCGCGAATGCTGAAACTTGACAGATCGCGACAACACCAGGCAGGGCGTCACGCCTATTCCGCGTATTCGTGTATTTGCTGTTCGCCTCCGCATTGATACTAGACGGGAGAAGGAAAACTTCTCATGATCCGCCGGCTTGTGTGAGGGTGCACTAGGAGGCGGGGAATTGGATTTGGTGCGGCTGAGGGTGATAGTGTACTGATCGGAGATCAGGATGTTGCGGGCGTTGCGTACAACGTGAGCAGTCAGTCAGCTTGCAGGTCAGACATCGTGATGTCGTGTTTGTTTTGCAGCGGTCCCTTGAGTTGGAGCGATTTTGGTTGTTTGTATCTGAGGGTCGGGAAATGTCTATAATCGTCGACGCGAGCTATTGCTTAATGAATTCAGCGGACAATTAACAGGTAAGATATCCACCACGGATGCGAGTCCTCACGAAGGTGATTGATACGCATCGGGGGCGGGCAGACATCATATAATGAAAGATACGCCCATCCCAACATCCCACGCGAAGCATCTGCACGCGCGCGCTGCGGTAAACTATATCCAGGCCGGGCATTCTCGGCCGAGCCCATGCGCTGGCCATCTTTGTGTTCGGGTTTATGGGCTTCGCGGGGTTTTGATCATCTCGAACTGGGTCTCTTCTCCTCTCCCGCATTCCGGGACACTTGGGACTTGCGGGGAAGAGGCCGATTTTCATTTGGCGGGGAACACGATTATTTTACAGGGTAGGGGACAGGACGGAAGGCTGACGGAGTCCGAGCTGGACTCGACGGACTTGGAGACACAAGGGAAAGGGCTTCCGGGTCCGAGGAAATGATTCAGGGCCATCAGCGGTGAGCAGCGGAGCTAGTGATGAGGAGACTGAGAGGCTGCAGATATTTATTCGCCGATGAGTTCGAGGCTGGAAACGTGATACAGACACGAGGCCTACAGTGACAGAGATGATATATCCGTGAGGGAAGGAACCTGCGGGCCGTCGAGGTGGAGAGACGAAGCGAGGACTCGAGACGAAACAGAGTCGTCCGGTCCGTTTAGAGTCCGTCTTGAGGGGAACCTGACGGCGGTGGAATATGATGCCGTTCTGGAGCCTCGACAGCGTTCGCGGCAAAAGAGCGACACCGCCACCGGGTAACTCCGATTCGTTCAACCGGGCTCCAAAAACCTCCAACGCGAAGCCACCGCGCGCTCATCCAAGCCAACGTCGAGGGTGGAATTGGTCGTTTAATGCGTAAAGTGAATTCTGGTGAGATCTCTGGGGAACTTTAGAATGCGGAAAATATTGTCAACCTTCCTAGTAGTGTGGTTGAATTCGGCGGCGACCCTCGAGCCCACCTGTGCCTCTGCATCATCAGCCGTGCTAATATGCCATTGTGGTTGTTGTTGAGGTGCATCTTTCTCCAGCTTTTATCCGCCACTATGCAAATCAACAGCTCGACCGATCCCATCTGAAGTCAACTTGACGATTAGCACACCCCTATAAACCTTTCGTCCCTCATCCATTAAGGGCTTGGTGGTGTAGTGGTAACATGCCCTCTTAAAGTATGCATTGAGCGACACTTTAGGGGGAGTGCCCTGTTCGATTCGGGGCCAGGCCATTCGCTGTTAGTTTGTTAAGTTTTTCTTCTCTTCTTTCATTTTTACACTCGTGTCTAGATCTTCAACTTCAATGTTCCGTTCCGTTAAATCCAAGATGCATTCCCCGGCTTCGATTAAATGGAGGTCTTTTAATAATAATATTGTGTTCAATTTCTGAAATCCAGTTGAGAGTAGCTCGGTACATGATTTTCCTCCCTCAAAGTATTATAGTCCTCGTCGAACTTGATTCCTCGTTCGATCCAGCTATCTGTCCTTTTTTTCTTTTTCGCGACGGAGAACATATTAATCCACCCCGCCCATCGGACACCCTCACCCGCGTGATTTCTCTGCATATTGTGTATCGATTGTCACTCACGCCGTTCGACATGTTCCTCGCAGATCCCGCCAAGAAGGGCGTCTGTCTGTCGAAAAAAAGCTCCAGACATTTGCCGACGCCGACGCCGATCTGACATGATCCGCAGGATGACGGCGTTTCGAATACGGTAGGCGACGTCGACGCGTGCATTATCGTAAATCACCGCGTATCAGGCAGGTTCGGGACCGGGGGACAGGAGCAAGGTTACAGTACAGGTACCTGGTGAGCGGTTCAGGCGGCAACGTAGACTCTAAGCTTCTTCCGAGTCGAGTCCAAAGGGTTTGCGCGACGCGCAGAAGATTGGGGAGTATGGGCACGTATGTACGTTGCCGTGGTGCATAGGTACGTAGGCGACGGGCCGCGTATCGGCCGGGAGTGGCGACGGAGGAGAGCAGATCTAGACATGTCGGAGTCGGATCGCTTTCGTGGGTAGGCGGCGCGTACAGTCCGCCAAGAACAGAGCCCCAGGTGCGGGGATCGCGCCAGTGAGTGTCAATGCGGCGTCCCAGATCCAATTTCCGTTTCCGCTTCGCAGACCGTTATGGAGCAGAACGGGACGGATCGTGGGCGCAAGGAAGGAAGGAAGGAGGGAATTTTGGCGAGTTGACACTGACAGATCACGACAACCGCTGACATCCGAAGTTCAAGTTGCGTTGAAGTTGAGCTTGGGAACGCAACGGCAGCGTCACGTGTATCCGCGTATCCGTGTATCCGGCGGTTGGTGAAACGAGAGGGGACGGGGATCCGGGTTAGGTTACATAGGGTGGTGCGGGCGGGCGAGGCGAGGCGAGAGGGTGTGCGGACGGAATTTCGCGGTCCGTGTTGGGTTTTCTTTCTCAAAAGACTATAATTGAATTAGCTTAATAAAGTTAAGAGATCGCGTGGTGATATAAATCTGGAGTGGGACGGACTCATATCCTCCTCGCGCTCCGTGTTGGGTTTTCTGGCGATTGTTTGAGTGGCTATAATTGTCGGGCGCTCTCTGGAGGTGTGTGATACCAATCTGGATTGTGAGATAGGCACTCACGCGAAGGGGCTGCACGCGCTGCAGCGATGGCACGGTGCTGTAATTGGATCGGAGTGATGATCAGGTTTTGGAGAAGATTAGATGGGCGCTAAAGTAAGATAAGTGAGTGGGAGATCAGAGAGAGCGACGAGACTAAGAGAATCTCTGATCCACGCTCTTGGTAGATATCAATATGCTATCAGTGATAGATCTCCTGGGCAGGCCGACTACACGAGGGGCGAAGACGAAACTGCTGTAAGGAAGCGGGTTCAGGGATGAGGTGAAACGTGTACGTGTCGAGGTGTGCGGCCGCCGGGTAGAGAAAAGGAGAGAAAGTGATGCGCCGAGTCGGGCACTGAAACGCAGATCCGAATTTGGGGAATTGATGGTGGATTGATGTTAGAACCTTCTTCCTTTCGATACGTCGAGGGAGGGTAGTGGATGGCAATGTCTGTGCGCGCCTTCCCGCTAGACGTCCACACACCCCCGCCCCAAAAAACAAGAGGACACCCTGCGCTTGCGTACCGGGCCGACCCACCGCCCAGCAGCGAAAAGGTGTACCCGACGACGACGAGCGCGGGGTGGACCGTCGTGCACCATGGCACCCTCGGGCCCCCAAAGTCATCCCAGTCCACGCTCCCACTCGACCCGCTCGTGCTCCCCGTCCCGCCCCTCCAGCAGCGCCGCGCCCACTCCGCCTCCCGCCAACTCCCCATCTCCAGCGCCGCCCCCGGTGCAGCCCAGGCTCGCCCGCTACCCGTCCCCCCGCCGCTCGACACCGTCAGCGTGGGCAGCACGACCTTCACCCGCCGCCCGAACCACCCGCAGGAGCGCGAGAAGGGCAGGCGCCGCGCGAGTGTCGGCGTCCAGCCGGCCTCATCCTCGTCCTCGCTCAGCACAAATACATCCAATACGTCAAACTCGAATCTCACCGCGGGGGAGGCCCCGTCGCCTGCGAGCGCCTCTGCGAGCCGGCCGCTCCCCCCGCTGCCGCCTCCTTTGGTCTCATCGTCTGTCGCTGGTTCCTCCCGGGCAGGCCCCTCGTCGTCGCGCGCGGGGAGCTCAAATCCCGGCGGATCGCGCGTCAAGTCCCCGCGGAACCGGACACCCGAGTCCTCAACGTGCGTCCCAGCCTTCTTAATTTTATCCTTATCCTTATTCTATACAGCTACAGCCCCGCCAAGCTCGGGCCCAGCCCGACGCTCCCGTTCGACGGCGTCTCGGGCGTGTGGGCCCCGCGCCCCGCCGCGGATATGCACAAGGAGCGGGGTGCGTCCTCGTTCTTTTCATTAAAACTCTCTAACGACCCCGCAGGAATACTCGCCCTGCCGCCCCTCTCGCGCAAGTCCTCCTCCGACCGCATGGGGCTCGCGCGCCAGCCGTCCTTCGACCGAGACAGGCTCGCGCGCCAGGGCTCGAGCGATCGGCTCCAGCGCCAGGCGTCGTCGGATAGACTGCAGCGCCAGCCCTCGAGCGATAGACTGCGGCGCCAGACGTCCGCCGACAGGCTCCAGCGCCAGCCGAGCGGGGGCCTCGTGTCGAGCCTGGCGGGGACGCGCGCGCGGAAGACGTCGTTGACGTCCGGTTCTGGGGTGCCGCCGGTGTCGCGGAGGCCGTCTTTGCAGAGGCAGGGCAGCGGGTCTGGGGGTAATCCGCCGAATGCAAATGGGGGACGCACGAGCTGGGGGGAGCAGAGTGGGGATGGGAGCAAGGAAAAGGAGAGGGAGGTGGCGGGGGTCGTGGTCGGCGCGAGTGCGAGGAGGAAGTCGAGTCTGCCGGCCGGGGGTGGTGAGTGGTGTTTCCCTCTTGTTTCTATGTTGCGTTTTCTGCGCGGAGGGCTTTTTTGGGACTGGGCGGCGGAGGCGTTTTTTTTTGCGATTCCGGTTTCCACTTTGCACGGCGGGGTTGCTAGGGGAGTTCGGTGTCGGCGGGTTGGGGTTGGGACTTGGGAGTTGTGCGGGCGGTGGTCTGTACTCACCGCGGGCTTTCTTTGGGCGGTGTTGCCAAGGGTGTGCGGATTGGGGTTGTGACTCGGAGTTGTGCATTCATCCCGCGTCTGTCTCCCTCCTCTACCGCGTACTTTCCCTTCCATCGCATCCACTCGTCGCATCTCACATCCGAGCTAACCGATCCCCAGCCTCCCCCACCCGTCCGGGCCTCTCGCCGCACTCGCCGTCCTCCCAGTCCTCCGGGTCGGGGTCCGGCTCGGGTTCTACGCCGACCGCCGCCCACGCGCAGCCCCCCTCTCCCGCCTCCCCCCGCCTTTCCTCCAATGCACAGAATCCAGCCACCACCAGCACACACAACACGCACGGTCGCCCCCACGGGCACGGGCACGGGCGCAGCGCGTCGATCCCCGGCATCGGCCTCGTGCAGCCCGCGCCGCTCGTGGTGCCCGTGCGCAGGACGCCGTACGGGGCTGCGGGCGCGGGCGCGGGGTCGCTCAGCGCGTCGTCGCTCGTGCCGACAAGCGGACTGGGAACGGCAGCAGCAACAGCGGCAAGTGGGATGGGAACGGCAACGGCGCGGCCGTTCGTCGCGCCGCCGCCGCCGCCGCCGCTCGTCACCGTGCGCAGCGCAAACGCGGGGCCGGGCACGTATTCGAGCCCGCCGAGCGCGAGCAGTACAAGGAGCGCGCCGGCGATGGTGGGCGGGGGCGGTGGGGCAAGGGGTGTGCAGAGCACTCCGCCGATACCGCCGCCACCGCCGCCGCCGCCGCCGCTGAGCATGGCGGTGCTGCGCGCGGGCGCGGGCGCGAGGAGTGGAGGTGCGCGTTTTTTGCGGTGTCGTATTGCGGTGGCGTGCTGACGAGGTGTGGTGTAGGTCCGCACACGGGCGGCGGGTACATGGCGTCGCCGTTGACGGGCGCGTCGACGCCCGCGAGCTCGTGGCACCGGTACAGCGACAGCAGCCGCGAGGGGGATTTGTTCGGATATCGGGACGGGGAGAGCCCGGCGACGGCGGCGACGACGCCGGCGTCGCGGGAGGGGAGCGGGTGGTGGGGGACGGGCACGGCGGGGAAGGAGAAGGAGTATGCGGGGTCGCCGCTGCAGATGCAGCATGTCGAGCCGTTGGTTGTGGCGAGGCACGCGTCGCCGCCGACGTCGCGCCACACGTCCCCACCCGCCTCGCGCCACACGTCCCCACCCGCCTCGCGCCACACGTCCCCGCCGCCACCGCCCCCGCCGCCGACCTCGCCGCAGGACAAGGACAAGCGCGACAGGCGACGCCTGCGGCGGCACGTATCCACCCTCGAGCCGCCGATCCACTCGCACCCGCTCGAGGACGAGGGCGCGGCCGAGGAGGAGGAGGAGGGCGAGGGCGAGGAGCGCGGCTGGCTCGCGGCGCTCGAGGGCGAGGTGCGCGGCGAGGAGATGGACGGCGTCGCGCTCTCGCCGCCCGTCTTTGCCGTCGCGCACGACCCCGACGACGAGCTCGAGCTCGACGCGCTGGACCTGTACGACGACTTTGACGACGGGGACGCGGGGTTCGACGACGGGTTTGGCGGGGGCGATGAGCTGGGGCGGGGGAGGCGGCCGCGCTCGCCGTCGCCGATCCGGTACGCGCGGCGCGCGAGCGTGGACGCGGACCTGCTCATGTCCGACTCGAGCGAGGAGGACGACGCGAGCGCGGCGGGCGGCGACGCGGGGTCGTTCAACTCGCACGCGCCGTCCGTGTTCAACGACGCGCGGAGCACGTTCTCGCGCGCGCGGTCGACGCGCTCGCGGCAGCGGCGGCGGAACACGCGCCCCGCGCCGCCGCTCGTGCCGCTCGGCTCCGCGGCGGGGCAGCACCGCGCGCGCGCGCGCTCGGCGGACAGCAGCATCATGGGCTTTGGCGAGGCGCTCGCGCCGAGCGAGATGTGGCGCATGGAGCAGGCGGCGCGCGCGGCGACGCCCAACGGCAGCGCCGGCGGGGGCGGGGTGACGGAGATGCGGTATGTGTATGCGGCGGCGGCGGCGCGGCTGCCCGCGTCGGTCCCGCCGCCGATTGCGCCTGCGCCGCCGCTGCGCTCGGGCGGGTCGTACGCGTCGCTGTCGGGCGCGAGTGCGTCGGCGAGCGCGTCGGTGTCGGGGCACGGGCACGGGCCGCAGAGCGCGTCGGGGCACTCGTTCGAGAGCACGCGCGGGTACTACGCGGGCGGCGCGCAGAGCCCGAGCCAGAGCTCGCTGCCGCCCCCGGTGCCGCGCAAGGACAAGGAGGGGCTGAAGCTGCTGCGGCGGGAGAAGAAGGAGATGGAGAAGGAGGCGAAGGCGCGCGAGCGGGCGATGCGGAAGAGCAGCTCGTTTCGCTTGCTCAAGGGCGGGGGCGGGGGCGGGGGGACGGCCAACTCGAGCGCGGAGGCGCTGATGCTGCGCGGGAATGCCGCTGCGCTGGAGCGGAACGAGCGCGCGAGCTCGTCGAGCGGCGGGTCGGACGAGCTGGGGCGCCCGTTGCGCGCGAACGCCAAACCTGCGCTGCTCAGCTACCTGTACGACCCCGGCCGCGGGCGCTGACCCCCATCCCCCACACCCCGAACCTGAAATGAATCGAACCCCGTGTACGCATATTTTATGTAGAGGTAGAAGCTCCGTTCTTTGTTCGTTTTTTTTTTTTTTTGGAATTGGCTGTCTTCTTGCATGACTTTCCTTCGTACATACTTTCTTACTTGCATCATTCGCATTCTCTCGAGCATTATTTACGACTGATCATGACTGCACTCATATGGCTCTGCGTACATGCTGCAATAACACCCCATTTGCATACAGTGACACCGGCGAGTCCTCGCGCCGGAAAGGTGCGGCGTCGGATCTTTGACGAGGCTTGGCATTACATATCGGAGTGATAGGTGGGTCGGTTAGACCCAGTTGGCTGGACGCATGGCATGTAACTTGAAGGGTTGAACTGATGGGATAGTTCGTTTTCCCCGATGCCCGACGCCCGACGCCGCGTAAATGTAGGTGGCGCATCAGATGCGACGTATGCGGAGGGGATGGAAATGGATCGGATTCAAAATTTGAACTTGAACCACCTACCAGTGAAAGAGATACGTTGAATGAACACGAATTGGCTAGTAAACAATGGAGACATTTCAATTTGCCTGCACGCCGCGGGGAACAGAAAATGAAATCCCGCCACCAAATCAGTTCATTGTCAAGGAAATTGCGCCACAGGCGACGCGCTTGGAATGGATAAATAATACACCGTGCCCGAGGAGACCCTAATACTCGTGTCACTCGAACGGCGCGAATCATTCGACCTAGTTTCTTTCGAGTTCTGCCTCGCGGTGAGTCACTTCGAGCTCTTTTAGTTCGCGCTCGGCGGCCTCGAGCAGCGGGTCTGCTTCTGCCTCCGGTGGCGTGGAAGAGATACGACAATTCGAGGGCACAGATGAAATTCTGCTTTGGAGGAACGACATCCGAAACAGGACCATCCCGACCAAAAAGATATCGTTGAAGCGAGTTGAACCGAACTGAAAGGCCACAGCAGTTGCGTGGTCGTTCTTAGATTTCGCCGCGATTTCAGTTGACAGAGAACGAAAGAGCCAGTCCGCCGAGTTCAATATTGATTCAATGCCGCCGTTCAAACTCCAAGGTGCGAGCGAAACACTGGTACTAGTGTATAAGCCCGCACTCTCAGTATTTCTGTTTGGATATGGAGTAAAATTCAGGGATAACCAGGGGATTTGGTCGAACTGCAAAAGAGCGAAGATACCATCAAATGCCATGAGCACAACGTTTCCAAGATGGGACGCATAACGAGTCAAAAGCTTTCCTGACATTAATACAGGCAACAGGATTGGATTTCTCGCGGTACTCACCATGCAGAAACCGTTTTAATTCTCGCCCATCGGCGCAGTCCAGTATCGTCCCTTTGCCCTGTAGGCAGCGGCCTTCACGGTGCTGTTCTTTTCCGCTATCCGCAACTTCTGTTCCTCGCACAGAAACGCAACGAGGATCTTCACCTGGGAGCGCTCGATTCCGGGCGCCAGGACGAGTGTCGGGGGCGAAGGTGGTCGCGTTAGGGGTGCCCAGTGGGCCACGATGGTGCTCAGATCCGCGTCGTAGAGCTGTACAGCGTCCGATTGAACGAATTCATTCGTGGCCTGCCGCAAATAAAAATTCAGAAATACCCACTGCAAGTCGATAGTCAGGATGCGTGCGCAGGATGCAGGCGCCGATGTCGGTCTCCAGGATGGCCTCGGAGCTGGATGTACCCTGGTTGAGGAAGAATAATAGTGTTTAATGAAGTGTATATTGACCGTCCATCTGCTTGCTTGGTGCGCTTCAGCCACCTGCTCACGCGCACGGCCTTCCCGCCATTCGTGTCGGAAAATGCAACTGTGTCGGGGAGAATCTCCTTCCGAACGATGCGGGCTATGATGGTGTGCGTTCCAGGCACGCAAACCTCCGTCGTCGAGCCGTGCCGGTTGGTCGAGACCCGATACACGGGACTGGCGTGGCGTAGGATGGTAGTCTCCAGCATGCTATTGCGCTCAAAGACGAGGCATGTTGGTGGAGAAGGGTCCGCCAGAGTGGCTTGGGAACTCGAGGACATGTTTGCAGAGGAGACAGGCGTGTGGAACTCAGTGTCCGGGTGACTCTAAGCTGAAACCCACGCTTGAACCCGCCTTGACGCGAGTTTGTTCGTTGTTTGACAATCGCTCAAAGCAGGTTGAGGCTTCCTCGAAGAGGCGAATTCACGAACGTCGCATGGAGTGAAGAGAGTCGGATGCGGAGTTGCGGAGTTGCGGAGTTGAGATCAGTACGTGATTGCCGGCCGGCGTTCCCGCCCTGCCGCCGCCCTTACGCTACTCCGCCGCTACGGCGACGCCACGCCGCCGCCGTTCTCACCGATGCGGCGTGAGCCATGAAACTACCTTCGCCCTCTTGGTTGACCCCACCCATATCCTTTGGGCGCTGTCCCATCCACGCGATTCCCCAGATCTGCCTGCGCGCCGTCCTCCGCGCATTCTCGTCGACGATGAAACGGGTAGCTACGATGCCGATAGCCGCGCGCCCGACCTGCTACGCGACTGGGGCGACCTCCAATTGAAGTTGCCACACCCACCTGCTACAGCATTCCCGACCTCGGACTACGCCACCTACTCAGTTGATCGTGTGTGCAGCGTCGACATCACCGTCTCTCGTCGCTTCCTTCGCCTCCTTGCACACCTCGACCGTCTTTCCTCCATGCCGCGCTCATCACTCCCGTCCGCACGACCTCCCGCATGCGCAGCACCCGCCGCGGCGGTTCCATTCTTCGTCTTCTCCCGCACCACGAACGACCGCCGCGCAATACCCCTGCCGCTCGAAGTCTCTGCCTACCGCGCACAACCAACTTCACGACGCGCGCCCCCAGCGACCTGCACCACGGCGGCGGGAGGGATTTTCCGTGCCCTAATCTCACTCGATTACCCCAGGCCATTCACTCTCGCCCACGCCGCCCTCCTCCCCTCCTCGACGCCCAGTCCCAGAGCCCCTCGACCGGGTCAGAAAGACGCAGGGGAGCGCAGGAGTGCGTGGTATGGCTCCAGTCGCGCACCGCTCCCCAGATTCCACCAGCAGCTTGTCCGCGATGTCCTCCCTCGTACCGAACGACCACGTGCTTCCCTCTTGAAATTTCGATGCGTTCTGACCCTTCCTTTATTTATCTTTACCTCCGACGACCGTATCCGCCGAGCGTCTTATCGCTGGTCAAGCTAAGGGTCGCCAGGGTAGTTTTTTTGGCCCCTGCCGCGAAGCCGCTTTTGTCAGGTGGGAAGGGGAGAATGCCACAAACCTCGGACATTCCATGAGCTCTGAACGCACCCAAATAGACGAGAGTTGGCCGATATCGGGTCGAATAAACAGCCGCTAGTTCCTTTTCCCCCGAACTCGCGTCGCTGTAATGCACCGCAAGTACTGGAAACACATGAACTCGATTCCGGACGGAATCGACCTCGGGTATCAACAAGGTCGTGAAGTGCCCCCACTCGGCGTCTGCTTCCGAACCACGGTTTGAGATGAACGCTCCAGCACGTGAGACGGTCGGGCGCTGCGGGATTTCTCCGGGGCGACAGGGTCAGGGAGAGTCTCCACGGGTCCGAGAATCTGTCGACATATTGTTCTTTGCCATTCCTCCTCCAAAAACATTAATCGTCAATGGAAAAGTCTCGGAGATGTCCGCCTATTCTGCTGCTCTACCGAAGTATAACCGGTGATTCCGAGCATGCGTGCTCGCGCACAGCGTACAAAAGGCTACGCTCCCCAACGCTGTCGTAGCCCATCATCATGCTGTCCATCCTTGTCGGCTCCTTGCTAGCGTCTCTCGCTGTAGCTCAGCAGATCGGCCTTTTCACACCAGAGGTGCATCCACCCATTACCTACCAAACATGTACGACGTGGAAAGGATGTACTACGTTCCAAGGGAGCGTTACTCTTGATGCAAACTACCGTTGGCTGCATACGGCTAGGCAAGTATCCTCTCTCATACTACTCTACTTTACTGACTTTTGCTTAGTGGACAGACTTGCAATCCAGACGGATTCAACACGACCATCTGTCCCAATGCGGTCACATGTGGAGAAACCTGTGCCCTCGACGGTGCAGATTACGCCGGGACCTATGGCGTCACGACAAACGGCAGCGCTATCAACCTCGTCTTCGGTAATGGTGGTGCGCGTGTATACCTCCTGGATGATACCGACAACTACGTCAACTTCCATGTCATGAACCAGGAATTCACCTTCGACATCAATGTATCTAACGTACCCTGTGCATACAATGGTGCCTTGTACTTTTCAGAAATGCCACCCGACGGCGGTCTTTCGGCTACCAATGCAGCCGGTGCTGCGTATGGTACAGGATATTGCGATTCTCAGTGCCCGACCAGTATAAACTTCGTAAATGGGACGGTACGTGTCAGCAGCGTTTGCTCTCCAGTTATGCTCATCATTTCCAGACCAACGTTGACGGCACGTTGGGCTCATGCTGCAACGAGATGGACTTGTGGGAAGCCAACAGTCTCTCCACCCAGCTGACACCTCATCCTTGCAACGTCACCGGAGAGTTCATCTGCACTGGCGCGGAATGCAGCGATGTCTGCGATCCTTCGGGATGCGAATTCAATCCTTTCCGCATGGGCAACGAGTCATTCTACGGCCCAGGCGACATCGTTGACACCACCAAAGTCATGACCGTCGTCACCCAATTCATCACCGACAACAACGACGCCTCTGGCACGCTCTCCTCCATCAGGAGGTTCTACGTCCAAGACGGCAAAATTATTCCCAACTCCGTCGTAGATCTCCCCGGTCTTCCCCAAGTCAACTCGATCACGTCAGATTACTGCACCGCTAAAATGACCGTTCTCGACGATTCTACCGCTTTCAACGTACATGGTGGTCTTGCACAGATGGGCGAATCCCTTACACGAGGAGCCGTACTCGTGTTCAGTCTCTGGGACGATCTTAGCGGCGGTATGACTTGGTTGGATGGTCTAGCAGGGGATGCATCTGACCCTGGGACCCTCCGCGGACCGTGCACCGCTGCGGATGTAGTGTCAGATCCGGCTGCCTCCGTCACTTTCTCGAATATCCGAGTTGGCGATATCAACAGCACTTTCTCTCAGGTGCAGTGGGGCCAATGGTATGTCGCTCGCTGTATCGGTTGCGGTGACTGATGTTTTTCTAGTGGAGGTACATTTTACGAGGGACCAAGTCTTTGCGCAGACCCATACGAGTGTGTCTACAGCAATCCGTATTACAGCCAGTGTCTATAAAATATTATATAACGCGTTGTCCAACCCCATTCGAGGCTATGAAATCACAATCCATTGAGGACATCTCTACTTCTCGGAGTTGAACTAGAAGAACTCCATGATCTTGGGCTAATTCAACCCGACCTTCCGTGGCGAGGTTTTTTTGCGCTGAGACGAGTCGGAGTTGAAAATCGGCACGTGATTGCCGGTCGGCGATCATATGATCCGATCAGCATGGTTGAAAAAAGTTAAGGTTGGAGCTCAATCTTCATTGAAGAGGCGGAGGAACAGTCAGTGTACAGTGCGGATGCGCGTGGCTGGAGAAGGATCGGCCAAGAACGAGTTTGAGGTATAACACGTATGCGTTTCACCTCATCCGCCACTTCCTTTGAATCCTTCTCGCCGTTCGTGTTCGCCCCTCGTTGGACGCGCGTGGTCATGTGCATATCAGAGATTCTCTTCTCGTCCTCTGGCTCCTTTCTCGGAATCTCGGAACCCTACCCTCCATCTCAATAAACATCTGCATGTGGTCACTTCCCACCAACCCTGGGACACATGCGATAGACAGGATGATACTAAGCTCAGCGGGGTCCTGTAGTCTACCGCGCGCTCATCGCCTCTACAGAATGTACTGGACTGCACCACCCTCAACGAGCTGACCATTATCTTGACTCGGTCCCGCATTCCCTCCGCCGGGCTCCAACTCACCACCTGGCCTAAATTTAGTCTTATTCGCCGGTGCGGGCGCTCCTCCCTTTTCCCTTTTGTCCAAAGTCCTCCAGTTATTCATCTTACATACCACTCGGATTCGGAGACCCAGGGAATCCTACTGTCCAGTGCCTTTCTTCTCTGTCAGGATCTATTCCCCACAAGTTTCCAGGGCCAATGCATCCCAGTGCAATGATCAAAACCCAGCGAGCCTGAGGCCCTCAGTGAATCCCACAAAAAGGGTAAACATATCCATCCTACTTAGCATCCTGAGCTTCCGATTAAAGCACCGCGCCATTGCTGCATCGCGTGATGCCATCTTTGTCCATGTTCAACACTATGATTACGGTCCGCCCAGATTTGTATCACCCACCTCCGGAAGGAGTTGAATCCGAGTGGTGAATTTATCAAGGCTGGATTTCTTTATTAACTGTTAATTAAGTTATTATACAGCTCGCGACGTATCTGACAATTATAGATATCAGATAAAAAGAAAACATAAATCGCTGCTCACGGTGCCAACGGCCTGCAATATTCACGTACGCCCGCACCCCATCCTCCTTCCACGTCCCCGGATCCCTACCACTACCGCTACCAGGATCTCGGTATGTGGCCTTTCCTGATCGACAGTCCTGTCGTACCCTATCCGAAATGATAGATCAGTGATAGAATTTCTCCATCTTAAGTATCGCTCCTCTGAGTCTTCTCGCTCATCATATTGGATTTATGATTCTATCTGCTCGCCTGGCACATGGACATCTTCTTCGTGTCCGTCGGGCGTTTCGTGTCCTGAACATGCGTCTGCCTGAGTTCTTCAGTCATTCATCGATCCTCTGTGGTCTTCCCAAAGACGTCATATGTGTCTTCAAAGCGGGGACCAAGAACACCGGGTATATTGCGTCTGTCACTGTCGCTGCCCGAATGTTCCTACTTAAGCTACCAGTGTGCCTTCTCCTTTCTGATGTGTAGTATTTCCGTCCTTTCGTCTTTCCGCTCACCCGCCGGGGGTCATGATTCCGTCTACAAAGTAGGAGAAAGCTGTGTACCCGCGCTCTGTGTCATTTACCACGACCACAGTCAGGATGATTATCGCCGCCACTTGGCGTCTCGATACCTCAATCTTTGTTCCTTGACGGGCCAAAAGAACATGACACGCTGCTTGAGCAATCATCGACAATCACCGAATCACCCGGATCCCCGCCCCTCTGACTTCGATCCCCAATACCCGCTGTTCCCCATAGGCGCCGCAAGATCGCGCACGCGGCCAGATCCTCGTATGCAATTATGTCGCCGCGTAGGTCACCGGTGTGAGGTATGATTTGGGTATGATGGAGGAGAGATATCCGCTTGGCCCTGGGATAGAATAATTGTTCTGTCTGTCAATCTGGTTGCTGCAGCTGCGTCAATTAGGTGGATAATGCATTACTCATGGTAATAATTTATGGGAGATCGCTCCAGGAGATCTCTGCGACTATACCACTCCATTTGTCAATGGACTTGCCCAACATCTAATATTGAACCCTCACTGCCAGGGAGCCGGATCACCGTACCCCGCCCCCCCCCCCCCCCGCCCCCGGCTCCCCTACTACAATAAGTAGGCCTACCCACTCCACCATGTTGAATCACGAGAACCCTTCTCATGATCACTTACGTCGGGCATATACGCCGTGCGAAACGTGCCGCGTAAAGGGAAGTTGGCATCTGCCATCGTTGAAACAAACTGACCTGAACTGACGCGCCATGTGTTGCCTATGCTCGCCTATTTGCTTTCGTGGAGATTTTCGGCGTAGAGGACAGACGAATTTAAACTCGTTGTGAGCGTCGCATAGAGGGAAGATTTTACATGGGAAAGGGTTAGGAGGAACCTTTGCTTCGTCTGTCTTCGAATTCCCTTTTCTTCGCGATGCCTCAAATCGCAGCCCGCCCCAGCTTCCTTGGATTCAACCCTGATCCAAAAATCCATTGAAGAACATTGGAAGAACAAAGAAAAAAAAGAAAGAAAAGTAGTGTCATCGTGGAGATGCATATGCCTATACGACCATCTGGACTTCGTTTCTGTCCACCCCCGACTCTCAACCACTTTGCAATGAAGAACGTCACATTCTCAAAATATATCATCCATCCCTGCTGATGCGCAGGTTGTTTTTCTGAGGAATTTATTAGGAGGTTTTCAATCACGAGCTAAAAATCCTACAATCTCTTTTCCCTCCGCCTCTCTCTCAAAAAATATGATTTGACTGGGGAGACTAAGAAAGTCCTGTTCTCTTCCAATTTCCCTACTAATAGGGCACTAAGTCTCTTCTTCTCAAAACTTCACCGTCGGCAGATGCCCCCAGGCCTGACGTTGCCTGATCATCTGGCGATTTGGATACCTACGGATGTGCAGCGACGCCCATCCAGTCTGCGGGGCAAGCTCCCAATCACTCTGGGTTGGAAGGGAGCCTATTCTAAATTAGGCGGCTGGGATGCTATTAGGATATTGGCACTCAGGCACATCACCGAATTCAACTATGACTTGTTTCCTTGTATGAGTCACTTGGAATCAGATGGAGTCAGCTGGAACATCAGAGAAGATTCAGGAAATATTTATTATATGACTCAGAATGACTCGGAGAGTTGGGATGAACAGTATAAATACAGCAGAAAACCAGTAGATACCTCACGAGCTTGTACCACCAGCCCTCACGGGCATCGTGTAAATCTTATCACTATCGAACTGAATATCGAGTGAACATAAGGATTGAATTCCTTCAAGCAGACGTTGACTGGAATTTCCAAAAGTTTGAACAGACACCCAGCAAAATGATTTGTGCCCTTTGAGATGTTTTGTGAGCGAAACACTTGTAAGCAGGACAGAAAGGTCGCCTTGTTTGAGGATCACTGCGTTCAGCGGGTCTCTAGACTGGTATGGTGTCTAGGGGCCTTGTTAGAGTCTCGCCAGCCATTGCTGGCAAGGCCGTGTCTAGTGGTGGCTAGGCACCTAAACAGACCTACGAGGGAATATTATCTAGACGTCTGCACATCCATTGTGTCGAGGAACTCAGGTTCAGCTACTAGTATGTACAAGACACATCTGGAAACACCTTTTGGGCACGTAGAGGCCCGGTTGTTACCGTAGATCACCGGTCGCCAAGTAGCGGCCGATAGATCTGAGGCCCCACCGTAGAGTCCTATAGGTCACCTCTTCTACTGTAGACACACGCCTCTACGATGCTCCTTCCCTGCGGCTGTGCTCTACCGCGACCCATACCCCCTGCATCAACAATGCGTGGAAGCGTAACGTGGCGCCCGCACTCTTACTCTTGCTTTCTGCCTGAATCTGCCACGCTCCGACTTGGAGTCATAGTCGTCCTATCGCAAAATTCAATATACAATGGACTTCCTCTTGGAGACTTCACAACTACTTGAGGCCAGCCAATCTGGCTCTGAATCTGGGATGGATCTGGACGCTGTTGGTAGTTCTCAGCCATTCCAAGATGGCGAAGAGGACTTGGGTCCACTGGATCACAAAAAGCGAAATGTGCGTGGCTATGACTGTCTCCGCTACCCAATGACCTGACCTATCTCTCGTCAGATATCACCACAAGGCAGTCCGAGCTCCTTGGCCCCCTCGGACGCCAATTCAAGTTACAGTCGCCAAGCGCGCCTCGTCAGACGTGCTCCGCCCGTGGTTCGTCGATACCCATCCGGTGTCTTATTCAATTGAAATTGACCAGGGGGTGTAGAAGCCAGGCTCTCTACCCCTGTTGCCATCGATGCAAGGCCCTACTCGGCCTCGCAGCCAATTGGTGAGGCACTGTACTTCTGGCCCTAGTCCATCGGTGAGTGACATTTTCCATTCTACTCCCGCAGTCATGCTCACTCGTCCCAGACCCTCAGGGCCTTAGAGATTGAGTGGAAGCGCGAACAAGCCCGGGAAAAGGCATGGCACATTGTGAAGAAGATCAAAGCTCTCGCTACCGCCACTGCATGACTGCGCCGAAAGCACCATCGATTGAGCGAATTTGTGGCAGGTTCAAACAAGGAGAATATATCCGGATAATCAGGCCTCTTATACCCGTAGTGTACCGTCCTTCTTGTAATGGACTTGCATTCCTGCTCAATACCACTTTGAGTCTCCGAACTCATGCCTACCCGATATCCATGTTCTGAATAAGCTCACAAAACGTAGGGGCCACCCTTTTGAATGGCTCTGAAGAATGTATCACATTCTTTGTGCTAGACCTCCTGCTCATTTGTTGTATTACAATAAAATTTCTAAGGAAGTACTGTGGAATAAATATTATGTCGGTAAACAGTCGTCATATCCTAGTTTATACATACAGAAAGCATGTCCGTCCGAGTGGGAATTAAGAAGATACGACTTATCCTGCCCCCACTTCTGTGGTATGAGCATCACATTCCGAGCGATGCGATCTGAGGGTATAATTTCTGCATACGGCCCGTGCTGGCACGTCGATCAGGTCAAATGGTAATAACCATCGATGGAATCCGGAGTTCTGAGTGGGGTGAACCATTCAATATATGCCAAAGGGACGTCGGATTTCACTGGATAATGGGTAGGAAGTCAAAAAATAACCTTGACTTGTGCAACTTGGAGACCTGGAAACCATAAAAAAACAAGTCGACGGGTGCAAAAAAAAAAGAAAATCACCTGCAAGGGAAGTGCCTGCAGTGAATGGATTATCTTCACCGGTGCGAACAAGGGCAAAGTCCAAATGGGCAGGTTCTGCAGCCTTGCGAGTGGCAATATTTGCGGGCGTGGGGGATGACGCCCGAACCAAGTTTGCATAATGACGTCGGCCAACCTCGGGTATCGTTGGTAGTCGAAAGTAAATGTGCTTCCAGGTACCGAATGTGTCAAACGTTCGAGGCTGATAATGTGAATTTTTAGATTGTAAGAAAGTTATTAAAGCAGGGAGAAAGTGGGAAGCATTGTGGCCATCTGGGGAAATAATATGGGCAGCAGAAACTGCACGAGTTGCGGGTTGCTTGGCTCGCAGGGTCGGGCATCTGCCACGACTCCGAACTCCGAGGCCACTCCGTCCACCGAGTCAAAAAAATGACCAGCAACTCCGAAACTCCAGCACCCGTTCGGAGTTGCGTTGACTCGCTCGGAGTGCCCACGGAAGAAGTCTATCTCAACGCGTCCTCTCTTTCACCTAATGCCTTATACCTTGATCTCTATGCTACTTTATCGGACTCACTCGCCTCGAGACTCGACACCATTTTACAGACACTTATCGACTTGGGGTCGTCACATTGTTTTATTTCTTCAGACATTGTAATGAAGAACGCATGGCCGACCTCCGAAATACGTCCAATCCGGTTGTGATACCTCGACGGCTCGTCCTCTATTATCAAAAAGCAGATCACTCTGTCAATCCGATTTCCATCTGGTGAAGTCCATTCAATGGAATTCTACGTCACCCGTCTTGATTCACCTTCTGAACTGGTTCTTGGATACAACTGGCTCCACTGCTTCAATCCATTGATTGACTGGTCGGCGGCTAGTATCTCTTTCCGTTCCACTCCGCCTGGTCCATCTGTGTCGACACCACAGGACACTAGTCCTGCCTCAGTTCTGCCGGACTCCAAGTTGTTGAACAACTCCGAGCCGACTCCGACGACTGGCATACCAGCGTTCGGAGTTGTACCAGAAACTCCGATGACGTCTTTACTGGACCCCGGTCCTTCTATGGACTCCTCTTCGGGCTTTACCAGCCCTCCGATTTCCACACCCTTGGTCTCACTCGTCTCCGCTGCCGCTTACTCCATGATCATCGGACAAGCTGGTACGGTGCAGTATACTCTTCGTGCAACCCCGAAGGCCGAAGATGTCTGCGCTCGGTCCTCGACTCTATCTTCGGACCAGTCGGACTTGCCTTCAGAGTACCACGACTTCACTGACGTGTTCTCGGAGTCCGAAGCGTTCAACCTCCCTCATCGGGAGTTTGACCTCCGAATAGACACCGAGGATGGTGAAGTACCGCCGATCGGACATATTTACTCGTTGTCCGAGTCCGAACTCACGGCCTTGCGCGAGTTCATTGACAAGAACCTTAAGGCGGGCTTCATTTACCCTTCGAGGTCCAGTCACGGTGCTCCGATACTCTTCGCTAAGAAGAAAGACGGTGGCCTTCAGCTTTGCATCGACTACCGAGGACTTAACCGCATTACCAAGAAGGATCACTACCCTCTTCCGCTCATTTCGGACTTACTCGACGTTCCGGGCAAAGCCCGAATTTATACCAAGCTCGATCTCCGACATGCCTACCACCTCCTGTGTATCACCGAAGGTGATGAGCCGAAGATGACCTTTTGGACTCGCTACGGCTCTTGTGAGTGGCGAGTCATCCCCGAAGGGCTGACCAATGCACCTGCGGCCTTTCAACGTTTTGTGAACAGTCTTTTCTCGGACTTGCTCGACATCTGCGTGGTTGTCTATCTTGACAATATCCTAATCTACTCCGACAACTCCAATGTGCACACTTCGCATGTCCGAGAAGTCCTTCGGAGATTACGTGCAGCCGGACTTTACTGCAAACTTCCGAAGTGCGAGTTTGGAGTTACGACTTGTGAATACCTCGGTTACATTCTCTCCCCTGATGGTTTCTCTCGATCTTCGGAGATGACGGTGAAATCCACCCGGTGGCTTTTCGGAGTTGTTCCTTTAATCCTTCGGAGTTGAAATACGACGTTCACGACAAGGAACTCCTAGCCATCTTTGATGCCTTCAAAACTTGGCGTCACTATATCGAAGGCGCACCACTTACTATCGATGTGATTACTGACCACAAGAACTTGGAGTACTTTTCTACTTCAAAGGTCTTGACTCGTCGTCAAGTGCGCTGGTCCGAGTACCTCTGCCATTTTAATATGGTCATTCGCTTTTGCCCCGGTCGCTTAGGTGGCAAGCCGGACACATTAACTAGACGATGGGACGTCTACCCTAAAGAGGGGGATAGGGCTTATAGCCAAGTTAACCCTCACAATTTTCGCCCCCTTTTCACTCAGGATCAGTTATCAGCGTCACTCTGAGCCACTTATCTTGAAGAACCAGTCCTTCGGGCTTCGGTCATTATGGACATCGAGCAGCTTCACACCGACATTCTCGCCCATCTCCGAGACGACCCCGCAGCGGTCATTGGACTCGGACATGCTGCTTCGGACTCCGGCCGTTGGTCTATCGACGGAAAACGCCTACTCCGACTTGATGAACACATCTACGTGCCTTTAGTCAACGGAGTTTCGGATGAACTCCGAGTCCGAGTTCTTCAATTTCACCACGACCACGTCCTCTCGGGGCATTTCAGACAGAATCGGACTTTGGAGCTTGTACGTCGGGGGTACACCTGGCCCGAGCTTCGGAGTTTTGTTCGGGATTTCTGTCTTTTCTGTGTCTTGTGCAAACGCAACAAGAAGCCTAGGCACAAACCTTACGGGCTTTTGAAGCCCCTTCCGGTCCCACTTCGGCCTTGGCATTCGATTTCTATGGACTTCATCGAGGAACTACCCTTATCCGGTGGTTTCAACAACATTCTCGTCATCATTGACCGCTCTTCAAAACAAGGCATTTTCATTCCTTGCACCATTCATATCACTTCAATTGAGCTGGCTCAACTCTTCCTTGTTCATGTCTTTTCAAAACATGGAGTTCCTTCCCACGTCACCTGTGATCGGGGTTCGGAGTTCATTTCGGCGTTCTTTCGGTCTTTGGGCGAGCTGCTTGACATGGAGTTGCACTTCACCTCGGGGTATCACCCCGAGGCCGATGGGCAAACCGAGCGTGCTAATCAGACCTTGGAACAGTACATCCGAATGTACACTTCTTACCAGCAGGACGACTGGGACTGCCTCTTACCATTGGTGGAGTTCGCATACAACAACTCTCCGAACGCATCTACCGGAGTTTCACCCTTCTTTGCGAACAAGGGCTATCATCCTTCTATAACCATTCATTTGGAGCACGACGTGGCTAACACTTACGCTAAAGACATGGCCGTTGACCTTCAAAGTCTTCACGAATTCCTCCGAGAGCAGATCACCTCTGCTCAACTCCGATACAAGGAAATGGCCGATTGGCATCACAACCCCGGTCCAACCTTCAACATCGGAGACTCGGCCTACGTCTTGGCGAAGCATATCCGAACCACCCGTCCAACTCCGAAGTTCTCCGAGCAGTATCTCGGACCTTACGAAGTCATCGCTAAACCCAGTTCCATGTCCTACACCCTTCGGCTTCTGAAGGAGCTTCGGAGCATACATCCGGTCTTTCACGTCTCTCAACTTGAGACTCACCTACCCAACCCTTATCCTTCTCGGGCCCCCGAGCCTCCGGCGGCTGTTGAAGTCGTTGATGGCGAGGAGCACTTTGAGGTGAAGGACATTGTTGACTCCAAGCTAGATCGGAGATTCTGAGTCAAACTCCGATACAAGCTGGAATGGCTCGGATATGAGAACACCGATGAACAGTATACTTGGGTCGGAGCTAACGATGTTCACGCACCAGAACTTGTCGATAGCTTCCACCTCCGATACCCCGACAAGCCGGGTCCGAACTATTAACCTCTCGGACATTGGACATTCGGACTTCCTCTTACATCGGTCTTCTCTCGGACATCGGACATTGGACGCGACTTCACATTACAAACAAGAAATTATTCTATGTACAACCCCGAGGCTTACTATCTACAAGTCCTCTGGGGGTATCCCTCCCCACTCCGAACCTTCCTCTTCGGACTCCGACTCCACCACCTTTCCCTTGCCTTTCTCTGCGGACGTCAATCCCGACCCCGAGGCCTCGGTCTGCTCCACCTTGCTCTCCTTCTCCTTCTGCTTGCCCTCGGCCACCGACCCCGAGACCTCCGAAACGTCCACTTCCATCGGCTCGGGCTTGATCTTCGGGTCCGGATACCGAACCCCGTCCTCAATCACGTCATCCCCGAACCCATACCAAATCGTGTCTTGATCGGGTTCAAGGTCAGGGTCATCGAGGCGAGTAACCTCGGACAGTTCAGGGGACGGGGAAACGGGCACGTGGAACACCGGCAGCGGGTACAAAGTAAAGTCCGCATCGGCGGACTTGATCCACTCCTCGATCAGGAGGATGGCGTGGTTGAGCTGAAGGCGGCTCAGGCGGTTGCGGCGGTGTTAGGCGTGGATCAGACGGTAGCACTCGTTGACCGTCCTGATCACCAGCTTCAGCTGGGCAATCTCGAACCAGCATGGGCACGAGAGACCACAGACATGACGCTGGAAGCGGTAACGCTTCGGGGCGGGGGAACTGGAGTGCGACCTCGGACTCCGAGACGACTCGATCGAGCGCTTGCGGAATGGCGTCGCGGGCCGGATGACGTGCGGGGTGACGGGCGGCCTCATCCTCGAAGGCCCCGCAACCCCGACGGCAGTGGGCGCCGCACTCGGTCGCAAGGGACCAGCTTCGCCGATAGCGACGGTGGGCACGTTGGTCGGGGGTCGGGGGGTCGGAGTCGGGCGCACGCGTCGGCCACTCACACTTCACCTTCGACTGCTGGCAATTGACGCAGCCATGGGATTTTCCGATTTTTTTCATACAGGTGCGGCCGGTCCGGCGGCAGCGTTCACAAGCTGTCGGTGTTGTCAGTGGTGACGCTGACGGTGGCCGACGTCGGACTCACGGTAGCCGGGGTGCAACGGTGTTGGACATGGTGGTGGTACGAGTTCAAGGGGGATTTTAAACCCCGACACCGAATCGCCCCTTCTTATATGTCTTTCGTTTGACACTCCTGCGGCACCAGATTTATCGGCCTATCGGACTTCGGACTTTGGCCTCGGCTATTCTTGGTCTTCGGTTATTTCGGCTACCGGTATCTTCCGAGCGGATTATGCCGACCCAACTCTGAAGACTCTTGAGGGTAAGAGTCTTAAGAGGGGGATACTGTTATATCCGTGCATTATCGGACCGGCCGGCACGGTCCGGCGATTCCCGAGAAGGGTTTTCACGCTATGAAGGTCTACTGAGCATTTCCCTTCTAAGCACGGTTGACCTGTCAGGCCGACAGACTTATATTACACTGAGGCCTTATTGTCTGGTTCGCCTTCTTCTTCGGGCTTCCTTACCAAGCCCGAGGTCTCTTATTGTTTAGTCTTACTAAGTCATTTTGGCACCTTATTGTTTTGCTTTCCTTACTTACCAATATCTCACACGCTATTGTATTCAATAGACAATAGTGTGCTTAGTTTGAAAGCTAGTTAGTTATGTTTTGTACTTCAGTTTGATTATTGATTGTTTCTTCGCTATCTCGGCGTTGGTCGAGTCTCTGCCTTCATCCTCTATTCAGACTTAAACTCCGAACTCCGAACTCCATGACTCCAGACTATAGTCTTGTGCGGAACTGCGGACCCGAATAGTCGCTCACTCTATTCTTTGTAGTGTTGCGAGAAACCGCTAACTCCGAGGCCGAACTTCATCGGCCTTGTCTTAACTCGACATATAACAGGCTCCGAAAATCAGCTCGCCAGAAAGAAGCGTCGTGGCCGCACACAAACCTCTCGAAGCATCCAGGAAATTGCTGCGCCCCGCCAGCGTATTGTCAAAGCCACCTTTCCTTTCATACAAAAGTGCGTAGCCACCAGAATCCCGTGGCCTGCAGGCAGCCCTTCCGGTGACCCCACCGTGGACGACAATGATTTTGCGGCTATCATAGACTACTCATGGGATGCCGGAATAGCATCTCTGCATCTGGATCCCACCGACTTCAAGGATTGTACAGAGGAGGAAGACAAGCTAGTGAGTTGCACCTAAGGACTGTAGATCATCATTGACTGGATTTGTAGATGTGCTCGCACATCTCTCAAGTGCGTGGGTCTCTCGTGACCGCGGTCGATGCCCTGCTTCCCACTGCCTATGGATTTGTTCCTCTCGAGACCTTGGCCGATCCAACCCCGGAGAAGATTACGGAGACATTGGAGGCCAACCGCAAACTTGTTGACCATCTTGCAGGTTGATTCATGTTCACCGTAAGTGCTTCGTCCTTCCCGCACTGCGCAAGTATTGATTGTAACTGTAGGATCCCAAGCAGCCGATCGACATCAGCACCATGTGCCGTCACCCCATCTTTCAAAAGCTCCTCAATATCATCTTCTTCGCAAAGAAGGGCTTGAACCGTTGCTCCTTCTACTTTGACGGTATGGACCTGCTGCCCCTGGAGACGCTGGGCCTCATGATGGATGCAGTGAGCTCTTCACTCCTTTTAACATGTTCGGCTCACAAAGCTGTCCTAGATTATATGCGGCATCAACAGATGGAAGACCGGGGAACATGTGGTCATCAATTTCAGTGCCGAAGTCTACACGCCCGTCCACGAAGACTGTATGAAGTTCCTCGAGGCATGGGTCAAAGAATACGCATCGGAGTTGCAGCCCGTGGATCTTGCAGCAGAGCTTCAGTCGCAGATGCTCACCAAAGCTTGGTATGTTCTTGCTTTTCTTACATGATCACTTTTCTGATATTCCTTAGTGGGCCTTCCAAGGCCCCGACGGAGGTGGCACCCATAAGACGCGAGATGTTCCCGATGGATTTATTTTCCCAGACATAGTACACATGCATTGTGGCTGGCCGAGCCGTGCCAAAATGCAATCAATATATTTATTATTCCATCCATTCCCCACTGTTATCGTGCCGCTGCCCTGCATCCTGCCCTGATATTCTGACTGAAATGGCGTGAAGGCCATAGATACTGGCTATCTATGATAGATACACGGGTGCTATCTGGCTCCATGTGGCTCTATGGCTCTACGGCTCTACCGGTTACTGTTATATACCGAGCTGGAGTGGACCTGAAGAGTAAAGGCCAAAGGACCGGAGGCTCTGGTATGTCGGAGCGTCGGAGGTCCAGAACATATATGAAGGAGGATCACAACACCACAGGGGGTCAAGGGTGAGTGACTACCCTGGCCGGCAGGTATCCGATAGAGGAAGACAAGTTGGAGTACCAGAGGGGACCGGAGAGTACAGAGACGACTCAGTGCAAGGGAAGTGAGCCAAGCAACGTCAATTATCAATCTGACGTACAGGACATATCAAAGATGTATTTATACTAAGTAGCTAATTGTTTTCCATATAAGGAAGGAGGGTGGTTCTTAACAATAAGACAAGTCAGAAGGACTGATAGGAAGTCGTATGACAATAAGATGGAAAGACGGAAAGGTGGATAAACAGGAAACGCTCAGTAATTCTTCATTGCGTAAAAACCCGATGATACCGGATAGTCCGGAGGCTCCGGTAATATACCGGAGCCTCGGAACCTACCGGAACTACCGTAAGGTAGATGAGAGGGCTGGGGATGTTGCATGGATATAACAGTATCCCCCTCTTAGGTTCCTCTCCCATGAGGAACCCAAAAGGAATCAAGTTTGTCGAACAATGAGGAAGCGTGGGAAAATAAACAAGATCAAAAAGTCATGTGCTGTTGGTTTTGACTCAGACATTTCTTTCCTCTTGACCACCACCATCTCCAGCACTCAAACAACAGAATACGATGTCGAGCCACGGGAACACCGACAGTGGGGGCGAGGGGTCCAGCGACAGCCACCGCAGCGACGCCGGTCATGGCAAGAAATCCGGGAAGGGGAAGGCACGCGTAACAACGGCGGAGCTGCTGGACGAGGCTGTCCAGCAGTTCTACAAGGAACGGGAGGCCCGCCGGAGGGCTTTGATCGCCGCATACCAGGAGCAGGCGGTGGAAGCCTCCCACCGTGCGGTGAAAGGGTTGCTCAGGTTCAACGGTCTAAATATGCAACTGCCAAAATCCCCCCTATCGAACAACTGAGTTACACCTAACTCACAAAGTGAGATTAAGCACGACTAAACCGACAATAGACAGACTCCAACACCAACACACTCCCTTAATGACCTTGATGCACTGACGAGATTCGGGTCTTTTTGGACACAAGTATAGGTCCAAGGAAACCACGAGTAAACGTATTTGTCACGAAAGTATTCAATTCCCGTTCCCCCAAGGGTGGCTAAGTCTCAACTAGTTTCTCGAAGTGGTGTTCAAGACACAACCTGAATTTATTGGTTGGTTCCCAACGTGGATTTAAGTTTCCCAACTATGCAGATATAACGGCTCTAGACCGGTTTGTTTTGGTGGACTATTAATCCGGTGGGCTGTTTAGACCCGGTTGTTTGGCTCACGCCTTATTCCACTGACTTGGCTCGTGCCTCAAACTTGCTTGGCTCGCGCCCCGTAACTATGGCTCACGCCTCAAAACACACACAATGGCTCACGCCTCGAACTTGGTATGGCTCATGCCCTGTAACTGACACTTATAAATCCCACTGATGCTATTCCAAAACTGAACTTAAATTCTGAGGCTAAGTGACAGCCAAAGATTCAAGCCTAAACTTCAACTCCGTACGCAAGGGCTGTATTGCTCCTCACTTTCTGGGGTCTGGTTCAGTGCCGTCCTCCCTGGTTCTGCCCTCCTTATATACTGTACATGTGCGTGATTACTAGGCCTCGGGTATTCTACTTAATTAATTAGCCTGCAATCGGTATCAGCTGCGCGCGTCCTGGCGCCCTTATTCGCTACTTGAGCTCTCCTATATGTTCGTCCAATGACTCCCATCAATCAGGGGATTATATGTGTAATTAGTCCCCTGAATAGGGTAATTGACCCATATCTTCCTCTGTGGTAGATGCCTCAACTTCTAGTACCGTTGACTGGATTGTATGGTTTAATACCCTTCCAATGATACCCCAGATGCCCTTAATCGGTATCCAGAAACACGCAGTACAAGCTTAATCCGGTCTGCAGCTTATCGGGTGATCGCGCTGTCGCGGATCCAGTGTATAGGAGTAATAATTGTAGGTCCAGGCCTAGATCAGGTGATCCATCGCGTTGCGTCAGGTAATCCAAAGTCGTGTAAACAACTAGGTGTTTCCCTCCCGAATAAGGTTCCCAGCGTGCCAATAAATGCCAGAGGTGGATAATATGATTCTCCCTTTGATATTGAGCATTGCTTTGCCTTCCCACGTATAGAGGGTGTTTCAGGACTTTGATGTATGGGCTTTGAGCCTTAATCCGGATTCAACCCCCAAATGTCCCAAAGGTGAAGTTTCCAGGAATAAGCTGTTATTGCCAGTTTAAGATGATAATGCAATATGGCTCTGAGTTGCACGTTTGGAGCTCACACCAACCTCTGGATGAGCGCTGAATGTCATGCATTCATAAAATTTGAGGTTTCGCAAATTTCGCGGCTTATCAGCGGAGGTCGCCCAGGAGGACGCCGTGTGTGCTCTCCAGCTGGAGTCGCTTGACGTGGAGGCCCCGGCCTTTGACGACGTGCTGGTAATAGAAACAATGTCCCCGGAGCGTGTGGACGTGGCGAGGAGGACGAGTTAAATGATGAGGACGACAGTGATGTAGAGCAGGAGGGAGAAAATGGTGCGTGGCAGTGAAACCGGAGGTTCCGGTACTAACAATTTTTATTTTCGTAGTCTGCGATTCCTGCCGGAAGAGCGGGGAAGTTTGCATGGTCGAGGCGGGGTGCACCGCCATTGTTGCCGGGTGAAGCACATTCAGTGCAGCCGCGCCCGTCCCTCTCGGCCCTCCTCGCGTCAACAAACAACGTGAGGCGCAGGAGGCCCGTCGTCAGGGGTCCGCACCCGTTGTGGGGCCCTTGCAGATGCGCCGGAATGCCCAAACAGAGCGGGCTGACCGGAGCGACCGCGAGGTGCGCGATCACACGAGGAAGGAGCGGGAGCGAAGGATGCGGAAGGGGGAAAAGAAGGAGAGCGGCAGCCGGAAGCTCCAGGAGCTCGAGGCCCATGTCGGGTACCTGGGAGATCAGGTCGGGCGCAGCATGATGCGCTATAAGCTGGCATTCCAAGCATGCCAGCTTATCCTGAAGACCCTTGCGGCGCCAGAGAGTGGAAGGGAGGTGCCTCCCGGAGTGGAGAGAATGCTCCGGTGGATGGCGGCGGACATGGAGGCCTCCGCATGGGACTTTTCCCTGGCGGAGGAGGTGGAGCTGGACCGGCTCGCAGAGGAGGAGGAGAAGGACGAGGATGTGCGCCCAGCGAAGCGCCGGAGGTTGATGAAGCGCAGGAGTCCTGTGGTGGAGGAGAAGGAGGTTGAACCCGCCGAGTCGGAGGACTCGGAGGCGGAACCAGAGGCTCTGGTTGCTCCCTGAGCCCGTTCCGAATCGTGGCCCGAGGATTTCCGATCCATGGACGGCGGGGAAGACGAGAGGATGGAGGTGGATGCGCCTGAGGTGCCGGAGGGGCTGGAAGGGCCTGAAGAAGTCATCGCCGCGACGTCCAGAGTCGCAAGCCAAGTCGCGGAGGTGAGGACCATTACGGTCCTCACCTTCAAACCCGACCCGGAGCCTGTCCCACCTCCGCCACCCACTCCTTCGCCAGCACCGGAGCCTCCGGTGCAGGTGAAGAGGGAGTCGGAGGTGCGCGAGTTCCAAACCCTCGTGTTGCAGCTGGGAGCGCCAGCCAGATTCCACGAGGAGGGTGGAGTGTTCGTTTTTGACGATTCGGATGATGAGATGGGGGAGCCGGAAGCGTCCGGAAGTGCGGAGTAAAGGCCTAAGGACAAAAGGACATTGTAGATATATGAATGAATGTTTGTATTTTTGATTTGGACGAAATTTTGTTTTCTTGATTTTAATTTTGTGTGATGAGTTAATAATAATTGGGTCCGGTGATAAGCATGGAAAATGACCAGACTTGAAATCTATCAATTTCAATGTTCTTGTTCTACTTACTGAAGTAGAACAATGCTTATTTATTACTTGGCCCACAATGAGAGCCATAGTGAGGTCCGGACTGTTGGCTAAAGGCACTTCACAAGAGATTACATTGTATAGACTTGCTTGGTCACCGATACCACGAGGGTCAACGGCCAGGTGGGCTACAATAGAATTTCACGTAATTCCATGTTCAACCATTCAATCGAATTGGGACATTTGGAAAGTGTCATATATCAAGGACATAACACATACCATCCATCTAGACAGTGAATTCACCCCTTCTTGCTAGACGTACTCAGCTCAGCCGGTATTGTTGCTTGGGAAGCCTTGGATTCATTTGGAGTACCATTGGGAACTTGTTAGTTCTTTCTGTTATTCTTGGTCAAATATATTTGTTGGTTGTTGGATCTATGTGCACATAAAGAATCTTAAGGAAACAGAATCATATCGGGTCGTATCGGGTCATATTGGGTTTCATGAGGATTTAGGAAAAGCACACGGATTGGTACACAGAACACAGATTTATAGCCGAGAACATTGAAGGAGCACAAGTCTTGAGTCTATTGATGACCAAGCACTACCCCACACCACCCCATCGATATAAAACCACTCTCTGCTTCATCTAGACCTCATTAGAGTCTCTGGATCGGCTATTGGAGCGTTCTCAGTATTTACGTGTAAATAGCTATTACCAGATCTAGTTCAAATATCAACCTAATACTTGGTTGGAACCCCTACTCGCACCACTCGATTGTTTGGATTAGTGCTTAGTGTTGGTTTAGTGTTTGTTAGTGCTCAGGCATTGATAGACATTATTCTACATTTCACATCTGTTCAGGTAGTCAGTGTTTCACCGTCGCCACCTGTTTCACCGGGCTTATTCGGAAAGCGCCAGTGGAAATTGTTGATGTGTTCGGCCGCGTCCAAGTCGTCCGCACCAACCCAAGCATACTGATCATCAGTGTTCTCATATCCAAGCCACTCAACGTAGTACCGGAGCTTAGTCCAGAACCTCCGGTCAATCTTCGAGTCAACGATTTGCTTGATTTCGAAGTGCGACTCGCCGTCAATGATCTCTACGGCTGCTGGAGGCGGCTCCTCACGTCCCGGGAATGGGTTCGGAACATGCGGTTCGAGTTGGGAAATGTGGAAAACTGGATGGACCTGTGACAACGATTTCGGAAGCCGAATGGTGTAAGAAGCGGCACTGGGTTTGCCAATAACTTCGTAAGGGCCAAGGTACGTCTCCGAGAATTTCGGAGTAGGCCGGCTGGTGTGAAGATCCTTCGCGAGGATGAAAACCTGATCGCCGATCGAAAGCAGAGGTTGCGGAGACCGTTTCCGGTCTCCGGTTTCCTTGTACCATTCCTGGGCAAAAGTGATTTGCTCCCGGAGGAACTGGTGCAGTTTCTGAAGATCAATGACAAAATCCTTGGCGTACATGTTCGCAACATCACGTTCTGGATGAACGGTGATTGCCGGATTGTAACCTTTGTTGGCGAAGAAGGGGGAGATGCCGGTCGAAGCGTTTGGAGCGTTGTTGAGAGCGGAAGGAGTCAGTCCCAATCGTCCTGTTGGTAAGAGCAGTAAATGCGGATATATTGCTCAACAGTCTGATTCATACGTTCCGTTTGACCGTTGGCCTCCGGATGATAACCGGAGGTGTAATGGATCTCCATATTGAGAAGTTCGCCCAGCGACCGGAAGAATGAAGCGATAAATTCGGAGCCCCGGTCGCACGTAACATGTGCCGGAATGCCGTGTTTGGAAAAGACGTGAATGAGGAAGAGGCAAGCGAGCTCTGGCGAATTGATATGGGTATCGCAAGGAATGAGAATGACCTGCTTGGATGACCGATCAACAATCACCAAAATGCAGTCAAACTCGCCGGAGAGAGGGAGTTGCTCGATGAAGTGCATAGAAATGGAATGCCACAGCCGGAGTGGAACCGGAAGCGGTTTAAGCAATCCGTAAGGCCGGTGTCGAGGCTTTTTGTTGCGCTTGCAAATAATACACGACCGACAGTAGTCCCGGACAAAAGTCCGGACCTCCGGCCAAGTGTACTCACGACGTACGATTGCTAGAGTGCGATTCTGTCCAAAGTGGCAAGCCAACTCATGATCATGCAAATTCTGCAGAACACGTATGTGGAGCTGATCCGGAGCGTCTCCGGAAACCACCGGAACATAAATGTGATCGTAGAGCTGGAGCATACCGAAAGGGTCGAGTTTCCAGCGTGGAGTAGTGCCGGAGGCTGCGGAAGCGATGCCCGCAACAGCGGCCGGATCATCGTTGTAGTAGGCACGAATGTCGGAATAGAGCTTCTCAACATCCATAACGATGGAGGAACGGAGGGTGATTTCCTCGAGGAATGTGGCCCGGAGCGATGCAAAGAGTTGATCTTGGGTGAAAATGGGGCGAAAATTTTGAGGATTCAATTGGCTGTAAGCCCTATCCCCCTCTTTAGGGTAGATGTCCCATCGTCTAGTCAAAGCGTCTGGCTTGGCTCCGAGCTTACCCGGGCGGAACCGGATAACCATATTGAAGTGGCACAGGTATTCCGACCATCGGACTTGGCGACGAGTGAGGATTTTGGTCGTCGCGAAGTATTCCAGGCTCTTGTGGTCGGTTACGATGTCAACTGGAAGCTCCGGTCCTTCGAGGTAATGCCTCCAGTGTTTAAAGGAGTTCTTTGTCGTGAGTGTCGTAGTTGAGTTCGGCCAGACCGAGTGTCCGAGACCGGAACGCAATGGGATGGATTTCGCCGTCATCTCCGAGGATGGAGAGAATCGAGGTGATTGCGTAGTTGGAGGCGTCGGTTTCGACAGTGAGCTGCCGGAACGGAATCCAGTGCGAAAGTACCAGAGTCTCCGTGAATGCGTGCTTGAGGGTGTCGAATGCGAGCTGGCAAACTGGGGTCCAATCCCATCGGACGTTGGAACGAGTGAGGCGAGTAAGAGGGATCGTGATCACCGAGTAGTTCCAGATGAAACACCGATAGACATTACAAAACCCAAGGAAGGACTGAACATCCTTCACTTTCCAGGGTTCCGGCCAATCGACGATGGCGGAAACCTTGTCCGGAGACATCCGGAAGCCTTCCGGCGACAGGATGTAACCGAGATATTTGCAGGTGGTGACGCTGAACTCGCACTTGGAGAGTTTGCAGTAGAGTCCGGCCTTCCGGAGGCGCCGGAGCACCTCCAGAACATGTTCAGTGTGTTGGGACGGATCGTCGGAATAGATTATTATGTCGTCCAAATAAATGACGACGTACACGTCCAACAGATCCGCGAACAGACTGTTAAGGAATCACTGAAAAACGGCCGGAGCATTGGTAAGGCCTTCCGGAACAACCCGGAATTCGAAGGACCCATAGCGAGAACGAAAAGCCGTCTTAGGTTCATCACCCGGAGTGATCCGGAGAAGATGGTAACTTGTAAGCGTGCCGGAGATCAAGTTTCGTATAGATGCGAGCCTTCCCGGGAGCATCGAGGAGATCGGCGATGAGAGGAAGCGGTCCTTCTTCGTGATCTGATTAAGGTCCCGGTAGTCGACCCACAACCAGAGACTGCCGTCCTTCTTCTTAGTGAAGAGAATAGGAGCTCCATGACTTGAACGGGTCGGGTATATAAATCCCGACTTCAAATTCTTGTCAATGAAGTCCTGAAGGGCAGCGAGCTCAGTAGGCGAAAGGGAGTAGACGTGACCAACCGGAGGCTCCTTGCCGTCCAGGAGCTCGATTTTGAGGTCGAATTCTCGATGAGGAGGAAGATTATAAGCTTCCTGCTCGGAGAAGACGTCAGTGAACTTGTGGTACTCGGAAGGTATACCGGAAGTGTCCGGAGCAGATGCGGAAGCAAACCGGGCACAGGCTTCTTCTGAGGGAGTGGCGCGCATTGTATATTGACGACAATCCTTGTCTTGAATGATGGAGCGGTAAGCCGCAGCAGACACAAGAGACACAAGCGGAGGAGTAGAGAAAGGACGAGGTCCGGAGGTCTCCGGAATCTCCATAGAAGGAGCGGGAGATGGCAGAATCGTCGGAGTCGGTGTAGGCGCTGGAACCGGAACGTCTTGTACCGGAGGCGCCTTGTCTGTATTCGGAGCTACCGAAGCAGATCCCGGAATAGTTTCCGGGTTTGTCGACAGTGATTTCCTTGCGGAATCGGGCCGGAATGTGATAGAGGCCTCAGACCAGTTAATCAACGGATTAATGTGGCTGAGCCAATTGTATCCCAGGACCAGATCACAAGGGGAATCGAGACATGTGACAAAGAAGTCCATGTATTGGACTTTGCCAGAGAGAAACGGGAGCAACAACCGGAGCATCCGGTTGATGATTGAGGAGGAGCCGTCGAGATACCGGACCTGTACTGGGTCCACCGTATACGTGGGAAAAGCATTAGATTCACAGACTTTCAATGATACAAAACGATGAGACGATCCGGAGTCCACAAGCGCACGCACATGGGAGTTGAATCCCGCGACTACTCGAGAGAGAAGAGATGGGGAATTGGAAGAACATAGTTCCGGCTCAGAGATGTCCGACCGGAGGGAGGAAATATTGAGAGAGACGTAAAGGGCATTAGGGAAGAGAGCGGAAGCGTTGAGACGAACCTCAGTGAGCACCCATGAGTCAACGCAACTTGGACCAGGTGCGGAGGATTCCGAGTTGCTGATCAATCTTTTGACTCAGCGGCCGCAGCGGCCGGCATAGCCGGAGCCGCCGGAGCCTGGGTGGTCGTACCGGAGGTCGAGGCCTGGGCGGCTTTGGCGCCCAGGACGCTTATTGCAGTTGTCGGTGGTGTGTCCCTTGCCTCTGCAGTACATGCAGAGGTTGTTCTTCTAGCGGCGCTTGCATTCGTCCTGCTTGATCTTCCCGCTGGCGTCGAGCTTGTCGGCGTAGGCGCGAGCGGCAGGAGTAGCGTCGGATGACTTGGCCTTGCCTTTACCCTGGTTACCGGAGCGTCCAGCGTTGGTACCGGAGGCTCCGGCTGTCGCAGCAGTGGAGGAGGGCGCAGGAGCGTTGGAGGATTTGGAACTCTTGCCGGAGTTCTGATTTCTGGATTTCGGGTTGCCAGATTGACCTCCGGTAGCATTACCACCACCGGAACCAGAGGGTTTGTCGCGTTCACGCTCCCAGAGCTTTTCCGCCTCGCGTTTCCAGTACCGGCCATCAATGATGCGAGCGACCAACTTCACTCCGTCGAGGGTGTTGGCATAGTTATGATGAACCATGTCGTCCTTGATCCGACAGGGAAGTCCTTCGTAAAACTGATACTGGAGGGCGTTATCGCTCCACCGGGTCAAGACTGAAAGGAAGTCGAACTCGATGATGTAAGTGGTGATCCGGTCGCTGGATTTCATCCGGCATGCGTGAATCTTGTCCTCAGCATCCCCAACCGGATCATGCGGCCCGAAGTTTAACGTAAGTTCCTGAATGAAGACGGCGAAGTTGCTGTCCCAGACGGGAATGATGGTCGGGTTGTAAAGGTTGGGAGAAAACCATTGCTGAGCGCTACCCCGGAGGTACGAAATGATGTAGAGAATATGATCATTGTTGTCCGGAAAGTCTTGCGGGCGCTCCGCGAAGTGCGAATAGCACTGGGTGAGGAAGGACGAGAGTTTAGCCGGGTCCGATCCATCGAAGGTGTCCGGATTACGGAGATTGTATCGGTTGGAATGAGGAGGATGGGCCGCGGGACGAGCGGAGAACACGTTGATGGCATCCCGGAAGGTCCGGATGGTGTCCATAATTAAGGCCTCGTTGGCCTCAGGCGTCAGAACACGACGAGGAGCATGAGGTATACCGGGACCTCCGGGGCCACCGCCAGGAGGGCCTCCGGGTGGACCTCCTGGAACACTGGGACCGCCAGGACCACCGGGACCGCCAGGACCTCCGGGGCCACCTCCAGGTGGACCGCCGGGGGGGCCGGGCGGTGGACCAGCACCACCACCTCCGCCACCACCACCATTACTGCCACCATCGCCTCCATCACTGTTGTCACTGCCCCCGTCATGAATGGAAGGAGCAGGGTCACGTTCGGGGAGATCCTCCGATAAGTGAAGGCTTGCAGCGTGACCTCCGGAATGTACGGAGTCTTCCGAAACCTCCTGGGGATCCTCCGGAACCTCGACGATACGAGGACCAGCGATGGGAGATACGCTGCGAGAGAATGCTGCAACGCGGCGTGGATGGGGTGAAGCCGGATACCTCACTGGATTCTCGGGAGTCTGGGGATTGAGAACCAACCCCGGAATAGTTGTTGGAGAAGGCATAGGCGGTGCAGGTGAACTCCGAGTGAATTGCGGAGCGTAGCAAAGAGTGGGTGATACCAGAATGGACGGGTACATCGACGGACCGAGAACTTGGACCGGAGTACTCATCGGAACGATCTGGCTGAACATACGGGATTCTCGACGAGGTTCCCGATCAGTCTGATCAGTGTTGGAACATTTGATTTGTTCCGTGTTGGGTATCAGGAATGCGAGACATTGCCAGTCAGAGTAGCGAGATTGATAATATTGTTATATACTGAGCCGGAGTGGACCTGAAGAGTAAAGGCCAAAGGACCGGAGGCTCCGGTATGTTGGAGCGTCGGAGGGCCAGAGGGTCCGGAACGTATACAAAGGAGGATCACAACACCACAGGGGGTCAAGGGTGAGTGACTACCCTGGCTGGCAGGTATCCGATAGAGGAAGACAAGTCGGAGTACCGGAGGGGACCGGAGAGTACGGAGACGACTCAGTGCAAGGGAAGTGAGCCAAGCAACGTCAATTATCAATCTGACGTACAGGACATATTAAAGACATATTTATACTAAGTAGCTAATTGTTTTCCATATAAGGAAGGAGGGTGGTTCTTAACAATAAGACAAGCCAGAAGGACTGATAGGAAGTTGTATGACAATAAGATGGAAAGACAGAAAGGCGGATAAACGGGAAACGCTCAGTAATCCTTCATTGCGTAAAAACCCGATGATACCGGATAGTCCAGAGGCTCCGGTAATATACCGGAGCCTCGGAACCTACCGGAACTACCGGAAGGTAGACGAGAGGGCTGGGGATGTTGCATGGATATAACAGTTACCGTGTCTACTGTAGAGGGGACATGCCTACGGCTCTACTGCTCTACTGGGCTCCCTATAGCTCTCTGTAGGCATGGGGTGTTTTCCAGATGCATAAATTGATAAGTGCACTCACGTGGAGTTGTTTGGCGCAGATTGGCTTCGGTGGCGGTGCACCCCAGCGATCTTTTCATCCAATTTTCATCCTCGGCCCCCTTCCTGTCCCCTTGCCGTGCAGATAGTACACCAATGTCTCGGAGAGTTTGTGCAGGGGTATCTAGCCAATATGGGCCCCAGTTGTCCGGTCCCCAAGGTATGTTGCTCAGGGTAGCAACTATCGCCACCTGTTGATGGTACGACTGAGCACTGGGCCTGTACAGACAGCTTTGCAGCGCGTGGTAGAAATCCTTCAAGGGGACGTTCCATCATAGGATTCTCTAACCAACGCACACAGTCGACCCCAACCACCTCAGCCGAGTAGGTTTTCCTCGGAATACTCGCTGGACTGACTTAAATTCCTTAGAACTGGGGAAATCGGATCTACAACTGATCTTATATCCGGAGAACCTTCTCGACCAGAATCAGAAATGATGTTTGTTGATTAGTTTTCCACTGCTGTACCTCAATTGACACTAATGCAGTTCTCTGGGTGGCAAAACTAGCCACTCTTTGACGTCAGGTCTCTCCTCTTCAAGACCGCTCTTGCATTCACTGTAAGGGTTGCTCAGGTTCAACGGTCTAAATATGCAACTGCCAAAATCCCCCTATCGAACGACTGAGTTACACCTAACTCACAAAGTGAGATTAAGCACGACTAAACCGACAATAGACAGACTCCAACACCAACACACTCCCTTAATGACCTTGATGCACTGACGAGATTCGGGTCTTTTTGGACACAAGTATAGGTCCAAGGAAACCACGAGTAAACATATTTGTCACGAAAGTATTCAATTCCCGTTTCCCCAAGGGTGGCTAAGTCTCAACTAGTTTCTTGAAGTGGTGTTCAAGACACAACCTGAATTTATTGGTTGGTTCCCAACGTGGATTTAAGTTTCCCAACTATGCAGATATAACGGCTCTAGACCGGTTTGTTTTGGTGGACTATTAATCCGGTGGGCTGTTTAGACCCGGTTGTTTGGCTCACGCCTTATTCCACTGACTTGGCTCGCGCCTCAAACTTGCTTGGCTCGCGCCCCGTAACTATGGCTCACGCCTCAAAACACACACAATGGCTCACGCCTCGAACTGGTATGGCTCACGCCCCGTAACTGACACTTATAAATCCCACCGATACTATTCCAAAACCGAACTTAAATTCTGAGACTAATTGACGGCCAAAGATTCAAGCCTAAACTTCAACTCCATACGCAAGGGCTGTATTGCTCCTCACTTTCTGGGGTCTGGTTCAGTGCCGTCCTCCCTGGTTCTGCCCTCCTTATATACTGTACAAAAACTATTACATGTGCGTGATTACTAGGCCTCGGGTATTCTACTTAATTAATTAGCCTGCAATCGGTATCAGCTGCACGCGTCCTGGCGCCTATTTGCTACTTGAGCTCTCCTATATATTCGTCCCATGACTCCGGTCGATCAGGGGATTATACGTGTAATTAGTCCCCTGAATAGGATAATTGACTCATATCTTCCTCTGTGGTAGATGCCTCAACTTCTAGTATTGTTGACTGGATTGTATGGTTTAATACCTTTCCAATGATACCCCAGATGCCCTTAATCGGTATCCAGAAACACGCAGTACAAGCTTAATCCGGTCTGCAGCTTATCGGATGATCGTGCTGTCGCGGATCCGGTGTATAGGAGTAATAATTGTAGGTCCAGGCCTTGATCAGGTGAGCCATCGCGTCACGTCGGGTAAGCCAAAGTCGTGTAAACAACTAGGTGTTTCCCTCCCGAATAAGGTTCCCAGCGTGCCAATAAATGCCAGAGGTGGATAATATGATTCTCCCTTTGATAGTGAGCATTGCTTTGCCTTCCCACGTATAGAGGGTGTTTCAGGACTTTGATGTATGGGCTTTGAGTCTTAATCTGGATTCAACCCCCAAATGTCCCAAAGGTGAAGTTTCCAGGAATAAGCTGTTATTGCCAGTTTAAGATGATAATGCAATATGGCTCTGAGTTGCACGTTTGGAGCTCATGCCAACCTCTGGATGAGCGCTGAATGTCATGCATTCGTAAAATTTGAGGTTTCGCAAATTTCGTGGCTTATCATCGCCCTCGATTTCAATGCTCTCACAACCCTCGCATTCCGATTCCGCTCAATTGACAAATGAGTCGACGATCCCTCCGCGAAACACGCAGGTCATTGATACTGATCACCCAAACTCCTACGTTCTCTGCATAAGCCTCCTCGTCGCAGTTCTTCATACTTGGCACCATGTATCCTTCCGAGCCTGCGGCTTGATTCTTGTGGCTCTCGGCCTTTTATTCTCGACCATGCCTGGCAATATCCTTGGCGGTGCCAAGATTCCACGTACTCTAACCACTGTCTTTTTGTGGTTCGACCTCAAAAATAGATTCAAAATCCACCTCATCTGCTATATGTGCCACAAAATATTTGACCCAGACATTGGTTCGGAGACTATGTGCCCGGATTGTGAAACTCACATATTCCGTCCCCAGACACGTTCACTCTTTCGTCGGCTCTTCGAACCAATTCTGGGTCCAATTGTTGAAGGAGATTCCAAGATGCCGACAATGATACACTCACCGGGGGGACCCCTCATGTTGTCGCCCCAATTCAACTTTATCTGAAGGACTTCAACATTTATTTTCTGGTCCGGGAATCGTGCCTGCTGTCGAGGCACGGGAACAGGTTCCTGACGAGTTGAAATGTATGCAGGATTCAGAGGTCTGGAAGACGATCAAGGGGCCGGATGGCAAGTCATTCTTCCTCGAGGGGGACTGTGACAAGGAGATACAGCTCGGTACCACGATTAGCTTGGACTGGTGAGGATTTGTTCGAATTTGTATCAGCATCTTCTCACCTCCAGGCCAGGTTTGGCCGTAAAACGAGCAGTTACGGACCGAGTCACTTGTCAGGCGCGATGAGTTTTACCATCCAAAATTTTGAGAATGTGTTGAAGTATGTATTTATCTTCGTCATAGGCACATTATCTTTCAACTAGGGTATGTAGGTATAGAGCCGACCACCTGATCCTCTGCAGTATGCCTCCGGGCCCCACCGAGCCAATGTCGGAACAACTCCAAGCGTACTTGAAATTAATTGTTGACGATTTAATTATGCTTTATGATGAGGGGATAATCATAAAACCTCCGGAACATCCAGACGGTAAGCCCATTTGGCCCGCAGCATATATTACACGGCCAAACGGAAGTTTTCTGAAATCTTAAGATCAGTTGTTGTAACTTTTCTTGAGACCCAAATGGCAACATTCCGTTCAGTTATTCTTACGATAATCGCAACAATCTTTTTGTTCGGGCATCGTTAAGACTTTCCTTACCAATTTGTCAAGACCTGTCACACCGTAAGAAATACCTCTCAAGTCGTAAGACACCGGCACGGCAAGGGAGGTAATTTAGGGCAACCGGTGATGCCCGACGCTCTGGAACGCTCCATTGCTATTTCAGACTCTGTTGCTATTTGTTTGTGGTTCGAGTTGGGCACGTGCAATCTCTCTTCTAGCCAGACGGGCTCTGCACCAATTCCTCCCCGCACTCCCTGCTCCACAGGTGGAGTTGAAAGGTTCCAGCATCAAGACTTTGTGTTTCACTTAGCCTGGCAAGACAGCTTTCAAGTATTCTAAACAAACTGTCTCGCATGAAGCATCGTCTCGGAACTTCTCTGCTCAGCTCTGCTCTTGCCACATCTCGGGTCAACATGACGGGGTCAAGACCACAAATCTAACTCTGGTACTATCAAGACCTTCAGAAGATGTACAAAGAACTTGTTGGACCTTCCTCCGTGTCAATATTCCAGGCTGCAACACCATCAAAGATATTTTTTGCAAGATCATTTCCTCTGCCGCGTCCCAAACACCGCATGCCTCGGCTCTTTCCACCAAAATCAAGAACACCCTCACGCCGTTTGCTAGGTATTCTCTGCTCCCTCCCTCTCTCAGCAGGTTTTACCTGAAACTGATGTCGCGTGTGAGTTGGCCCCCAGTCGCCAACAGCACCGGGCCTAGTTTATTATGCTCTTATTAATATCTACATGGCTTCAATATAATCTGCTTCTCTCCTCCATGAATGTCCATCCCTGAGCGTATGGTGGGGTGCAAGTGCGGCGCTGCAGGCTAATATTCCAATTGCAACTTATCCCAATGGGGACCATCAATCTTAGAATAATCTTACGATCCTGTGTTTTAAGAATTCGTAATGGGTCGATTATAGTAACGAAACTGTTGTGAAATATTAACTCCTCAAATTTCAATAAACCGTTGATAAGCATGCAAAATGGCCAAGCCTGAAATTTACCAATTTCTGCGTCCTTGTTCCACTTACTAAAGTGGAACCAGAACTTATCTATATCTTGCCCATAAAGAGCCATAGAGAGGTCCGATCTGTTGGCTAAAGGCACTACGCCTCTAGTTACATAGTAAAGACTTGTCAGGTCACCGATACCACGAGGGTCAACGGCCTGGGGAGCTGCTGTGTATTTACGCGTAATTCAAAGTCCAACCATTCGATCGAATTGGGACAGAGATAAAGTGTTATACCAAGGACATACACACACCATCCATTCTGACTACAAATTACACCTGAGAAAGTACACTACTGGAGTTGGGCATCAACGAACAAAGGAACCTTTGCTGAAAGTGGAACACGGCCCGAACAGTCCGGCAGTAGCCAACGGATCAATCCACGGCATGTTTGATATTCAACGCTTAGACCGAGGTCTGGATTGGGTAGCGCAGTTGTTGCCTAGGGAAGATTGATCCACTAGCTCCATCATTCATGTGCTGGAGTAGTTTATCCGTTTTCCCGCACCACAAGTCATACTATATGACCATTTAACCGTGATTCTGCAGAGAGGGCTAGACACGGGTAAAATCCACATCATAATATGATGCCATCTCTGGGATTAGAATCAAATCAGAACATAGGTCTCGGAACAAAGTATCTATTTAACCGTTTATTTATCCGTTTGTATTCATTGCGTGCTCATTGCTAATTATTCATGTACTATTTATATTTTATTAGTCCTGCATGTTGTGTCACTCGTTTGTATAAATACAGACAGGTTCAGAGAGGGAAGGCAGTGAATTCACCCCTTCTTGCTAGACGTACTCAGCTCAGCTGGTATTGTCGCTTGGGAAGCCTTGTATTCATTCGGAGTACCTCTTGGAACTTGTAAAGTTCTTTTAGTTATTTCGGTCAATATATTGTTGGTTGTTGGATCACATCTCGCGCTAGGATCTTAAGGAAACAGAACACGGAACAGACTCATAAGGGTTTCATAAGGGTTTCGCAAGGGTTTCATAAGGATTTAGGCAAACGGACTTGATAGAACAAGGAACAGAATCATAAGGGACCGAGAACACTGAAAGGATAACAACGTCTAAGGACTAATCCACCCACCACACGAGATAAAACACCTCTTGGCACCTTCTAGACCTCATCTGAGTCACTAGATCGGCTAATTGAATCAAATCAGTATTTACGCGTAAATAGCTATTACTTATATCTAGCACAACCAGAGACCTAATACTTGGTCCGATCCCCGTACTCGCACCGTTTATTGTTTGGATTTGTGTTCAGTGTTGGTTTTGTGTTATTAGTGCTCTAAAGCGCTGATTTACATTTTACTACATTTCACGCTTGTTCAGATAGTCAGTGTTTCACCGTTAAGTTAATGGTGCAGCCGTGTATTACTGCAATTTCTCAGGTATACGACTGCGTGTCGCATTGGTTGGTATCATTGTGGATCACCCCGCAATGTGTAAGTTGTGCGGGTTCGCCGATCACAGCCATAAGGAGGCACCATGCATGAAATGCCACGTTTTGCGGGATGATATGTTTACAGATAAGTCCCTATGCAACGGTAAGATAGTCAGAGAAGCGCACAGAATCCTTTTAAATTTGACATAGACTATCGGCCCCAAACTGGGGAAGAACATCGTAAATTATGCTTTCAGTATCGGGATCTTTCGAGCGACCAGGAACACAATGAATTTTTCTCAAAGCACGGTGTGCGGTGGACCGAATTCGCACGCCTCACGTATTTCGATATTGTCAGATTCACCGTGGTGGATCCCATGCACAATTTGTTATTGGGTGACCTCTATGCACGAACATTTGACATTGAGCTGACCGCATTTCAAGGACTTGCAAAAACTCAATGGTACAAACAATGGATCCAGACGAATGCACTCCGGGCAGATACCAAGCGGAAGGACCAAGCGGAAGGACCGAGAGCTTCATCTCATTCATGATTTCTTGGAGAGCGTGAGTGTTGCTTGTCCCCACCAGATGATAGCCTTAATCCAATCAGTTCGAGGCTCCCTTGTGGGCCGGTCGTCTACCATTATGAGTCGGAGAGCCTGCTGGCAGGTCCTTGACTGCCGATGAATACAAATTTGCTGTCACCGGTCCGTGGGCGATCATTGTATGTACTTCTTCCTTTCAGTTCTCTGTTCTGATGACACAATCTTCAGGTGCCAATTGTCTGGGATAAATTCATTGAGGAGGCCGAGGAGGCATATCGTGTCGTGTTGAAGAAGTATGAAGCGGATAAGGTGGCATGGGATGAGGAAAAGCACCGCAGAGATTGGGCACGCAGCAAGGGTACACAAAAACAGACTGAAGAGCCAACCCCCCCCCCCCCCCACGGATGAAGAGGGAGGAGGATGAGAATTTCCTTGCTTTTGTGGCTGCGTTGAAAATTATGGTTGGCAGCTCGATTCGAATTGACAAAGTTGGCAGAGCCAGATCCCTTCTCCAACAATATCTCTTAGGCTTCACGGCAGTATGCTTTGTCTGCAATTATCATCAATCTATTACTAACATCCTCTAGCTGTACGGGACAGAAGAGATGAAGCCAAACCACCATTGGGCCGTACATATCCCAGACCAAATCCTAGATCATGGGCCCGTATACTCATTCTGGGCAGTCTTGTCAGAACGGCTCAACAAAATTCTTAAAAATCTTAACAGCAATAATTGGACGGGAGGTCAGCTGGAGGTATCGATGATGCGGGAATTCCATTGGAGCGCTGGTTTGAATGGGGTGGTAGGTTCAACGATCCATGTTCGTGGGTCGTACTCAATGACAGAGCCGAGTACAGATGAAGAAACTCCTCTCCGCCCCTGATTGCTGTCCACTGGAGCGCCAATTCATCGAATTATTGAGCGGGGATGGAGAAAGCGGTGAGGCATTGGGGACGACCCAAGATGCTGTCCGTGGCGGTATCAAATTCACTTTTTGACATGAAATGCTCCTGATGGTGTCGACAGAACAAACTCTGAGCCACGTCAAGGCTGGAACCATCACACAAAAAGCGGAGAAGCTTCCAGATGTTCTCCCCCGCAGCTTGGAGCGCTATTACAACAAAGTCGCACCTCAGGTTCACCAGCCCTTGGCAACTGATCCCCCACCTAACACATACCCTCTCTCATCTTACGCCGAGACCTACAACTTTGCGTTGCTTGATGGCCGTCGAATCACCCCGACTTCGCGTTCTCAGCGCAATAACACGGCGTGCAAGTGAGGATTGACAATAAGAGGTATGTAGGGGAGGTTCGCAGCATTTTTGTGCACAGGCAAAAAGGGGTTCAAGGCTCTGCGCACACGCTTCTGGCGGCAATTGCGTGGATGAAAGTTTCAACCTTCACCCCTCTCAACAATCCAACTTTTATTTGGGATAAATTGTGACGATTTCATGGCTGCTTCCTGTCCACATTGCTCACCATTGCCTAGTCCCGAGCTTGGAGTCGAAACGTGGGAGTTCAACACATTTGTTGATCCTCTTAGCGATCATCCTCCAATGATAATGCCGCTTGCGGATGTGCACTGCCAACTGTGCAGAGGGATGATTTCCCACACGGAACCCAAGATGTGGATGACAGTGATGATGGATCGGGTGCGTGTCCTGGGATGAACTAAAGGTTTCTCAATACTTATACAAAGTTGTTTCAGTTCCCAACATCACTCAACACCCATGAGTTCGGAGACATCACAGAGGATTCGGAAATTTGATTAAGGAGTGCTACGCCAACGAAGTAGTTGTGCGAACGAGTCAGGATATTCTGATGCCAATTGAAAGAAGTGGTCGTCAAAGAACGAAGAGTGTAATCAAATTACAACAACTATCAGATGGGATTGAATCAATCTTGGCCGGTCGCACCCACGTTTCTGAGACTCTCCTCTACCGCCTCGATACTATTGATGGTCTCGACGAGAGCGTTGAGATCGAATCCAGCCGGGTTCCCATAGGTACGCCAATCCACCAGAAGGACCTCATTCTCTGGGATGTGCTTACTCACCCCAAGCCATTCCCCTGATATTCCAAAATCCCACGGAGAGGTGTCAGGAATATGGTGCGAGGACCAGCCGCTTCCCCTGACGCAAATGTATTTAATGGTATTCTGTTCACACGTCGTTAGGGTGTCGAACCAGTACTTCTGAAGTGCATGGAAGAAACGGGATAACTGCCAAATATTACACAATGTCAGGTCGAAAGATTAAATGGCTCACCTCGTCCGAATGCCAGTCAGGGTTGAGGACTTCAAGAAATTCCAATTTGGCCTGGGCGGCTGGGGACGTGACTGATATTGCGGACAGGGCGACCATCCATTCGCACCCTCCACGTCTCAGGGCTCTCGCTGCTGTCCTCCTCCGGCCCTGAGACTTCATCGGACTCGTGATCTTGATTCAATATCTTTCCAAGAACATCTAGATTGAGGCCATACTTAGCGGCAAAGGCGCACAGAATCAATTTCTTTTAGTTATTTCCCCCTAGATATACACTTGTTGTCTGCGGAGCGTTGGATGAGTCCTGAGGAGCAACTGATTCCGAGGACGTGGGAGCCGCTCGCTCTTTACACGGGTTCTTCTTCTTCTTGCGAGCAGCTGTGAGACGCGTATCCAACTCCCCTTCAACCGGGGCCGAGGTGGCAGCAGATTGATTCATTTCGATCGAGGTCACACGAGCCTGCAGCACCGCATTCTCTTGCCTGAGCACCTCATTTTGCTCGATAATTCGGTTCTGCTGCAACGACATGTTCGCGAACATGGTGGCGAGGTCCGTAGCGGGAGGGGGATAAATGTGATCATATGGGGTTTGTAAAGGAGTACGCGAATTGTGTCCATGTACGTGACTTGTCGCGAGCAGGTTGAACGAGGCGGAATTCAAACGGGAGGTGCTGCACGTGATCCTGGGGGTTCGAGTGAGAAATGAGGATGGCCATAACAAGTACATGCGGTGGGGGACCGAGGCCAATGTGCTGGCGCGTCCAATGGTGCTGTGGGTAATGAGACGGGGTATCCAGGAATCGACTGGGAAGGAGATCGAAATTCAGGTCTTGTTCGGGTGGGCGTGTGGTAGAATATTCTTTATAGTATAGCTGAGGGTGAGGATCGTTGTTGGTGTTCATCCGAGGTGGTGGTAGAATGAGCAAGAGCCACAGAAAATTTCCAGGGTCATTGCAAAGCTTGATTTCTGGTCGGAGGTGCGGTGTTGATTAACAAAGCTTAAACAAGATGCGAAACAAATGAATTAAGAGATGGCGATACATTAAGAGCAGAGGGAAATTGACAAGAGTGTTGCAAGGGAGCGTATGAGGGCCTCGAAGTATAGAAAGACGAGCCAGGCTAGCCAGCGATGCATGGAGGTCGTTGTAGCCACCTACACTTGCCAGGTCTAGGTGGCCGTCGCACCGCCTCAAGGGACCTCGGCGCAGCATGTGTCTAGGCCCCTGGCAACCGGCAAGTCTAGGTAAAAATAGATCCCTACACGGAGTTAGACGGGGTATATCCATCGGCTAAATGCACCTCGACTTCGACGTGTCTAAGGGATGGTTGAACGCAGTGGATATTCAAGGTGCCAAGTCAGGTTCAACTTGAATTACAAAACACTAGGTGCGGGGCAACAAAGCAGAATCGAAGATCGAGAAGGACTTAGAATATATTGGAATGCCATCGTCTGAGTCAGTGAATATCCTCGAGTCCGATGAGAGGAGTATACAAGTCGCCGACTTCTAATAGGGGAAAAAAATGTGGTTGGGACATAATCCGTACCTTGCGGGGTGGTCCTTCCTGATGGCAAATTCTCATGAGTCGCAGGAGAGGATGCAGTGTTACTACTTAATGAAACTACATCGGAAACTCCAGGGTGATGTTCGCGAGGAACTGCATAGCTGCAGCACGGTACGTGTCATTTATGATGGTCGTGGGGATGAAAAAACTGTCAAGGAACATCATCATATTCGGTGTCTCCGTGGTGTATGTGGGCCAGTTAGGAACAGCCCTGCCGTTCGGGTTCAAATTCATCGCGAAATTGATCAGGTAGTCCATCAGCTCGCCGTCATCGTAAATGTTATGAATGTCAGAGGTGTGAAACTCAAATTGAGGGGAGTCAGCGTAGCACATCGCTCAACCAGTTATGGAACTCACGGAACCAAGGAAAGGTACAGATTTCTCCCGTCGACTCACTATGTAAGCAAGCGCCAAGTCAACTTCATAACTAGTGTATGAAATCAGTGACGTACAGAAAGCCCATTGATCTTGTTTCCCGGATACTGTACAAGCCTGTAGGGGAGCAACGGTCACGGTCACGATGGCCCCGTTGCATTGCCAATTTTTCGTCGGGTCACTGTCACGATTGAGGTCGTGAAAAATATCGTGACTTCTGGGTACAAAAATCCTAAAAATTTTACAGGTGTTACAAAGTGTCCAGAATCAAAAATAATTGTTAGTTCTTACATTTGAGAGGTGGATATGAGAATAGACTGCCTATACAAGCCCTGTGAATTGGGTAAAATATTATTTTGGTTGCCTTGTTCGGCAACGGTCACGATCACAGTGGGGGCTGTTGCCTGAAAAAAAGGCAACAGCCGTGTCACGGTCTGTGAACCATTGCTCCCCTACAGGCTGGTACAGTAGTGTTTGTTGGAAGAAACGCCGTGGAGCCTGAAAAACAATGTCTCCCTAAATTTCTGTCGTCTGTCATCATGTTCCTTGCACCGAAAACGACCAAGAGCCATACCTGGAAGGCAGCAATTTGTTTGTATTGCAAAGTGAGCTCGTTCAAGAAGCCAGTGTTAAAGGGTGAGCCATCGACCACATCGCTCGGATACAGGCTGTTTAAGGTCACGGCTTGAGCTGCAGCCAATTCGGGAAGCCAGTAGGTTTGAATCCATTGCATGAACTCTGCATCCGTGCTGGTGGGGGATATTATCAGCTAATCGAATATAAGAGCATTGTACATGCATTATGTTCATTGTGGACAAAGAGAAAATTGTCCCTTCGTTGTCGCAGTTACCTGGAAATATTATTCCTTCAGGGATACTCAGATTACAGCAATTTGCGGAACATAAGGCGCGGATCATTTTTTCTAAAAAAAGCACTTTTTCAGTAATGCCCCTCCAGAGGCTTCAATTCTTGTTCATTTGCCTCAAAACCATTCCCAATTGTTTTCTATTGCAATTCTACAGTGCTTAGGCCCCCTATATTCTCAATTGGGTGATTTGTTCCTGTTTATTGGTAAAAAGTGGAATTCTGGGGTATATACCATTCTATCACAGAACTGAGGAGAAGTGTGCCTCGGAAATCTGAAGGAAATCATCTTGGAAATATTCCACAGTGCTTAGGAGGGTTTAATTGGTGACTGGGCAAGAATAAACCAATAAACTGGCCCTGCCACTCTGAGGCTCAGTTTGTGCCAGTGATTTATGTTCCCAAAGGCTACAGGGAGGGTCCTTAACTATCCAGCACAATGTAATAAGCATATATGATGGCTATACGTAAATATGGGATGGCCCCAAGGACCCTATCTGATTGCAGAAGGTAATTAGTTCAAAACACCCTATCTTCACATAATTGACCACTTCATGATGGGAAAAATCATCGGGATATCCTAAGCACTGTAGAATTACAATAGAAAACGATTTGAAATGATTTCGAGGCATACAAACAAGAATTGAAGCTTCTGGAGGGGTATTACTGAAAAAGTGCTTTTTTTTGAAAAAATGATCCATGCCTTATGTTCCGCAAATTGCTGTAATGAAAGTTGAACTGGTGTTGACCGATAATAAATGGGATGTCTGCAATAAGTCCTTGCTGAACGAGGAGCTGCGGATTGTCGGACAAAAAGACGCTGTCTGCACGAGGCAGCCAAGCAAGGACCAAGGACTGAATAAGGGGACGAACTCAAACTTCCAAGGGACTGAGAATTCTGTTTGAAATACCTGGTAAGAGAAAAGTCCGGGCAATGTATTCTGTGCTGCCTTGAGGGTTGGATATGGGACAGTGCGTAGGCAGGCGAGTGTATCTGCAGCACCTGAGCATCCCGTCTGCTCCACGATTGTATCGTAATCTACAAAATATGAACATGGTTTGAAGGAGTTTCTCGAGGGCATACACTTTTGGCCGTTGTTGATAGACCCGATGGGAACTGAAGCGCTGGACTGCATGAACGCAGCCCAGAAAAGCCCTTCAGTGTTTCCGCCAGTGGCAAACTTTTGAAGAGAAACAGATATGGCGCCTGCAGATTTGCCCCAACTATGTATTCATCGATGAGCAAATCGAAGACAGAAGTCATGGCGTCACACACATAATGAGTTGTATCTCCCCTGAAGGCCGTGATGTATTTCTGGATCCAACAGAGAGCCTCGCACTCTAGAAAGAAGTCAGGGAACTGTACATTCCTCTGGAAGCAGCAAAACCAACGATCTTGAAGACCCAAATTGCCCACTCCGGCTGCCTTAATCTCCACACTGGCCAAGAACCCAAAAGCTATGGACGTGATAAGTATTTTCAACAGGCCTCATTATTGGAGAATTACTGACCCGAAACCCGGTAGTTCATCGAGACGTAGATCACGGGCTCCCCCAATGCAAGAGAGTGTTCAATGGTACTCCCATCAGATCTACTCCTGTTAGATGCTTTCAAATATTATGTCTTGAATCGACTCACGTAGCAGGACTATTAAATTCAAATCCACTGGCAAAGATCAACTATTCCAGTCATTCAGCTAACTCGAGCTCGAATTAGAGAATAAAAGGTGTGTACCACGACTACAGGGAGCTTGGATGTCGTGGTCGCTGCTGCGGGTTTGATGACATTGATTGTCAGGCCTGCAGAAAGAATCAACACTAGCTTAACCTGATGTTGTCATTCACTCACAATCTTCGGAATCGGGCAAGACAATTCCGTATACAGCATTGACAATGTCATCCAGAACATCTTGCAGCTGGGAAACCCAAGGGGCACATTAGCATGGAGAACAAAAAAGGCCCAGGGTCAGAAGATACGGGCAATACCACCCCTGCAAAACCTGGATCACACGGATGCACGTGCATGGCCAAACAGACCAAACCTTTCAACGATCCACATTCTGCACAGGCGCCCGGCACCCCGTGATTGCCCTTCAACTTGTAGATAGACGGGAAATTTGGGTGTATGTTGTGATTGCCCATGGTTAGCAAACAAGCTGGTGTCTCTCACCCGACGCGACTAAGCACGTCCAAGCGTGCTTGGTCCAAGCTCGCTTTGCACCCTGCTTTGACTCCCTTTCCGTACTTATACCGCCCACGAGCGTGGTGAAGACTCATCGTCTCACACTGTGCTTGCAGGTATTTAGAAATCTCGCGTCGCTCTATATATTTTTTACCCCACCCACCATCCCTATTCTGCTGCACTACATTCTATTTAGGCTTTTCCTTTCTCTACTCAGTAATTACACGTCCCTCGTGGCTTGGCTTGAGTCTGATCCCTGATCAGCACTCGAGAAGCTTTTTGGACCCCAATATAATTGTGCCCAAACACCTCGTCCCTTCCTGACTCAATATCCCCTCTCCCACTCTCTCTCTCCTCGACGTCCCGCGCAGAAGGCTAACCAGGCGGCTCCTCAATAACTCTAATACCACTCTGCTGTACTCTTGCCACATTCTGGGTGTGATTGGCTGCTTCTTTCGTGATGCCGGTATTTCTGACGACCTTTGCTTCCAGATACAGATGTTCGCTGTAAGGGATGTACATACAAGGGACCCCAGTCATCCTTTCCCCGGAAGTCAAATTTGGGGTTTCTTGTAACATGCACTAAATGTACCGAAAAAGAAGCAAGGAAGTGTGCAGATAAAAGCGCCGAACGCAATGGAGGGAAGGAGAATGTCATGATTTAGACGCTATCTAATCGTGACAACACCTTATCTAAGCGCCTAATCAAGCGCTCGTCTATTTAAACACCAAGGGAATGCTTGAGTCATCAGTGATCGGACAGCCAGGGATCGGGTTCCCACAGGAACATGCCGATGAAGCACGACGGATTGGTGATCGGACAGCTGACAGGTGTCATGCTGCGGACATGTGGAGTATGCATGGGCATTACTCAGAACACATGGCTTCAGGACGTTTCTTACTCAGAACACATGGTTCTGGCATGTTTATTACTCAGAACACATGGTTATGGTGCTTATTGCACATGGATGCCCTATTGTATATATTATTAGCACTAGCTACATAGCCACAGTTGAACAGTATAAGTAGTGTAGCTAGTCGCTTGTATTCCTTAGTCTTTTATTCCATCATTCTTCGAGCCTCACTCTTACCGAGCACCTCCAATCCGCATTGTGCGTCCATTGGGTGTTCTTGAGCCTTGAGCGTGACAGAGAACGAGGCCCCCAAATCTCTCCCGGGGAACCATCACAGTCCGACAGCGCAAACACTCAATACGCGTCTCACGCTGTCATGGACCGAATTCTCTGACCTTCTTGCAAAGCACAGCAAAGACACATTTGAGCTGGATGTGTTGATTAAACTACCCGATGGGGACGAGGATGATGCAGACGTCTTGGCCGATGATGGAGCCCAGATTGCAAGAAATGTTGCAAAGAGAGTGTGGGAGTGGATTGGATACCGATTTATGTGAGTGGAACATGCAACGATAGGCAGGGATAAAATTCAATCTTTTGACAGATACAAGAAGAAGGAGGCTAGTAGGGGATCTGAAAATGCATGCACCTACACATTCTTTTGTGCTCAAAACGACAAGGAGACGACGAAGGAAAAATTGAACCCTGATACCAAGGTGCGACGTGCACGCACAAAGATGGATCATTTCCCATGTCAAGGGTACCTCCGAATCACCGTTCGTGAAGACGATGACACAATTGGCATGTGACTTACCCACCATCGTGCTCACTGTCCCTATGTCGATATCTCGATACCCAAGGAGATAAAACAACTGATTGAGAGCATGAAGAACTCACCTGCATCTGCTGTACGTCAAAAGACTCACTGTTTTCAGTTCTTCTACTGACATGCAGTATCGGCAATAGATTTGGGATCATATTATGCGAGAGAATCCCTCGACTGAGCTTACACGGAAGCAAGTATATGCGGAGTGGGCCCACGTGAATGAATCTGTTTGGAAATTGGATTCCAACCAGATCAAGTCTGCAACAAAGCTTCTAGAGCGAGTTGAAGGGGAGAAAATCGAGATCATACCGATTGAGAAGCAGAGTGGGATTGACACTGTCACGTTCAGCTTTATCAATATCTTACGAGATTTTGGTGATCAGATTGAGGAGGTTGCGATGGATTCAACATGTAATTTGTTCATTTCTTAAAAATAGATGGAGCACTGACATGCACAATGCAGGGAAAACAAATGTGTTGGGGCATGAGCTCTATGCCATCGTTAGCGAAGCGAATGGGCAGGCTATACCCACCGGGTTTATGTTCCTCGGCTGTGATGCCTCTGCCGACACGGGAGAAAAGGAGCTCACGCTCCGCCACTTGATCCAACATGTCGACATCTACTGCAAACATATCATGTTCACAGGATCATACAAGGACACTGTCAAAATAAGTGGTTTCCGAGCTGAAATCCCACGAGCGAAGCATCAATTATGCTATATACACGCAATTTCGTACATTGAGAAGTGTCTCGCTGAGGATGGCCCACCGGCAGCCTACGACCCACGGGTAGCTCACCGTGTTTTTCGCTTCATTGATCCCACGTGGGCGCCAGGTGTGTCATCGGGTTGGCTCGAAGACCATGTAAGCGAGGAAGATGCGGAGATGGAAAGACCAGCGCCCGAAGATGGCCAACAATCGTCGGAGCAGGTGTGTGTACATACTATTGTCGATTTGAGCTCTCTAATTGGCAGTAAACAGGGAGATGAATTACCTCCAACAAACATGCCTCCCACCAGTTTTTATACTGAAGACGGGTGACTCACAAGTCCCTGTCTGGCCCAATCCACCGGCTACTACCAAGAGAGCTCTTCCAGCTTTTTGTCCCAAGGAGCATCGACAAGTTGTCCTCGAAAAATTCCGTATTCATTTTCATCAGCATCCGGAGATACCCATGGCAGATGAGAATGGCACATTCCTCTCTGCCAAGGAGATTCATTATGACGCGGTGCAAGATATGTACTGATACTGCTTCAAAAATGATTTAGCGCAGGTGTGGGCGTACATGTGGAACCAATGGTACACCCCAAAACAATGGTGTCTTTGGGCAAGAGCAGCTTGTGATGCCATTCCACGGCTCAAAACGACCATGATTGTTGAGAGTTTGTGGAAACATCTAAAGCATTGTGATCTAGCTCAATTTAATTGCCCCTGCCTGGACCTAGTAACACACCTCATCATCACAAATGTCTTTCCCCGGGTTTCTCGGACACTAGCATACGTTCGAGGGCAGCGTCGTATCGGACGCCCAAGGGAGCTGGCCACATGGCAGGTCGACATCAAGGCCATGTGGCTAGATATGAGCCACAGTGATGATCACCGACTAATGGAGAAACAGCTCAAGGTCCTTAGATCAGCGCGGAAGACAAAAGGCCGCACGGAACGGTTGGAATTATTGGAAGCAGAAGAAGGCCGAGAACGTGGCACTTACCATACAGACATCGAACGATGGACGTGTAACTGTCCCTCGTTTGCGCCGAATCGGTTCCTAATCTGCAAACACCTTGTTCGGGAGGCAAATAAACGTCTCAAGGATTCACCCCTCACAAGTCTACAATTTTTCCTTGATTTGTGTCGTCACCATCACCCCCCCATTCTACCACATTCCGGGGATTCACACAGATGATCCAGAGTCAACTCCCAGTGGTGACAAGGAGGAAGAAGTACGAATACTTGCTTTGGGAAGAGCAAGCACAAGTTCTCACCTTACTCTCCCACCCCTGAGGCCAGATTCTGAGGCATCCAGCGCAGAAGAACCATCAGGCGATGTTGAGGCCAACGGCGAGGGACCATCAGTCCCACGAGCAATCAATGACACTGCCGGTGATGCCATGGATTCAGAGACCGAGACCGAGAACGCACCGTGCCGGGTGAGCTTTCGCAGATTCTCGTCAATGTTCTTGGACTGAAAATTGCCTTCAGGTGCGATACCAACCCACGAGAATTGCACATTTGAAACACTGCTTCGAGGAATTGTTGGAAGTAGCTGAAAACCTCAAAGACATTCAGCCACAGATGGCTACAAGATTAGATCATCTGTTCCAGCCCATTGAAAACGCAGCAAACAAGATACGAGCACACAAGCGCCGCCGGACCAATCCTCGCACTTGGAAGGATAGCACTCAGAATACAATGTTTGTTGATTGATTAGAAAAAAGTAGACCAGTTTTAAAGTATGAGTTGTATCGAAGCCGTAAATGAATGGGTGCAAGAAGGCGTCGACGACGTTGGAAAGGCGCGAGGCTTGGTTTGTTTGGCCGTGCATGTGGTCCACGTGACCCAGGTTTTGCAGGGGTGGTATTGCTGGTATCGGGTCAGAAGCAAACCACACCAGCCAGAAATGGTAACTCAAAGTCAAAGGCCTGTTGGGGATAGGCGAGGCCCATGGCGGTAGCGTCAAACAAGCCGTTGTAAGGGCAGATCATTTCTGGCATCACAAAAACCGGGAAAGAATTGCCAGGCTTTGCATACCCTTGTAAACGTCCCAACCTGGAAAATCCATTATAAAGCATCACCAAGCATATGAGATTCCGCATGCAAATAGATCGAACCTCGGATATTACAAACTCACCAGCTTGGTGGTGTTTACCAAACACCACCAAGCTGGTGAGGGTCTACCTACCCTTGCATACCTTTATCATGCATTGTCTCAATGCTGTATACTACCCTCGGCCACACCCATTGCCGTCCAAATCATTTCAGAATCGCACGCATGAGAAAAAGATGTTATTGAGCTACATAAAAACAAATGAGATCTAGTCAAACGACGCTTGTGATGCCAGCCCAGAGACCAGGTAACAAGATAGACGGAGAAGAAAAAAGACAACAAATAGGTTGATGGAGCCGGAAGAAGTCCCTGATAGAATCACTTGAGAAGTAACATAACACTTGAGGGGAAACAAAGAACAAGCCTGACTTGAGGAAGGAGATGAGGTGAGGTGAGGTACTTGGAGCGACGTTGAATCCAGATACACATTGAGCAGATTGGTTGATGGTTCTGGCCTTCGTGACACAAGATCATTGTTGATTACTAATTTAGAGTGCGACGAGAATGCGAGGGTGTTCTTAGAGGACTGGACCAACGCATTGGGGCAGTTGAGGGAGAAATGCGGCTGAATGACGAGAAGGGCCGCCATATTCAGGTAAAACTTGACGGATGGAATCCTTCACAGCTTGCGGTAAAGGGAGGATGGATGGTGCTGTGCGATACAAAATTTTGAAACCGGCTTTGTGCATCTTGATCACCGATAGCAATGTTAACGTGCAAATGGTGAAGGTCCGGGTAAATACTTGAGGAGGGTTGAGGAGACGAGCAGGCATAGCAATGCAAGTTGATGGGCCTGAAGCCTTGAAGACGCAAGAAGGTCGACGCGGCTGGCAATGACTTGGATAGCACTGGGGGCCAGCTGGGTATGGGCCATCCAGGTAGAAGTCAAAGTTGGGTGGCGGCCATGATGTGCAACAGAATCGTTGCTGAAGGAGAAAAACGGGGGAGAAGAGAAGTGTAAGGCGGCCAGAGAGAGTGGTGGGAAGAGGGAAGGAGCGCCATCACTATCCACCAAATCCATCAACTAATCATGTGGCGAAATTGATACACACGGACCACTGCCTGATGTCAGCTGTCTGCAACATTCCAAGGCCGCCCGTGTTTGAGGGATCCAGAGGAGAAGAGGGAGAAGTCAAAGGGCGATCTAATTTCAAGGAAGAGAATCATTCAACGCGGAAGTCTGATTTGGACTCGGATGAACACTCAACTCGCTAATAAGACCCCCCTTGATATCGGTGCTGAGGTCAATGTCTGGTCAATATATATTCTGAGGATGAATTAAACGACTTTAGCAAGTATCTAGGGCATCATAAGGCATCATGAACATCAATCCATATTTTTCTTGTGCTGTATTCTACTTGTATGCTCAGTGTCAGCCAAACATACCAACATCATGTTAGTGAAAGGCCAATCCAATGCCGAGCTGATACTACCTCGCAAACCTCCACCAAGCTGGTCTGAGGTTTGCAAGGGTTGGTGATGGGTTTGCCAAGGTAGGTAAATCGCCGCCTGCTTGGCACGTGCTTTTTGATATCACCTGGCATCACCAGAATCTCCCACTTTTGGTGATGGGGAGGTTGAATTGGAAATCCCCAACACTGGGGACAATGATTGTTTAAGACTGAAGGAGGATAAACAGGCTGGCTTACGGCAGTTGAGCGAAGGGAATGCCCAGGAAGCTCTGGGTGTTTGGAGACCCCACAATACCTGTGAATATCCCAGCACTGATGGCAACCGTTGGCATGGCCAGGGCCACTTCCACCGCTGCGCAAGCTCGAAACACCAGAGCCAGAGTTCCGAATGTGCACCAGGACATCCCAGATGGATCTCAGGAGGGAGCACGACCACAGGCAACTGGGAGGTATCTAACCGCGGAACTATTATTTGGTTGCTGGTGGACATTATATAGTGCAAAAGGATGCCTATCATAATCCCGTTATCAATACAACCTTCACTTTCAGTTAAGCAACATAATCCGTTACATACCAAGGATCCTGTCCAACACCGTTGCATCTGAAACAGTGGCAGTCTGCCTCATCATGTGTCCTCTGCGATTTGTTGCATATTTGTGATTCTGCTCATGAAACCTGGACCAATATGAGCGAAACTTAATAGAACGCATGCATGTTCAAGACACCACCTTGATCTAGACAGCTATCCAGCGCCACATTGCAGTCTCGTAAGAACACATTGTTTTCAGTGTGCCGGAGGCCTTGTCTGACTCCCCAGTCGCTTCTTGGTGCGCATCCACAAAGACATAAATTTCTTGAGGCTCAGTACCGAAAATGGAAGGTCCAAATGCCGGCATTGAGCTACGGTGCGTCGGGAGAAAGTAGCTGCACATTGCGCTCTGTCTCTGGAGTGGATGGAGAGAGGGTGAAAGCCCCAAGGACTTTCTGGTGCAATGTGAGGATCATGGGATGCGCAATAATACCCGAGACAGCTAGGAGACGCTAGGAGATGTGCCGTCAGGATTCATTTCCGTAGGAGTCTACCACAAGCTTACCTATTAACCATATATTAAACGGCAAAACAGCAAAATAGATGGATAGGGACTGTACCATTCTACGCCAGCACAAACTGAAGCATAGCATGAATGAGGGCAGCTCACATTCCGTGCAGTAAATGGAGAGAGGCAAATTGAGGTGGTACATGCCATTCTGGGTCAGCACATGGACAGAGGCATGGCACAAATGGGCGGTACGTCCGGCAGGTTCCGAAAGGGGACTAGCCGAGAAATACATTATCCTGAGTCTAATCCATTCAGCAGATGGACAAAGGCATGCCACACATTAGGGTGGCCCAGGTACCATTCTGTGTCAGCACAGGGACAGAGACATGGCTTGAATGATGTGGTAAGCAAACATGGCATGAATCAGAAAATCAGAATAAGGGCAGCTCCCATTCATGCAGTGCCTTGAGGAATAAGGTATTGGGGGAATTCTTCGTGGGCGAAGGACAAACAGAAAGACAGAACGGTTCGTAGCCAGATGAATGACGGACGGAATGATCTCAGAAACAATATAGAACCAGCATAAATATAATTTGTGAGGTTCTTGAACCCACCCGAGAGTGTTCGATGGCTGGGTGGACCCTAAGCCTGAATAGGGGTGTAAGAACATTGCTGAGCAGTGCTTGAAGGGTGGTCTACGACTCACTTAGTAGGCCAACTTGAAGTAAGAGTCGGTGCATGTAATGACAAAGCTCCCAGATAGATAGACAACATCCAGGGAAGGCATTGTAAATCAGACATTGTCCTCGACTGCTCCATGACCGGGCAAGAAAAAATGCAGTTGGAGAGACTCCGTCAAGGACAAATGCTGGAGATGCTTACATACTATCGCCGACTGCCTTCCGAGCCATTTGGCCCTTAGACGACTTCACACACTCGTTAGTATATTGGAAGACATGTTGAGGCGCACCTGAGTACAAAGTTCTGCTGGTGTTGCCATCAAGCGGTGCCAGCTTTCGGGGCTGCGGAGGTGGCAGAACACTGCTTTTCTTATTTTGGCTTAGCACAACCCGCCTTGTTCTTCGCGAACTCTCCACCTCTCGACGCTGTCCAGGACTCATTCTACTCGGAATGTGTCTGGCTACACCCCTGGGTCAAATGCAACCCACTGGCCCTCTCCCTGCCATGTGCTCGCCCCGGCCGTATCAGATTCCAGCGTGGTGGTAGGACTGCGAAACTTGGTATGGGCAGTCAAGGTATTCCCTCGATGGCTGCAGAATGTTTTTATCAATTTTATTTCTCGGTGTTCCCACACCTGGCTCGGATCCCCGTTTGCGCCGTTCTTGGACTTGCCGCAGCAAAATATTCGCCGGGCCATCAAATCTTCACCGAATCCCGAGGTCCCAGGCATATTTCATCCATACGATCATAGACTACATTCCAGCACACCACAACCCTCACCATGGTACTTGTTGCCCTTCAGGCAGCAAAAAACTCTCGAGGTGGCTCGATAGGTGGTCGCCGATAGTAAGCCAAGCCGATCGGAGTTATTCGGCATATTGATTTGTTCATGTAGAAAAACAAAACAAGAGTTCCCTTTGCTGATTTCCGATCACTAGCTTACAGCCGTTTGCATAATTGATGACAGTAGCCGAGAAAAAGAAAGAAAGAAGAGTTTTGATGCCGGACCTTGTTTTGCTCATTTTTCCTTCATTTCTTGTCCGATTAGGCTGAAAATAGGAGGGATTGAGAGGGTTTTCTAAGGCCTTCACAACCATACCATACTCACCACCCAATTCACAGATTCAAGCTTGATGATTTTTCCCTTGTAATCAATGAATTTAATGGATGTCCAATTTTATAATACACCTATATCCCTCATTTCTCGATGAAATTACATGTGGGTGGGTGTGTTCGAAAGCCCTAATTTGCCACCGGATGTTTTGCCATTATACAAATAAAGGTGACTCACTGATCGCGCACAATGGTGAATTTACCTGAATCTGTTTATACTCCCAACATAATCACACATTACACCGGAGGATGATGGCCAATGACGGTCCAAAAGCAAATAGAAGATTCAGGTGAATTGGGGTTTTAATCCGCTCCCAGTTTCTTGTAATTCTATTGAGAAATGAAGGAGATATGTGGGTTATAAAATTGGACATCCATCAAATCCATTGATTACAAGGGAAAAACCATCGAACTTGAATCTGTGAATTGGGAGGTGAGTATGGTATTGTTATAAAGGCCCTGAGAAACGCTCTTGATCCCCTCTATTCTCAGCCTAATCAGACCAGAAATGAAGGAGAAATGAGCAAAACAAGGTCCGGCATTAAAACTCTTCTTTCTTTTTTTTTCTCAGCTACTGTCATCGATTCTGCAAACGGCTGTAAGAGGCAGGGTTAAAAATCGGGGATTGGCTTTCATCAATATTAAATCTGGCTAAGGATCCAGTGAAACTTGGATTCAATCGTGAATCAATTATAGGCTGCATTGTGATGACAAGATTCCCCGGATCTGCTGCTACCGCACCTCTGGCAAACTTCCTAAAGGTACATTCAAAGGCCAAGCTCTGTGAAAAGTTTTCGTGCCTGAGAGAAAGAGTTCAGACGGTTGGCGATAATTTTTGATCCTGTGGTTGAAAGATAATTGCCAGTGAAGTTTGTACAACCTGTCATTGGCAAGTTGAACCTGAATCGTAAGTATATACAGTACAAGAGCGCGCCGGGGCTCTCCGCACCCCGGCACTTCGCCTGGGTTGTGGTGGACCTACGTGTCCGCATCCTCGGGCGCCAAATCCTCGCTGATTGCCTGTCGGATCCGGAGTTTAAAGGCTTCAGACGGACAACTTTATTTTATAAAGAAGAGAATATGATTCTTGTCCAGTCCGAAAGATCAGCGTACACTAGTACGAACTCCGTTAAAGTTTAGACCGATAATTAGACATGATGTCTTCGGCAATGATCTTCGCCCTCCTATCCATAAATCTGGCAACATCATGACTCTCCAAAACAATACTGAGTGGACCACCAAGTCCTGCGAAGACCTTGGACGCGTCATTGGAAAATATCCAGTCACGCCCCATTACGACCCAAAACTGGGCATAGCGCCCCTGCTCAATTCGCTTGTTGGACAAATAGCGAAACGGGACTGCAGGCAAAACCCAGGGGATGTGCCTGCGAATATCGTCGTGGAATTGAGAAAGGCGTCGAGGGGTATAGCTCTGAGCGCTCGCGTGCACAATGTGAGCGCTCCCATGCATCACGTGAAGCAGGATGAGATTCGCAGCCAGGTCGACAGGAATCTCGTCCACAATATTGGAGCCCGTCAAGTTGTGAGGAGAGACGTGGACGACGCCAGAATCCGGGGCCTCCATATATGTGCGGATATACGTCGACACGGGGCAAGAGCCTGGAGGGCCGTAAAACGGGTATGGTTGGGAAATGGCAGGTCCGAGGTTTGTCGGACGGACAATGAGTAATGGGAGCTCCGGGTGTCTGGAGAGCAGGAGGCGCTCTGTGAGGTGCTTGGCAAACGCATACGGCCACGGAAAGTTCATGATTTCGTCCGAGATTGAACCTTTATCCAAAATCTCGGCAAGTTGGCTCTCCGCGTCACCCATCTCGTAGATCTTCTCTTCGACAACACCATCTGGGAGAAACGAATTTGCATATGCAGTGGAGATGTGGACAAAACGAGAAAGGCCTGTGAATTTCGAGGCCATCTGTGCCAGCTCGAGGGCCGGGATACAGTTATCGTAGACGCTCTTCCCCAGCGAATCGGTTAAACTGATATTTCCAGCGCTGTGGATGATGAGCGTGACGCAACGGGCCATCTCGCTGAGAACAGAGGGATCGATACCATAATCTCTCTTCGTGATGTCCCCCACTACGAATTGAATTTTCTCCGTAGCCAGTATGGGGTCAATCTGGAAGGGCATGGTTTCGGTCCAACGATGTCTCGCTCGGGCAGCCGGGCGGGCATTTTCCGATCCAATGGCAAAAATCCCTCATTGGCCTAAAACATGTACTTTACAGTGTGCTTTTATGTACCGTGGATACCCCAAAAATCAAATATGGTTGATTTGGCACCTGATTGATGTTCTTTTCAGACACCTTTCTTACATGGTGAATAAGATAGAAATCAATCAAGTCGAAAAGGCCTATGAATTCTGGTTGTGTCTGTAATCCTTTCTTACTTCATTGAATCTCGCTAAATCAATCAAGATATATTAGACTACAAATACACATTCTTTCCATAGGTCTTTTAAGCGACCTTAAAAGGTTCCCATCCTGGGTGTGAGGAGTGGCAAGTGATGCCGAGCAGTGCCTTGATGGAGCCGTGAAAGCCGAGGCAAGGAGCCGTGCCCATGTGACAGCACAGCCATCCTGCTCGGACTGATCTCAGCCGGGCCCGCTGTCATGCATACTCCCACCCCACGCCCTTCCCACGCCACACAGCCACCTATCCCACCCAAACCCAACATCATGCAACTGCCCGCCCCAGGCCCTTCTCACGCTGTGCATGGCACTGCCTCTCAGGACCACAGCGCGCTGCCTTCGGGGACATGCTACCATCCCTGCATGTCCCCTTTGTCTGCACAGGATCCCACCGGCACGTTGCCTTTGTCGGCACACAACCCAAACAACCCCACCCACACGTTGCCTTTGCCAGCATACATTAATCCACGAACATCACCTTTGTCAACACACAGTCCCACCTGCACGTCACCTTTGTCAACACCCAACCCTACCTGCACGTCGTCTGTGCCCCGCCTTTGCCAGGTACCGCCCCAGCCATATGCAGATATGCAGACACCGGCTTTGTCCTTGGCATGACCCGCCATCACCCCCTTTCCTTTGTGTGCCTGCAGGGGTTTGATAACCCTGCCCAATCCTGAGCCCAATCCCAAAGCCGACCTCTTTGTCGGCCCCGCTGATAAGCATGGAAAATGACCAGACTTGAAATCTATCAATTTCAATGTTCTTGTTCTACTTGCTGAAGTAGAACAATGCTTATTTATTACTTGGCCCACAATGAGAGCCATAGTGAGGTCCGGACTGTTGGCTAAAGGCACTTCACAAGAGATTACATTGTATAGACTTGCCTGGTCACCGATACCACGAGGGTCAACGGCCAGGTGGGCTACAATAGAATTTCACGTAATTCCATGTTCAACCATTCGATCGAATTGGGACATTTGGAAAGTGTCATATATCAAGGACATAACACATACCATCCATCTAGACTGTGAATTCATAAGGGATCCAGATTGCAGGTCAAATCAAATCGGCAGAGTTGTTGGTGCAGTTGCAAGCACAAGTTCGACATTTGTGACATATTAAGTCACTGTAACTTTAATCACACAAGCCTGGATGCCTTGGAGAGTTCAGGAATCGTTCAGGGACATTCAGTAACACTATCAGGATCAATACCTGCTGTGTATTTACGCGTAAATCATCAAAAGATTGTATTTACATGTAAATCAAAGTCCAACCATTCGGTTGAATTAGGGCACCATGGGAATAGTTGGGTGACAAAGGTGTCATCAGGTAGAGATGCAGGACAGCCAGTCTATCTATAAGGCTAAGCTGGTTGGCCCGGACAATCTCTACTACAATTTATCCGGACACGCTATACTTGGCACGTCTAAAGATAACAAGTCCATCAAGATATGATGGCAACACCTTAAAACAGAAAGATAGACGCACAGCTCTCGGGATAGAGCACTTATTTAACCGTTTAACCGGATCTTTTGATGCATGTACCTTTAAATAGCCAGGTCCGTTTATCCGTTGTAGTATTTATTTATTTTATCATGTGATGTATAATTCCTGTATAAATACTGGCAGGTTTCTAGTGGAAAGCCAGTGAATTCACCCCTTCTTGCTAGACGTACTCAGCTTAGCTGGTATTGTCGCTTGGGAAGCCTTGGATTCATTCGGAGTACCATTGGGAACTTGTTAGTTCTTTCTGTTATTCTTGGTCAAATATATTTGTTGGTTGTTGGATCTATGTGCGCATAAAGAATCTTAAGGAAACAGAATCGTATCGGGTCGTATCGGTTTCATATCGGGTCGTATCGGGTCATATTGGGTTTCATAAGGATTTAGGAAAAGCACACGGATTGGTACACAGAACACAGATTTATAGCCGAGAACATTGAAGGAGCACAAGTCTTGAGTCTATTGACGACCAAGCACTACCCCACACCACCCCATCGATATAAAACCACTCTCTGCTTCGTCTAGACCTCATTAGAGTCTCTGGATCGGCTATTGGAGCGTTCTCAGTATTTACGTGTAAATAGCTATTACCAGATCTAGTTCAAATATCAACCTAATACTTGGTTGGAACCCCGTACTCGCACCACTCGATTGTTTGGATTAGTGTTTAGTGTTGGTTTAGTGTTTGTTAGTGCTCAGGCATTGATAGACATTTTACTACATTTCACATCTGTTCAGGTAGTCAGTGTTTCATCTGGAGCCCACCGCGAGGGGTTCGTTTGAACTATTTCGAAGAAATAGTTATTGGCTGCGTTGTATTGAATTCCCGAACGATTCAATTGCGCATTTCTAGACCTTGAAACAGTCTATGAACAGAGTTATACCACTTTGTTTTCTTTTGAAAGCACTGTGAAGGACTTTCACGAAAGTGGAAGTCTCTGTTGTTGAGCCTTTTGCTCCACAGAACCCTAGAAAAATACCGCTTTGTTCTCCACTTTGGAAACATTGCGAAGGGCTTCCTTTGAAGTCTCTGTTGTTGAGCCTCTTGCTCCACAGAAACCGAAACATTTACCCTTGAATTACGCGTAAATACGCGAAATTCATATTTGATATTATGGGGACTCAAGGAGGGGTTCCAGGAGGAGGAGGAGGAGCACTGGCAAACTTAGCAGCTGCCCCAAATCACCAGAATGTGCCGACCACAGGCCATTTCAAAATTCCATACCCTTGGCATGACAATGCTCCGAGTTTCACTTCAGATAACTATGAGGAACTTAGGGACTTTGTGGACCAAGTCCGCCAGATCTTGAATTTGGCTGGCATAACTGATGAACAGCTCAAGAAAGAGCATTTCGTCGGTTATGTGCCATGGTCAAAGAAGCAGGCCTGGAAAAGCTTAACATCCTTCTCAGCTCCTTCTACTTTCGATGACTTCTTGAAAGAAATTTACAAGAGTTATCCTGAGATTGAAGCAGACAAGATCGGGTCCATGGGTACATTGGTTCAAATCTGCAAGCGGTACAAAGGGGTAGCTATGTCAGAGGAGGGCAAATTGAGACGCTTTGGTGTGGATTTCCAGACCGAAATGTTGAAACTGCTGCAACCTCCAGTGCAGATCACGAACAAGCAGTCGGTTAAATTGTATTTGGCTACCTTAGATGAATCGTTTGCAAATAATTTGAGGTTGACCATCAGTTCTACCAGACTATTGAAGGCTCAGATTCTTGGATTAAATCCGGCTCCACTACGTAGAGGAGACCCAATAGAATTCAAAGACCTAGTCATCATGGCAGAGCAAATGGCAGCCACGGAGGATCTATCTTCGGATATTTTTCTGGTACCTGAGGTTGGCCGTAATGTCAACTTCCCTACTGCAAAAATGAAAGAGAAAGATGAACGGTTCGACGACATTATCAGGGTAATTGCCAGTATCAAGGACCAGATGCAATTGCACCAGAAACAAGTACAGTCTCTTCAGGTCGAGTCAATGAACCGCCATGAGGAGATTTTACAAGTTTTCAACCAGGGCATGGGCTCAAATGGCCATTCGGGTAATTTGGCCAGTGATAGACAGTCTGAATGCTTTTATTGCGATCAGACTGGTCATTTTTCTCGTGAATGCCCATACAAGGAGGAAGCCTTGACCAAAGGCTTGGTCATCATTGAGGACGGGAAAATCAAGCTTGGGGATGGCAATTGGATACCATTTGGGCCTGGAAGTCAACGTTGGAAAGTGGATAACTACTGGCGCAATAAGTCTATTGATCAGAACAATGATTATCAGCCTGCCATGTCTCAATCCTACGCTGATGATGATGAAAGACAACCAGATCCATATGACCAGGCATTGGATGAAATCTTGACACTCAAGGTACGGCTCGCAAGGGCTGTAAATCAGGCTCAATCAACTTTCATGAATGTCCCACAGGTGGTTCAACCCACTTTTGTTCCACAGCCAGTACAGGTCAGCCCCAACTGCAAAGAATCGATTTGAATCAAACTTTTCAGTCGCTTTTGGCAAGGGTTCAAGCGGGAGAAATCCTACTTCAGCAAGGGCAGATTTGAATTGGGATTGGAGAGAGAAGACAGCAAGGGCTGTTGAAAGGAAAGCAGTGATAAAGTAGTTCACTTGTCAGAGATCACAAAATGAAGAGGGCCAAAGAGGGCTGATAGGTGAAATGAATGAAAACAATGGTGCAGTCCAGCCAACTGATTTTCGCGTAAATTGCGTAAATTGTCAAAGGGATGTTGAAAAAAATGGTAGTTCAATCCTGTGGTGCAAGGAAAGCCAGTTGATGGCCTGGATGAATCTGGTTAATGGCTCTGAACGATTCTGAGCACTTGGCTGTGTCTAACCGACACATCAGGTCGCTTACATGTGATATGGCAATGTGTACTGGGGACAACAAATATTAATTAATTAAACACCCCAGTCCTCACTTGTCGAAGCAAATCAAACATGCTATTGATTCAAATTCACTCAAAGCCAGAAATGAGACTTTCGAACTGGCAAGGCAGTGCTTACCTCGGCTAAAATATGCGGTGCTGGAGGACTGGGAATTTTCTTGAACACACAATAAACCAGAAAGTGATGAAGTCTGGTCTGCAGTTCAGATTGAATTCCTGGACTCTGCAAATGTACGCAGGCCAGGGATGCGAGCAGCCATGGTTCCTGATGGGTCTATAACCAAAAGATGTTGGCTAGATGATGTTTGATGCCCTGAATGACCTCTCATTCCCTGGGAAATTTGTGCCAAGTGCGAATTTGCAAGCAAGGTGTATTGAACTATCATATCCGTTGGAACTGGTATGAGTTACAAATTACGCGTAAAAATACGTGGAAACTACACTCACCAAATCTCTGGGATAGTCTTCAATTGGACAGGACAGTTCATGTTCCATAGAGAGGGATGAATCGTTTGAGCGATGCTGAATGATGATATGTGGGCCTTGGAATATTTCTGGCTTGTATTGAACTACAAGTTAAAAATGTGACATCTAAGCTGAAATTTATTGCCGCTGGTATAACTGGGGCAGTTAAAATTTTTGTTTGGGGGAGAGGGTACTCACCATGGAATATATTCAGCATTGGGACCAAAGATGTTGCCGAAATCTTGTAATTGAAACTCGGATGGATTTACGCGGAAATTGCAGTTCAAATCTGAGGACCTGTTCTTGCCTGGGACATGATTTATTGCAGTCATGGAAACAAAACTTGGGATCATGGTTACAATTATGATCGGATGTATGATGGGCTGGAGCTTTCATTATGCTTTCTGGAGAAGACTGGGTCGGAATTTCCGGACTCCGGGCTGACCAACAAATTTTGGCTTGAACTAGGGCATACTGGCTAATGTTGAAGTCAATATCACAGTAGAATAATGCTGTGCTATTTTCTTCAACAGTTCTGAGGTAGAAATAATATGGGACGTGTGAATTGGACTTGGGCGCGACGAGCCAGAAACTTTGACAGCGGCAATCAATTTCGATCATGATCGACTGAACTTAGTTACCGCTTTCGGAAAAATATTGATCAATGTTATATTTGGGGACCGAGACCTTGCCGCCCCATAACCACGGTTGGCAAATGAATTCAAAGTCTAGAAAAGAGCACTGTTGACCGGGGACGGTCAAAATTTATGTTTGGGGGAGATGATAAGCATGGAAAATGACCAGACTTGAAATCTATCAATTTCAATGTTCTTGTTCTACTTGCTGAAGTAGAACAATGCTTATTTATTACTTGGCCCACAATGAGAGCCATAGTGAGGTCCGGACTGTTGGCTAAAGGCACTTCACAAGAGATTACATTGTATAGACTTGCCTGGTCACCGATACCACGAGGGTCAACGGCCAGGTGGGCTACAATAGAATTTCACGTAATTCCATGTTCAACCATTCGATCGAATTGGGACATTTGGAAAGTGTCATATATCAAGGACATAACACATACCATCCATCTAGACTGTGAATTCATAAGGGATCCAGATTGCAGGTCAAATCAAATCGGCAGAGTTGTTGGTGCAGTTGCAAGCACAAGTTCGACATTTGTGACATATTAAGTCACTGTAACTTTAATCACACAAGCCTGGATGCCTTGGAGAGTTCAGGAATCGTTCAGGGACATTCAGTAACACTATCAGGATCAATACCTGCTGTGTATTTACGCGTAAATCATCAAAAGATTGTATTTACATGTAAATCAAAGTCCAACCATTCGGTTGAATTAGGGCACCATGGGAATAGTTGGGTGACAAAGGTGTCATCAGGTAGAGATGCAGGACAGCCAGTCTATCTATAAGGCTAAGCTGGTTGGCCCGGACAATCTCTACTACAATTTATCCGGACACGCTATACTTGGCACGTCTAAAGATAACAAGTCCATCAAGATATGATGGCAACACCTTAAAACAGAAAGATAGACGCACAGCTCTCGGGATAGAGCACTTATTTAACCGTTTAACCGGATCTTTTGATGCATGTACCTTTAAATAGCCAGGTCCGTTTATCCGTTGTAGTATTTATTTATTTTATCATGTGATGTATAATTCCTGTATAAATACTGGCAGGTTTCTAGTGGAAAGCCAGTGAATTCACCCCTTCTTGCTAGACGTACTCAGCTTAGCTGGTATTGTCGCTTGGGAAGCCTTGGATTCATTCGGAGTACCATTGGGAACTTGTTAGTTCTTTCTGTTATTCTTGGTCAAATATATTTGTTGGTTGTTGGATCTATGTGCGCATAAAGAATCTTAAGGAAACAGAATCGTATCGGGTCGTATCGGTTTCATATCGGGTCGTATCGGGTCATATTGGGTTTCATAAGGATTTAGGAAAAGCACACGGATTGGTACACAGAACACAGATTTATAGCCGAGAACATTGAAGGAGCACAAGTCTTGAGTCTATTGACGACCAAGCACTACCCCACACCACCCCATCGATATAAAACCACTCTCTGCTTCGTCTAGACCTCATTAGAGTCTCTGGATCGGCTATTGGAGCGTTCTCAGTATTTACGTGTAAATAGCTATTACCAGATCTAGTTCAAATATCAACCTAATACTTGGTTGGAACCCCGTACTCGCACCACTCGATTGTTTGGATTAGTGTTTAGTGTTGGTTTAGTGTTTGTTAGTGCTCAGGCATTGATAGACATTTTACTACATTTCACATCTGTTCAGGTAGTCAGTGTTTCACCGCCCCTCAATTGATCCTGGTAGCAGCGTTTGCAAGATTCAGATGGATCTCAAAACTGAATTCAAACAGCGCAGTAAAATTCATGTGTTCTTCCTACTCTATCATTGCCAGTTCAACCGGGAATCAGAATCTGCATGGTCAAAATTCAACGCTGATTTATTTGCAAAGTGACAGGGTTTATAAGGATTCCGAAGTTCCTGATTTATTTCATGGCAGAATACCTTCTGGCCAATTTATTGGTTGGGTTCTTGTGATTTCATGTGTATGGCAGTGAATGGGTGGAGATTTGATGATCCCATCTTTCAGCAGCAGTCCCTCGGCGCGTGAATTTACACGGTGAATACAGGGCATTTTGAAGCAAAACCAAAGGTGAAAGTTGTTTGTCTACCGTCCAGGCATTTTCTCCTCCATTTTGAGACTGATCCGACCCGGAACGTGTACACCGCGACGCGATGAAAGCTATCAATCCTCAAGGGACGGGAAATCATACGATCAGTGTCCGATTTTTCATGCTATGAGATCATGGTCAGTGGCAAATCTGCTGCATTCAATATTCAAGCATGCCTCCGGGCAACATGTTCACCATTTTTCGTGCGGATTGGATGGGGATTGGGTCTGAACTGTCGCGGCAGATACCGGATCAGTGATCTCATCAGCACGTAAGTGCTCGGGGCGTTCACAACAAGCTTAATATCTATCCAAATGTTCCCAAACTGCAGTTGATGCAATAAAGACCCATATTGAATATTTTGAAGTACCCAAAGTGGCCCTACGTACTTCAGTTCCTTGGGCAAAATTCAAATCAAGATTTCACGACTAATATTGAGGTTTGATATAAAATATTGCTTTCACCCAGTGATTTTGATACCCAGACATGCACCTTATTAAACAATGAATTTAGCATTCAAAATCTAAGAAATCCGCCAACATTTGAGCGAGAAACAATTCAGATACTGTGAGCCATCAAATGCGCCGAAAATATTGTGATCGGGACTGTGCCAACTAATATGCAAACAGCAATAATTAAACAGTTAGTTCTACCTTGTTAATAAAAGATTTGAATATTACAAAGGCCTTTGTGAAGCCTTTGTTGCATGTCACACTGACATGCCGACCATATGCACGCATTGCACTTGGTTTCCACATGCCCCGATCATTGCCCCCAGTGTCAGAGGGGTAAGTAACTCACATCCTCCAAGGCCACCGTTACCGAGCCCCAGGAAGCGCCCGTACCATTCATCGGGGAGCCAGGCTTCCGCGCGTATTTCGGACGTTGCGCTGGTCTGGGTCGAAAATTGTACTCGGCAGAGTGGGTTGCTGACATGCGCCTTGGTTACACACGTCCCTTGTGGCTTTACCTTCCCGATGGCGACGTACGCAACATCCAGAACTGTGGTGTTTTCAAGGTTGAGACTTGCTTTCAGCGCGAGGCATTTTTCGTAATTTTCCCCGTAGTTCCACCCCGACAATAGGGGGATCCCGCTTGTCACTAGCTTGGCGAGATAGTTGAGATTGAACCCAAAATCCATGGGAGAAACCGAGAACCAGAGCCAGCCAAATCTCCAGACAGGTTAATGCTACGCGGTGAACAGGCTCCTACCCACCCTCGTGTTACGGGGTTGGGAAGACAGAGTAGCGTTACAACACGGCTTAATCTCAATATGTAATGTGAAATGTCAAATCACTGTTAGCCGACACTAAAACATCCGAACTTCAAAGGCCCAACCCCTCCACAGAGGCTGGCCTTTAACAAAGGTAAACAACATAGCCACCCGCCCGCATCACCGGGATCATTCCGCGCCCTCGGTCACGTCTTCATCAACAGAGCGAGATATTTCATAGAGTGAATTACTTACAATTGTTCTCAGCCCTTCACGACGCTTTTCAACACGTTCGGCACGCGACGTGGGACCGTCAAGAATGGGCTGCGCAAAATCCCCGAGCTCATCAAATTTACTATCATTTGTGCCACCCATCACTTGGTCTCCGTCGAGATCCTTGTGGTCTTTGGATAGCAGAAGGTGCAATAAATTCCAGAGATCTGGTGCCATTTCCTTCATTGACTGTGCCATCTCCTCAATCTGAAAGTCCTCTAATTGTTCGGCAGAAGCATGGCCTGCATCGAAGTGCCAGTCTTGATTTGCCGTCAAGAGCTTGATCGAGTCTGCGTTCTTCTGGATGATCTTCCGGGCCCATGTGAAGGTGGATTGGGCAGATCGAAGGTGTTTAGGAAATAGATCAATTATTTCTGGCGCCTTTTCCACTAAGCTCGTAGTACATGGGTGATCACGGTAGGATTCTCTTTCCAGGAGGGTGATAACAAAGTCCGAGGCCGTAACGGCTTCCTGCTCGAGGACGGAGGCAATGCGGATGATCTGGGAGCGAGCAGTCCATGTCGTCGTCTCCATTGCGAGGTGGCACCAAACGGGAATGATGGCGGTGATGCGGGGCCAGGTGGCTATGTTGTTTACCTTTGTTAAAGGCCAGCCTCCGTGGAGGGGTTGGGCCCTTGAAGTTCGGAAGCAATAATGAATCTAGAACAATCAATTTGATGGGCGATTTGATTTGTCTTAGTGTATGACTACTAACAATCCACAGCTAAATCCCGCTACAGTGTCTCCCAACCCCGGAACGCGAGGGTGGGTATGAGCCTGCGCGGTGAAGCAAAAATGGTTGGGGTCGTCGCCATGTGAAACGCCCGGGCCGGCGACAATGCCGGCCCTGAAGTGTACCGTGACTCGCAAACAATGCCACACGCGCTCTCAACTCTTCGCGTTTCTATCTACACCCGTGTGCCCCGATGTTAATATTGATATAGCAGGCAATTACATGCAAGCCATTGATTAATTTAATAAGCGTGGAATTTTTTCTCCATTCATCTCTGGGATTTTAGCTAACCTGGAGACCCGCGTGTTCTGTTAACTTTGCATCTGCGCTCTATACTCTCGCTCCTTTATCTAGCCCATTCAATCCCGGGGTCTTGGCTTTTAGGTGCTGCTTTTTCTTCTTCTTTGGTTTACTGTGCCTGAAATATGTTTTGTCAACCCTGTCGCCGCATTTATCATTTATGTACCTCAATTCTGTATGTATTTTGTAAACCAACCAAGAAAGGTCTAAGGAGGGTGCTTGTTGAAAAATCTCCCATATGTTTGTTCCACTCCACCCGTGGCACCTGCTTCAACTTTTTTAAATGGTGTGTAGTCGCCAGACTGATCTGGGCTACATCCCAGTCTGCCATTTTTTTTCTTTTACCTTTTGAATACTTAAATTTTATCAATTATAATAAAACGAAAAAAAAAAATTTCGATATAGTTCAGGTCGTGGTTCCAAACTTCTCACATGGTGCAGAAGGAAGTGAATAAGACTCGTAGCGGTGGACCGCACCGCACTCCGTGCCTTCTCTCTTCTGACTATAGTCGGCGGGGTGCCCGTTTGACTCGGACTGGGGTCCCAGGAACGCTGCTGTATTTTTGTCCACTCACTAAATTCCAGGTCCCACAAGTTATTCAAGTTCAACTCCACATAAAATAAGATTCGTGGCGGTCCGCACGCGCGTGGGTCATAGGCCAGTGGTTTTCTTTTCTTCCTCTCACTGGTTGACAGAAATTTCGACAACGTATCGCCTGCGTGTTCACAAGTGCACAGGATATCGAGGTCGAGTGAGAGGGAGGAAGGACTCGTACGTACTCTTGTCTTATCAATGCAATGTACATCTGTTCGTTCGGATCAGGCTCAGTTCTTACTGCGGTGTGGGTCTTTTCTTTTTTTTTACAAAAAACGTCGACGCGCGGGGGTGGAGCGCACCCGCACCTGTTCGATCTGGAAAGGATCCACTAGCTTTTGTACCTCGAGAGAGAAATTCCATGAACTTACAGATCGCTGCCAGTGGTTATGCATTCGAGATTCGGACTTCATTTCCACAATTTTCTTGCCCTTCACAACGCAGGTTCCGTTTCAGTTTGGGTTCCACTTCAACAACGTATGGATGTTGACCGGCCAGAATCAACTGCACGAGCGTTGGACCGTGTTATTAGCCGAAGAAAAGAGTTCGGCTTGGAGGACTGCCGTGACTTCATTGTGATCATCAAAGTTAAGTTTAGAGTCTTGGTCAATACCGCTTTATTGACAGCAAGATTGAAGTGTCTGCCGAGCGATGCGCACGGATAAGACTGTGGATAATATTAAGCCCAGCGTGGTCCCATTTCGGAATACACCAGAATGGAGCACATCTAATACACAGTTACATTTGGTTCCTTATTGAAATACGTCAGTAAATAATCTTTCGGATATAACTTACGACTTGCAGACAGTCAGCAAATCAAATCGCTCAGACCCCATAACTAATAGAAATGGAATAGGATAAACCTTCAGGTCGGAGTCCCACACTAGGTTAACAAAATGTGCGTAACAGCATTTCCTCCTGGACAAAATTCCCTGGCAATACCTGGCTAACAACCAGAAACACAAGCGGATAAGCTTGGACTGCTTCTGCAAACTGAGTTCCATTATTCCAAACGCTCCAAAAAGAAAAAGAAAAAAAACGCTCACAGACTGAAATAAATAACAGACCCCATCCACTTAATTCTCGCACCCGAACTTTTCCCCATCCCACACGCTCCGTATCGGGTACCGACAGTGCACGCGCTCCGTCCCGTCATCCGCCGTGCCTGTAATCGCCTCCGGCGCCACGCCGCCCTCGACCCAGTCCACGAGCGCCAGGAGCGCGTTGTGGCTGCTCACGTTGCGCGCGTTCGTTCCCTCTCTCTGCCCGAAGGACGCGGCGCCCGGCCCGCCCGCGCAGTGCCCCATGCCAGGCACCATTATGAGACGGTAGAACGCGTCAAGGGAGGCCGTGCGGAGCGTGCGCGCGACGAGGTCGTATACGCGCTTCGAGTTGCCTGAGGGGATGAGCTAGGCGGTGTACGTGAATAGTGCCCAGTAGACGATGAACGAAGAACGCACCGGGTCGATACGCCCGTGGTAGGTGAGGAATTTGCCGCCGCGGTCGCGAAACGCAGACAGGTCACCGTCGAACGTCGCGATCCCGCCCGGATTAACCTCCTCCATTGCCCGTCCCGCCGCTGGGCCATACTGACTGAAGTCATAGTCCGTGACGTTGAGCACGGCGTATCTGAGCCAGTCCTATGAAGCGAGCCTCAGCTATCGTGGAGGTCCAGGACGAGGGGCGTACGCACCTTCGGATAGTGGGAGAACTCCCCGCTGAACCTCGCGCCGCCAATGTAGATGCCCTCCGACCCGGGGTCGAACCGGGGGTACAGCAGCTCGCCGTCTCCGTACAGCGGCGCGTATATCGTACGAAGCGCCTCAACCTGCGCGAGTGTGAGACATTTCCCGCTGCCCTGGTCGTGGCAGAGGAGCGCCTCGGGCCGGAAAGGACATGCATCGGGCTCGGTGATGATACCGTCCCTTACACCGTCGAGGCCGTCGCACTGCGCCAGGACCTCCGCAGCGACGAGCTTCCACAGCTCCGGCGGGATGAACGCGGGTGACGACGTGCCTTCCGGCGCGCCGATCGCCCGCGCCATCATCCCAGACCAATGCAACAGGTGGTTAAAGTCCGTCGCAGGCGCGCCCGCGAGGATCCCGTCGAAGTCCTCGGGGTATTTGAGTGCAGTTTGCGTCCCCTGGCGCCCGCCCGTCGAGCACCCGAGGTAGTACGCCTTGTCGTGCGGCTGGCCGTAGTACGTTTCGACAATCTGCTTCCCGATGATCGCCTCTACATGGATCGAGCGGTACGCAAAGTCGTTCAGCACCTCCTCGTTCCCGAGGAACGCGCGGCCTTCATCCCCGTCATGCCCGTTGTTTGTGCCGACGGTGGCGAAATGCATCGAAGTACCATAGTCGAGCTCGCGGTACGATATGCCTGCATCCCTGCCTAGTGAGCTTGCCGTTTGCTAAGAGGGGAAACAACTCACACCCGCCGAGGCCACCGTTCCCGAGGCCGAGGAAGCGCCCGTACCACTCATCGGGGAGCCAGGCCTCCGCACGCATCGCAGACGTCGCACTAGTCTGTGTGGAGAATTGCACTCTGCAGAGAGGGGTGCTCACATGGGCCTTAGGGACGCACGTCCCGTGCGGCTTCACCGTCGCTCCAGCAGCAACGTACGCAATATCTAGAACCGTAGTGTTTTCGAGGTTGAGACTCGATTTCAGTGCCATGCATTTTTCGTAATTTTCCCCGTAGTTCCAGCTCGACAACAAGGGGATTCCACTTGTGACCAGTTTGGTAAGATAGTTGAGGTTGAAGAAATCCATGACAGAAACGGCCAGGTTTGCAGATCCTGGATGTGTGGAACCTGGAGAAGGAGGTTACGCAACGTCTGGGGCAACCATGTACGCTCCACGGCTGGTGGGAATAGGCGTCGCGGTTGAGGGAACAGACGCGACAACGCCGGCCCTAAAGTCTCTCGTGACTCGCCAAACAACGCCACGCACTGAGCACGCATGGTTCGCTTTTACCATCGCCAACAAGTTCCATGCACGCTCAGCCTCGTCCTCGCCGACCTTTCCCATCGAATCAACCATCAACCCCGGATATTTTGCGTTTCCGCCGGGATCTTCTCCGCGGGCACCCCCTGAGACATCCACCGCCGATCTCACAGCAGAACATGAAGCAGAAACCGAACACCGTCGGCAACAGGCGCTGTGCGAGGCGGACCCCGCTCGCGTGATGCGCGATGCCGCATTGCACGAAGCGCGGCTGGAGCTGGAGGCCGTCGAGGCGCACAAAGGCGAGGTCGACTGGGTGCGCAGCGGCGGCATCCTCCGCGACGCGCAGGACAACCGCAATTACGCCAAGACGGAGGCCATCCGGGCAGAGCTGCGCCTCAGCGCGCTGGAGGGCACTCTCATCGAGCGGTGGGAGGATTATGAGCGACGGTGGACGGCGCTCGCGAGGACGCCCGAGGTGCGGTTCACAGACGTGCCGTGGCCTGTGTGCCCTTCGGAGAATCGGCCCGTGGCACTCGCGGATCTGACGGTCAATCGGGTTGAGGATTTTTTACTTGCGGGGCTCAAGGTCCGCGGGTGCACGGTGACGAAGAAGGAACGCGTGAGGAGCTCGCTGTTGCGGTGGCATCCGGATAAAATGACCAGCGTGCTTGCGCGGGTGGTGGAGGGCGACTCGGAAACAGTTAGAGAAGGAATTCACGCCGTCGTGTTGTGTCTCCACCAACTAAATTCTAGGGTGGAGTCTGCCGGTTGAATGTGCGTGTACCATTCTCATTCCACATCGGCTCTGATTTCATTGCAGCCTTGGGTTTATATTTTTTTGCATCATCCGAGTCGTCACACACGCATCCGTTGTATTTTTCTTAGTTTCATGGAATCCTTCTCGCCGCACCTATACATTCCATTCACCCCGGCCTGCCTTGGGCCTTCAATTTCTTTTTGCCCAGCTTTGAACAAAGGTTTCAGTCCCGGCTCTTGTGAATTCCAAAAATCTCACATATTTTCAGCCGACAAGAAGAACCAAAGCACTCAGCAGTTGAGTTCTGAAGGAAGATTCCAACAGGATGGCCCGGCTTTCGCTTTGTATCATCTCTTGACCGAAATTTCACCGACTTTATGCAGGTACGCCCTCCCGATATCTTTTGCCGTACAACCAACCGAGCACACACCAGTCCAACGTACCGAGAATGAAACTCGTAGCGACAGTCGCGGTGGTCACACCTCTTCACAACATTTTCGCTCTCAGCACATGGTGCCCGTTCGACTCGGGCTCGAGTCCTTCGAGATTTCCCTCCCCTTGTTTCCTGGGTCGGGGTTCGACGTTCGACTTCGGCGGCCACCCAAATCATTGTCTTTTGTTTTGCATGCATTGTGATTTATTAAAATGCATCGAGCTTACGCGATAAGAGGTAGGAGAGGACTCACTGGCCCGTCCGAAATTCAATCAATCCGGGTAAAGCGGGTTCAGCTACGCACAAAATAATGCGCCGACCCACTGATCTTCCGATTCTTCACTCCAATAACTGAATTCTAGAGTCGAGTCTTCCGGTTGAATGTACGTGTACCGCTTTCAACTCCCGGTGGTTCTGGTTTTATTATAGTCCTGGGTTTTATATTCCATCGGAGCTATCCACGGACCACGCATTCATTGTATTTGAGCTCATGAATCCTTCACTTGAAAGCTCGCCGACGTTGCATCAACTAACATTATACATCAACCCTCTCCTCCGTCCACTTCAGTCCCCCCTGCAAATACAACGCAACCCACGTCAAGCCCACTAACACTGGCACCTCCACCAGCGGCCCAATCGTTGCCGCCAGGGCCTCGTCAGAGCCCACCCCATATGTCGCGATCGCCACCGCTATCGCCAGCTCCTACGATTAATGAATTCGCTTTCATCCCTCGACAGTAATACAGAATTACGCACGAAATTGTTGCTCCCGGCCGTGAACGCCTGCACGACGGCCATCTCATAGCCAAACTTGCTCTTGTCGTTGGTGCCCATCTTGCGCTTGGTTCTGGTGTTAAGCCAGTACACCAGTGCAAAGGCGGCGCTCCACATGATCAAGAAGTAAAGGATCATGGGGACGAAGACGCGGAAGACAGGGCGGATATTGTGGACGATGTGGTGCCCCTGGTAGGCGAACATGACAAGGATGGTGTAAAGCAGGCCGAGAAGCGCAAAGGGCCCGAACGCTGGGAGGAATCGAGTGTCCAGGAACGTCTTAGAGGTGAGGGACCACACCGCATAGCGTGTCGCGATGCCGGCTCCCAGCGGAATTCCCAGGTACTTCAAATTGCAAGAATCAGGAACCTTCACATAATCCATACAGGTAGCCACGACTCACGATGAGCACCGACACCGCGACACGCCCGTACTCGAGGTGCGTGTCGGATACGCCGCGCCCGCCGACTACGTTGACGAATAAGAGCGTGTACGGAGAATAGAGTGCCATCTGCAGCACAGAATTTAGCACGACCAGGATCGCGCAGTACGTGCCGTCTCCCTGGGCGAGCTGGCACCAGATGAGCACCATCGCAATGCAGCGCGCCATGCCGACCATGATCACACCCGTGCGGTAGGTCGGTAGGTCGGGCAGCGTCGCCCACGCCAGGCCGACCATAACGAGCGGTCCGACGACCCAGTTGAAGAGCAGGGAGATGCCGAGGTGGGGCCAGATCCCTGAAGTCCGGAAAACCTGGGGGAGCGTCTCGTATTGGACTTTGGTGAGCACGGGCCACATCTACCGTCCGCGTCAACGGCTAAATCAACAGGAAGCGAGATAAAATATTTAACCATGATGATCAGGCCTATCGCGATCGCTAGAAAGGACTGCATGTTACAATTGGGTTATACACAATATCGGGGACATACGGATGGAGACGCCGTTGAACTGCGCGGTGTCGAACGCATCCTGGACACCCGGGACGTATTCCCCAATCAAGACCCCGACAACCATCGCAACCAAGATCGCGGGCGTCAGAAGGCGGTCAAGTATTGAGAGACGTTTGAACAGATCTGGTTCAACCGTTGTTCCTCAGAGAATCCCGACTCGGTGAACGAGGAGCAACATACTCTTGGGATCCACCCGTTCTTGAGCTGGAATCGGAGAGATGGCCTTCCCTTCGTCAACTTTTTTCTCGGAGTCCATGGGAATAAGGAGGATTCGAACTTCCTCGCCGCTTTTGATTTTGATTTTGACTATCGTCAAATTCGGCCCGATTCAACCCGGCAGTGGCTTGCGATAAGATATTAGTCTTAGATAACAAGCACGGTTGCTGTCCTGTCACAAAGTCGCACGTGATGCATCGTTCAACATCGGCAACTCACACCGTGACTTCCTCAATTTTGGGCCACTTTTAGTTTAGTCTGAAATGAGAGATTTTGAGTGGAAGAAAAAGTGGGCCGAAACTAGCCTCGAAACTTATCATTTTAAGGCCGTTGAAATCAATGACAAAACAACGAGTTTTTTGTTAACTTTTGAGCGGACCGAAAGGGAATATTTCAGCTTCAGTTTGGAAGCCCGTGATACGGAACTCAAAAGCAATGGTATCAGTGCCGCCGAAACGGCAGCCGAAACTTGACATTTCGACTGAGCCGAAATGCCACTTAAAAACTATTGATTTCGGCTTCAGTTTCGGGTGACCCGAAACGGGTGGTTTCGGCTTCAGTTTCGGCTCAACCCAAAGCTCAACCCAAAAACAAGAGTTTCGAGAGGCTCAAAATCTAATCCGCGGATCATCTGCAGATCAGTCTACAGATGAGCTGCAGATCATCGTCAGTCGTTACGCATCGTCAAAGTAGTTTGTATTTCATTTTGTGGCAATACTCACCGCTAACTCTAAATAGGGCGAGGAGCATACAAAGCCAAGTACAGCAGGGCTCAAGTGGGCCTTCAAGACTACAGTAGTAGGTAGATATACAGTAGATACATCGTGAAAGGTTAACCAGAGCCAGTCGGCTCGTAAAGCAAGTACAATAGGAGCCAGGTGGGCATTCAAGACTGCAGTATGAGGTTGTAGATATCCAAGGTATCCGGGGATGGATCCAGCAAAACACAATTCGGCACCTCGCCCATGCTGGTGATGACGTTGGTCATGAGCGTGGTGAATTGCGTGAAGCCAGCGACGGAGCTGAAGTCGAAATATTCGCGGTGGTGAACTCTGCATCCCCGGCAAGGCTCGATGATGAGCCTACCGCCATCGCACTGCTGCTGGAGTTGGGCCAATCGCTCTGAAAGGGCAATTGAGTATACGAATGAGTGAAAGAACCAGGCGATTTACCGCAGTAGCACCGCCGGGCCACCACCCAGTGACATACCCAGATGTGGGTCTGCCCCTTGTCGCACCTCCCGTACTCCCCCTGCTGCCGCTCGATGTCGTTCGTGTGCCCGACCTTCCAAACCAGCCGCGCCAGGAATTCGGCCCCTGTCAGGCCCCCGCCCTGGTAGAGCTCGATATCGGTGCTCTTGACGCACGCTACATTGTAGCACGATCCCGGCCCTTCCCTCGCGAATGGCTGGGCAGCGCGTTTGACCAAGAATTGCGCTTTTTTGGCGTTGTGGCTGGAAAGCGTTAGGCCGAATGTATCGGTCCGTACTGCGGGCGTACACGGCGGCAGTGCTCATGTGAGGGTCATGGATGATGTGGTGGGGGTACAGATGAGGTGGATCGGGCCGGGGAATGGTCCAAAAGCTCGTTACACAGGGGAGGTGAGAGCAGGGAGGTGGTGGAAGTGGAGAGTAATTAGGTGACAGGTGCGAGAGAATCTAGTTTGTCAGTGTGAGAGAATCCAGTAGGCAGAGACGGGGTGGAGGAAGAAGTACACAAAACCACGGTGATTGACAGAGGGACAAGACGGTGGTGTGAACACCGACCCTCATCATCGTCGCCTGTGGGAGGAAGGAGGAGAGCTGGGTCCGACCGTTTTTTAGAAAAGACTACTTTGGCGCCGAACGCACTCGCAGCGCGAACGAGGCCGGAAAGCTATATATCATGTCGCTGTACCCGACGTTCGCGTCGCTGGACCGCAAGTCTGTCCGCTTCACGATCCCGTTGTCGACAATCCAGTGCGTGGAGCGGCTGAATGCGCGGGTGGGGATATATGCCCTCAGCCTTTCAACGTGGCATGGCGCCAAAATTGTGTGTTGATATTCTCTTGTAAACTCTTGGAACTGTGCGGGGAAGGGTTTCGAAGCGTCGCGACGCGTAAAGCATTTGACCCAATACCTTCGAGGTAAGATCCACTATCAACTTAATTTTGTGACTGCTGACGGAACACTGTGCACAGCTCACGGCCGCAATCTCACACTCCTCCGCTACCCGCAATGTACGCGGCTCGTGCAGGTCAGCCTCCCCGACCGCCTGCGCAGTGAGATGTGGGAGACCCTCTCCGGCTCGATCTACCTGCGCTTCTCGAACCCGGGTTTCTACGAGCAGCTGCTTGAGAAGAACACGGGCCGCACGACGACGAGTACAGAGGACATCGAGAAGGACCTGCATCACAGTCTGCCCGAGTATGCGGGCTACCAGTCCGAGAAGGGCATCAGCGCGCTGCGGGGTGCTCCAAGCGTACTCGTTCAAGAACCCCGAGCTCAGGTACTGCCAGGCGATGAACATCCTCACGGCCGTGATTCTCATGTGTGTAGGGTCTTGGCTGCGGTGCTTGGATGTTTGCTGACGCGCGCAGATACATGTCGGAGGAGCAGGCGTTCTGGCTGCTCGAGGTGCTCTGCGACCGGCTTCTCCCCGGGTACTACACGTGCGTCCCGTCTCTCCGTTTGGCCTCCTTGTGCTAACATCCACTAGTCCATCGATGCACAGAACACTTCTTGACCAGCGGGTGTTCGAGGCCCTCGTTCAGAGGTGTCTGCCCATTATCCACAAACACTTGCGAGACGTCAACGTGCAGCTATCGGTTGCGTCTTTACCATGGTTCCTGAGCTTGTGAGTGTTTCGCCTCCGCCCCGATTCCCGTCGCATTGAATGCTCTCGACAGGTACATCAACAGCATGCCCATGATCTTCGCGTTCCGGATAGTAGACTGCTTCTTCTGCATGGGTCCGAAAGTTCTGTTCCAAGTAGGGTGAGTGGATTGGGCATATTTTAAGACTTCCGGAAACTGACTTGTCCGCAGGCTCGGTTAGTTCTCCATCCAGCGTACAGAAGGAAGCTGACGCTCTCTTTTCAGCGATCCTCAAGATTAACGGCGAAAAGTTTTTACAAATCTAAAACAACGGCGGTTTCCTCAAGTACGCAGTGTCCTCTTTCCTTAAGTATAGCTCCTTATTCTGATTTAGCCTGATGCGCGATTACTTCGCCTCCCTCGGCGACTCCGCCCACCCCGACTCGCCTGATCCCCGTGTGCACGCCATCACGTGGTTCCAAGGAGCTCCTTCTGGTCTCATTCCGCGAGTTCTCCGTCATCACCAAGATGATCCGCGCCGAGATCATCCACAACATTGATCGTCGCCGTGCGGCGCGGAAGCGCTCGAGGGCAGTCTTCCACCCGTTCGTGGAGTGAACGCTGAACTCTTTCTCGCGCTTGAGGGGTGGCGAGCCCTCGAATGGAGCCGCAGACACGGCGTCTGTGGTGTATAGCTCGATCGAGGCCGCACCGAGTCGCTGCTCTAAATCAGCCGCGACAGAGTGGACCAAGGCGGAGTCGCAGAAGGCGATGCTTGTCTTTGAATTTGAGTGCGGGTAGACGGGGTGAACTTGGTGAGCCAACAGAGGCACTTTGCCTCTCGGTGGGGGGTCGTCGAACTCAGAATCAGAGGATAGCGGTGATGATGAAGGTGAAGAGGACGTCGACGTGGGTATTGGAGGACGAAGCAGCTGGCAGAGCAGAGGAATTTGCGGCTGGCTGGTCGCGATGCTGGTGGAGCGGCTGCGCGTGCGCGAGGACACGGAGGCGGAGACGGGCATGAAGGTCAATGAGCCGAGTTCGTGGATGTGGATGGAGCCGCACGAGAATACGGTGCCGACGGTGGGGTATGTGGCGTGGCTGGAGGAGCACTTTGGCGTGGGGAGTGTGCTGCGCGAGGAGGAGGCGAAGCCGGCGGTACATTTGTTGAGGCGAAGGGGCGGCCGCGGGGGCGCAGTGCAAGCACGGGGACAGGGCGGAGCGCGAGCAGTAGTGTACTCATGCACGTGGACGGGGACGCGGAGGGCAGCGGGAGCGCTCGCGGCGGCCACACGCAGATGGATCGCGGAGATCGAGGGGGGATTAAGGGCTCGGACAGGTCGCGGAGGTACTTTTTGAGGAGCATGGCGGCGAGGTGCGGGTCGCCAAAAGTTTCGAGGGAGACAACAGTTCCACGGTCGTATGCCTCCTGGGTAGCGCGCAGTAGGATGGAGTTGGGTGAACGGCGGAAAGGCCCTCCTCCTCCACTCCGGACTCGCGGATGAACTGGATGGTGTCGCGGACGACGCGGGGGATGCCACCCTTCTCGCTGTTAAAGCCCATGAGGTCCTCGAGCGGCAGCCGAAGATGTGCGTATTCACCCCACGTCGTCACTGGCAGTGTGATCTTGCGCTCGTACTTGAGGTTTTCCCTACGTCTCGTCAGCATGGATGGACAATAAGGGCTGCGCGAGACGCACTGGTACACAGCCGGAGGGACGTCTATCTGCGTCAACGGGATGTGGCACGCTAGCTCAGAGAGTGTGGGGATGTACGAGGAGGATGGACGAGTAGATAGGCACCGCATAGCAAACGCGCGCACACCCGCTTGCTGACCCCCTGCCCAAAGATAACCTTGCGCTTCAGGCCCACTGGCAGGGCGGGGGCAATCACATTGTGTACACCATCCGACGCATAGCATTGGTATGGCGGTATATGTGCGTTGAGGAGAGATATTCGAAGGGTCGCCAGGTGACGATGCGCAGCTGGCGACACCGACAATTCGCAGTTGGGAAGCAACGACGAGGGTGAAGGGCACCTGATGAGAGTCTGTGTGGGTCGCGCGGAGGGTGGTAGATGGTGCTGCCATATAACGGCTCGCACCGACATCGTCGTCGAGGACAAGGAAGTGGCGATCACGTTACTGATGTAAGTAACTTAATTAAATTAAAAAATTCACCGCGTGTTTTATCGTCGCAGACGTCTCTGGAACTGTGCTTTTGAGGTTTCTGACTTAAGTTCCCGCGACTATAAATTTCTCGCAATCTGTCGAATTAACCTTTACAGCTCTGATTCTCTACCACCACCATGTACGCACTTCCTCCTCCCTCCCTCCCTTTAACCACCACTCATCTACACCCTAGCATGGCGCGGGGCTGCCGTCCGCTACCCCAGGCCTCTCGAAGCGCTGTTATACGCGCGTTTCGTCAGATGGGCATACATAATATGTAGGTTTTCACTCCACCTGTTGTCCCAGCGTCGTCCACACTCCAGCAGCCGCCTCCGTTCCTACCAACTCGACGGGCCGGGTGTTGCGTACATCGTCGGAAGAGTCCGTACTACCGTCTTCGACTCCTACATCGCAAAGCAGACATCACGCGACAATTTTTTGGACGCGCTGGAAATCCAAGTCGGGCACAGCAAAAATTTCAAAGCGCAAAGACATGCATACAATGCATACAAGAGATGTGCGGGCGAGCACACTCTGTTCTGGCACGCCACATATACGACTCGTCACCGTATGCTCCTAGGTAAGCTCTTTTCGCTCTCCACTACCTTTTTCATCGTGTTCCTCCAGAAAGCATTGTTCACCAACGGCTGAAAAATATCGCCGCCGCCCTTCGTTCCGTTTCGTGTGTGTGTAAGACGCAGCATCGCGAGTTCTCCAGTTTTGTGCGGGCGGGCGGATTTCCGGGTGTGGACGACATTGTGGAGAAGTGTCTCGGGGCCCTGGGGGAGACGAATTTCGTCAGGTAAGCCGATTATCTCTGAAGATTATGGCTGGTTACTCACTCTGGTCAAGGAATGACTTGAAGAAGTAGATTTCTAGAATATCTGTACTATATTATCGCGCGGGATCAGCAAATATCTTGGAACTGTAATTCTGTGAGTGGGTACAAATTAACAGTCTATACATGTGCTGACATCACTAACTTCCCATTGCTTTTGTTTTAGGGCCTGACAGGTACGTGCCGTGCTTGGGCTGTCGCTGAATTTTTATCCAGGATTGATTCCCGCTTCTTCCTGAGGTAAGTCTACTGTACAGCTCTGGTGGAAACCATCGGATTTGATTTGAATCACAAACAAGACTCCTTCGCGAACGGCTCTATGTAAAAGGTAAACACAAGGAGGTCAGAATTAACATGTACACGAACCTCGGGCATTTCAGGTGCATGATGCATAGGTCGAGATCGTTACTGTAAATTTACCTGCGATTTTGTCGAATGCGAGTCAATGGAAATAAAATGCATCTGTGAAAAGCTAGCATATATTTGATGAAATAAAAACAAGCTGTAGATAAGCGGTGATCATGACTCCCAATCGTGATCGACGATCGACAATCATTGACGTCACATCTATTCCTGTTGCGTTGTCAGTCGATTTATAGCTCATCAAGAAAATCCTTACCCTCGACAAGTTGACTATTACACAACGATTTTCCGAGTATTCAAGACGTGCACAATGAGAAAGGATCGCTTCCGGGGAGATCTCATCCGTCACGTTCTCCATCCGAGAGGAATACAATTTTGCTGTGAAGTGGACATAGCGAAGGAACGGGTCGAATGAGTCGGGAGGGAGCGGGGCTTGGCGTCGAACGAAGAACCCGGTGCCTGTACCGTCTGTGACAATTCTTCGGATACTTCCAGCAATAGGAGGGCCACCACCATTAGGGGAGTATAGGACGAGACTATTTCCCAAATGCGTCGATGCTAGGAAGTAGTTCACGTCCTCGTGAGTATGATGCGCTTGCTCGCCGAATGGAGCGGGAGGTTCAGATTCCATCTCTGAGGTCCTACGATGCGTAAATGAGCGGTCAAACAACGTTTTGAATTGTTGGATGACTGCGGGGCAATCGGGACGGTTGAGCCAACACCTCAGGTGAGCGCCTCTCAGAAATGATTGAGTGATTGCGGCTTCTAGCTTGCCTCCAACTCGATCATTCGTGTTTATCTTCTGGAGGACACCTCTCAGTATAAGGAAGTCGTATACGTGGAATGCGGCGTGGACATTCGTCCTGCGAGCGTGATCGGCGGTATGCGGATGATGTATGCGTGCACACATATTTTAATATAATCCCTATAAGCACTTGTACGCCCAGGGTCATGCTAAATCGGCAAACCAGAATAACGGCCTGAAATAAAGCCATGTTGTGGTAAGCACACCCACAAGCTGATGTGGCATAACGGGACGCGTGGATTGCAAGTAGAAGACCAAGAGGGAAACGGCGTAGGGGATAACGAGATGAACCCATCCGCCCTGCAGATACACTTCCAAGATGAAAAGAGTGAAGGGTAGAGCGACGGGAATGCCAGTTGGCAGAATGGACACTATGGTACACAGTATGAAGAATGGCCAAGAAAAAAAAGACGACAATGCGCACGTCGAGCTGCATTGTGGTCGCCAGGTGCAGAAATTTTGGAAGACGCTGGAACCGGTCGGGGACCAGCGCCACAGGTCAGGCAAGGGTCGCAGTGGGGGCAAAATACGCCGGCTGTAACGGAATCAGGTACCTGTCATACATGCACGGAAAAGACTCACGAAATGTGGAAGGAGAACGGTGCGCGCGGGAGGACATAGTAGTGAGTGAAGACGGCTCCAACGAGGAGCCTTTTATCATGGGCAGCTGTCGACGCAAGAACAATAGAGACAAAAGGCTGACCCGCAAGGCGCTGGTGCCAAATTGCGGTTCTCCACAGATTTTGTTTGGGGTCGTCCGTAGCAACCGGGGGCCACTGTGCGAACGTATCACATTCAGCATAACGGCTGGTGAACTGTGCTGAACGTATCATGTTCAGCACAGCGCTCCGACGCGACTCGGACAGAGCAGAGAGCTTGGACATCATGTGACGATCAATCAATCATCACGAGAGACCCTCTTGTATCCAAGACGTGATACGTTGTGGATCTGAGAGGCTCTCGCTCACTAGGCTTGACCATGTTATACGTCGTCAGCTCAGCTTACCTCAATGTTATTATCAACTTGTTCCTCTTCCGAGTCGATCCATCGTCGCCATTCTCCCACTTGCCTTCCGAAAACAATAAAGCGTCGGGAACGACTCCGCAAGAAAACGGATCCTTTGGCACTTTTTTGGAATAACAATAACGGCGTGTTGGGAACGCTCGACCTGGCAACGACCGACTTCGCAAGAGACTTGTCTTACGTGCACCTACATTTCGGTGACCAGCTGGATCATGTCAGTGCTGGTCGTTTTACGGCTACAGCTAAGGTGTAATGCGTTGAGTCTCTGTGCTTGATACTCCTCGTCGCCCTAGTAGGCAAATCGGGCCTTCCCGACCTCCTTGTATCCCAATACGGAACAAGTTTTTGTACTTCAATCGGAACAAGGCCCTTGTACTCCACGTTCCCTAGTAACTCAGAAACGCCTTCAAGAATATTTGCTTCCTCCAAAGATAGGAGTGATTTAAGGTCAGTCCCATTGCTTAGTATCTGAAATCATGTCACCTCTGACTTCCATGGAGATTATTAACCAAGGCCGCTATCTCGAACCCGACTTCCATGCGTCTTCGCTTACCATTTCCCAACTTCTCGGAGTTCTTCACTACCACAATATCGTGTTTACCCCGCCCCACACAAAATCTAAACTCGTTGGCCTTTTTGAAGCGGGGATAAAGCCAAAGGCCTCCCATTTCAAGGAGGAGCGGCTCAAAGTCGTCATTGCCAGCACCGAAGGTATAATAGATGGCCACACTGGTCAGCCTCTCAAGCCTCGCTCCGTACATGCCTTCTTCGGCATACCAAAATCAACGACTAAAGTTCACTGGTATAATGTAGCCCAAGCGTCGCTGATCCCTTGGTAAATCCGCTGTCGCTGGCCTATCTCGCAAAGCGGGCACCGCAAAACCTGGAAAGGTATGAGCTTTATCAATTTTGCTGTTTACTTTTTTTAAAACTGAGATGCCTAGGTTAAGCACACACGAGAACTGGACCAGAGTGTTATGGAACATGATGAGCAGATGGAATAGGTCCAGATTGAGGACGTGCTACACCGGCGGTTTAAACTCAGTTGCATCTTGTCAAGTAATATACAACGAATTCTTCCAGCGTAGCCGTCGACGCATAAGACTATGGAGTCAAGGCAAGTTTCCGTACCCAAACTGGACGTTTTGCACTATGACGAGTCTTTTTAAAACGGTGTGAGTAATCGAGTAATAGTAAACGGATCAACGACCGAAGACTGGCACCAACCTTTTCAGCGTTCTGCCATTGCCAGGCCACAGCATCCGAACGCAGCGTAATACGCCGTGTTCGCGATGCTGTCTGGCTCCTGATCGTCTGCTCTACCCATCCTGTACGCTCAGCCTGAAACCTTGAGTGTTTTGCGTCACCATATCAGTCAAGACAATAAGCAGTACACATGGGTATGTGAACTATGAGGTTTGGGGCATCGCTAGCGAAACAATGAGCAGGGGAGCAATGCAAATTTTTCATGCTGATCCCGTATTCATTCAAGACAATTGGGCCAGTTAACTCAGCCGGCTGAGTCTGAGCTTTCCCTTTCCATCATGCCCAACAAAAGCGCACAACAATTGGACGTTTTCCCGACGGTTTCGGTGCGCTCTATATCTGTATGTATATAACAGCAAATCAAATGGCCAGTATATTCACCGCGACCCTATTGCCATGCCCAGCCACAGATTTCAAGTGAAGACTACGCCTAAGGTATTTGTCCGTATACTTTCCATGGCCGATATTCATGCTTCTCGCAGAGCCTCCACAAATCCGTCACCGGCCGCTTATACGCTGCTCATCGCCCACCAGCCCAACTTCCCGTGCCCGTCCTCTGCGCTTCCGCCAATCCGCAAGATTGACGATTCCCCTGTGTGGAGTCCGTCATGGGCGACACTGATGTACAGCCTCATGTTCATGACATCTCCATGATTGTGGTTCACCGCGACGCCAATGGCCGTTTCAAGAGTTCAATATTTCGACTTTTTTTCAAGCGTCATACGCGCCTCTCTTACAATCGTCGCCTCGATTTGAAGGGCAACATTCTCATCATGCGTGTCGCCTCCCGAAATATAAGGTCCGTTGCGCATAGATGCCACTTAAACAAATCAATGGCTGACCACACTAATCTTCAGCTCTGTTGTCAATATGCACCGCTCGGACGCCAAAGTTGGCGATTTTATTGTCGCATCGTGAGTCCAAATTCAAATCGTGCGCACAAATCTTCCAACAGACTGAATAGACTTTCTGCATGTTTGCGAGCATTCCAAGGGCCGAAACGAAAGGTTCTTCGTGGCCAGGTTGTGACCATGCCCCGTACTTGAGCGTAGCAGCGAGGGCTACACATTGCTTATTTTATTTTACCATTGTTCATCACATTATACCCCACCTATACCCATTAATGTTCAAATCGATGTACTCGACGAAGTATAATTGTCGCTTCCCAATGTACGCCATCACTGATATATTTACATGTGTGAGCGTATCTTGAGCGTCAAATAAGATTCTCGCAAGGGGCAAGTCGAAAAACAATAAAGTGGAACTGGGAGTCACAATCCGGGAACAAAGACGTCGGGCAATATCCGATTTTTGGAAACAAAAAACGTTGGTCAATGTTCTATTCTGGGACAGGGACCGTCGCGCCATAAATACAGGTGAGGGAAGACCATCGCAGTCCCACCTCATTATTCCCTGATATCTGTCTGAAACGTGATACGTTCAGAGACATTTACCGCCATAATCTTCTTTGATACCTGGTTCGCTCTCGTCATGAACGAAGACACCGAGATGGATGATGCAAGCCATCGCAGGACCAGTGTAAGGGCATGCCTGTCAAGGAGGAACTCTTAACTCATTCCCTGCTAGCAAACCACAGACAGGGAAATTGGAGGCACGGCTAAAAAACAAGCAGTTCCGGGACCAGCGCGGCAACAGTTTGAAAGGGTAAGTGGTTCGTCGCTTAATCACTAATACTTGTCTGAATGGTTCAACATTTTTCAAGGTGGTGCAGAGCGAGGCCCTACTTTAAGGACGCGCTGAAACTGGAGGCGCAAGAAGCACAGGCATTGCGCACGCAACTTGGTACCCAACACACCTGTAGCTGTAGGTTTTTGCCTAATGACCTGGATGTAGCCATAGAAGATTAGGCAAAACACCTGGACCTAGCCAGGGCCTGGCTAGCCTTTTTTCCCTGCCAAATTTACTTAAAATAAGAAAGTGGCCGTAGCAGGGATTGAACCAAAAGCCTTAGTGTTACATAAGCATTGCAAGCCTAAGTAACATTCTAACCAACTGAGCTAAGAGGGAATGAAAGAGGATAAAATTTATAGGGCCATATCATAGCTCTGATAATTCACAATGGAGATGTTTCATACCTTCTGGCCCCACCTTAGGGGCCTGGTTAGTGTTAGTAGGTTAGTGTTAGAGGTTAGAGGTTAGTGTTAGTAGGTTAGGGTTAGAGGTTAGAGGTTAGAGGTTAGCCCTTAGGTATATTGAATTTTGTTGTTAGGGTAGGGGGTTTGGTGGTTAGGTTTGGTTAGGGTTAGGGTTAGAAACACAACAAAAACACATAATAAGCTTTAAACATACAATTTCGAAGATCTAGAGCAGGCAAGCTGCTCTAGATCTGGGTATAAGCAGCCCTGGGTAGGGTAAGGGTACCTTACCCTAGCCAGGGCCAACAAATGGTTTGAAACAGCTGTTTAGTGCAGTGGTTAAAAGGTCTCTTTCTGATGTGTCTTTGTAATCATACTATTTAAGGTGGTGTGGGTTCAAGCCAGCCAGCTGGAATTCATTTTGTCAGCTATTACTGAAATCATCACTGAATGCTCTTTTCTGGCTGTAGCCAGGCCCTGGCTAGGTCCAGGTGTTTTGCCTAATGTTCTATGGCTACATCCAGGGCTTTTAGGCTATATCTTACTGCTAGGGCTCTGAAGCCATCCTCCTGAGGGCAAAGATGCAGAGGAAGTCAAGCAATACCACACCTATTCAACGCCGAGGAAGGAATGTTAAATTGAGGATACTGCGCAATCAAGGCGCGACCACGGAGATCCCGTTAGATCCTGCACCTCTTCCAGCCACGTCTGCGCCCGAAATCCCCGCTACGTCGACTGTGGCAGGAATCGATAGGGAGGAGTTGCTAAAGCTGCTTGCTGAAGTTTGCAATAAGCCGGGGGCGAGCACCACACAGACCACGAGGATCACACGAAAGTCACGAAACGGCAAGGTCAAAGTTGTCGCACCGACCAACAAGAAAGATATAGTACAATATCAAGTACGTGAAACGTTATGATGTTGATTGGAAGAATGTTCACTTTTCCTAGGCCCTGTTGCGAGACGAGATATACGAGAAATTCAATGTGCACGGGGCGCAAGACTTCATGACGCATGTTCCGGTTACTCCCGACGAAATGGCCAAATCTCCCGCCAAAGACGACTGGCGATGGGACTTCAGTGAGGGCTACACTCATTCCCAGTGGAATAAAACTATCATCCAGAGGATAGTCGATAATACCATCACATTTGATACTCGACTAACAACCGTAGACCACAATTGGCTGGAGAAGGAGGTATTGGAGAAGCTGAAGAGATACCGCGGGGAGTGGTCACGTCTCCGACCGAAACTAAATGAGACAAAGGAGGAGGCTGAAGCACGCGCAGTGGAGTACCACGAGAAACGCCTAGTTGCTGCCAAGAGCACGTCGGCAAAGTTCAGGGCAAGTGTTTGGACGAAAACGACGAGACGGAAACTCACCAGCACCATAGAAGTATTCCACCCGGGAGGACACCATCACCATCACCATACAGATTAAAGAGTCGAATTCTGAGGCCGCGGCGGACCTCGAAACGTGGAAGCGATTATTAATGATACTGCAACGTTTCGGACCAGAGGGGATGTCTTCAGAAGAAGAAGGCGAGACGACAACTGTCAGCAACGAGCGAGTCAAGATTTTTAAAGTCAAAATTTGCGTCTGGCGTGCGCCTGAGATTTCGGACTATTGGCGCATCGTCGACAAAGAGACACAGGAAATTCATAAGCGCCGCAGAGGAGGAGGAACAGAAGCGTGCCCCAGACATGGAGACATTGTCTACGGGAGGGCAGACCCACCCAAGGGGCTCCACAGGTGCCTATATGACGGTGCCTGGCTGCAAAAAATGGGCGCACAATACGAGGAGGAGCTTGAGATCTCAGATGAAGCATTTAGCTTGCTCGTTGCAGCGACCGGCCGGATGTAATCGCGTTGGATATGGATTAAATCGGACATGTCTGTTAATACATATGTACCGCATCAAGGTTAGCACACAGAAACACGATAATTGGGTGCTCTATACCTTTCAGAAAGAGCCTGAGGGTTGAGTCTCCAGAACATTGGCTGGTTCGCTACGGCCGTAAAACGACCAGCAGCGACACAGGCCCCAAGAAGGAAAAACGTTAAATCACTGTGGCCGTAAAACGGCCAGCACCGACCGAGCCGCAAGAAAGAAGCCCGTCGCTGTTGTCGTAAAACGATGAGCAGCGGAGGAAGGAGAGCTCTGAGGAAGGCCATGACAATGACGCGTAACGATACGCGGATCTGGTGGCGATGAAATAACGTGACCATTTCACTTGTTTCATTGTCTGTGCAGGCGTTATACGTCGGTACGAATCCAGGTCCAGTGTACGCGAGTCGGACTCAGTGTAATACGCTGAGTCACTTAACTACATCCTCCTCTTCAAAACCCTTCTTCCCAAATCACTCTTTGCATTGACAACACGTCCATTCATCAAATTTTCTGTCTCGTTACAAGCCCCTCCTATTCATAGCTTCGATACAAATGGCTCCACATGAAGCTGCACCCACTCTCCCAGTAAGCACTTTTTTCTATCGAATTTTGCGCCTTTTCTAACCAGTTTTCCAGCATCATAGTCGATTCCATGGTCATGTCCGTCAAGAAAAACAAATCTTTACCGTCTACTATGGCGACCCCAACTTCATTCTGAATTTGCCCGGACCCAGTGAGGCACCCAGCCCTAGTCACCTTTCAATTGACGGGGACTTCCGTCATACCACCTGGGTCTCCCCTCATATGCCATACCTCGCTCTTTTACCCCGTTACAACCCGTTCCACGGGCCTCTCTTCGGACGTCTCAGTTACACAGCAAAGACGGTTCCCTTGGGGGTCAGATCTTCTGGATGGTCTTTGCTCCCCGAGATCATCCAGGAATGGCATCAGTTAGAGTGGGCGCTGCGCTCTGTTCTCAACGCAATGCGCTTTCGCTACCGTCTTCTCGTATCGGAGAGAATGTATCCCTTTTTTGCCTGGCCGTCGCAATATGGATACCATCTCCCCCGACGCAATCATCGTGCTGCGCTTGCAGTCGCTTTGGGAGCGCGCGACGCCTTTCTACCGATAATGGCGGAAATCACCATGATGTTCCTCGTCCTCGACCGAAATGGGGATTCATCGTGGCGGACAGATGTGGTGAACATAGCTGGGGTTGAAGGGCAATGGCTTGCGGAATTGGAATCATCCGCAGTAGGCGACATGGAAACCGAGCGGATCGGCGGTATCATCGACTTGACCCTCCGCAATGCGCCTGTTTCCACAGACAGGCACGCAATGGAGTGGCTGTTTAGCCTTGTGGGAAAGCTTCCAGTGTCTTTCTACTTCTGTTGGGGCGAGATCGACGCGACACCACTTTTTCCCATACCTCGAGCCTTGAAGGACGCCATGTTCTTTCCCGATCATCTCGAGATCGCGTACCTCTACACCTTACCTGGTCGCGTGGCCTTCAGTGGCTGGGGATGCTACAAAAACGAATGGTATTCCCTCAGGGAAACACATCCCTGGTCTCCCGAAGTCCTCCCCATCACCCCTTCTCTCCCTTCTCTCCCCACCATACCCGCACCCTCTGCTAGCCCACCCATCAATAATCGTGCAGAAAATGCACGCCGTCAGTTTCCACCTATCGAGCGCTATAGCGGGCAGAAGAAAGGCGAAGACATACATGCATTTATGGCTCGCCGCAAGGCGCTGAACGAAAAGTTGGCTGAGAAGGAGAACTCGAAAGCCAGGTCCCAGCGCTTGGCGCGAGAGCTTCATGCAGCCAAAGGAAACGCGCCAGGCAAAAAGGGAGCCCGCGTTTTCATCTGGGAAGAGGAAGACGGTTTCTTCATCCGCAGGGCCTTTAACTGTACGCACGCCGCAGATGACTGGGACAATTTCACCGAACGTCAGCGTCTATACGATGGCTTTTCAGATCAGTGGGATCTCTGTACGGCGCTCGCTCCCGATGACGAGCCGGAGGACGATGATGATTGGCAGGGCTCAGATGTCGAATTCCCTGATCTCCCAGATATTCCGGACACTCTTGTTCCTGAAGAAGAAAACGGGCAACACTCGACCACGGATGACTTGCGGCGCACGTACGACTTGGCCAACGAAGCGGACAACGAAGAACCCGACGATGATCCATATGAGCCGTACCACGACATGCGGGAAGTTCCTCATTCTCGCTTTGGTTTTACCCTGCCCATCTCCCCTGCTCAGTACAAGGAAAAAATGCGCCCCGATTTTTGCTCTAGGTCCTTGGGAGATGAACATTGGCCAAACATAACACACACCGAATATGCTCTCCTTCCAGCACTGTTCACACGTTTGCAGCAGGCGAAAAAACTCGAGGACGTTCCTGTTGAGCTACTGGATCTTCGGCAAGAAACAGCCGATATAGCTGGCTTGTGGGCGGTCGATGTCCAAGTGGAGTCGTTAAACGGTGAATGCTTCTACGTTGTTCGACCTTCCGGACTTTCCGAAGAAGAGGAACCCCTCTGCATCTTGCTACGAAGTGCTGCAACCACACTGCTAATTGTTCGAATGGGCTGGGGTTCTGGGTCCAATCTCCAAGAAATAGTTCATGAATTACTCGGACGAGGCATAGAGTTCCGCCTCTGTTTTCAAGCACCAGTTGGTACCGAACCATCTGTCCCTATCTTCCTGCGTCAATCGGGACTCGGCTTTCGCCCCGCTGGCTATCGCCCCACATTTGTCGACTACGGAATTTATTGTTGGCATCGTGACAACTTCTTTGAGTCTCCTCATGGCCGTGCTGCCCGATTTGCCGGTGGGGTCATCGGCCGTCTTGCGAGGCATAATGTGCTTGAACATTCAGCCTGTATGGGCCCGACGGACGGTGTTTTCGAAACAGGCGTGCATTTGTGGGATGGTGAAAGCTCGACAGCGTACTGGGACGACGCCTTGACACCGCAGGAGATCGACTTGATCTGCGGTGCATATATAATCCCAACAGGTATGATTGACATCCTTTTATTATAACACAACTCACGTTTAGCCAGGTCAGTCCAGTGCGGCAGAAGAGGACGGCCAACAAAAAAAGACAATGTCTTGGTGGCCCAAGCCCAATGCATTCTATCATTCAGGCATGAACATATGTTGGTGGTCGCCTGATTGCGAACGTTGGTTCCAGAAGTGCCTCAAGCTGCTTGAGAACAATCAAGCCCCTCTCTGGACACAAGCCGAGTGGAAGCACAAGATCAGATTCATCCAGAAGAGTCGGGACGTTGCATTAGCCAATGAAAGAATTGCTTGCGAATATCTTGGCACTAGACTTTCAAAGCAGTAAAATGTCGTCTCTGTTGCCGGTGTATCATATGTATTATATGTAGAACGCGTCGTATTTTCATATTTTTAACTCCTTCATTTGGTCACGAGAAATTGCTTGAGACACATAAATTCAATGGAATACAAGTATACAAGTACATAACGGCAGACGACACGCTAGCGATGATCCGATTTACAAAAAAAAAGCGACTACGGATAGTACTGAACGAGTTCTTTGTACACGCCAATGAACGTCGTAGATAAGCGGCGAACATCCATATAATGCAAGGGACGGTTCGATGGATAGGAAAAACAGAGGACGATCGAGGCCGCGGGGGCAGCGGCGCCGATTCGGTCTTCACGTCGACAACGACAACGACAGCGGCATTTCTTCGGAATCCTTCTCCAAGACGTTCAGCTTCATGAGGTCGATCTCGAGGTAGTAAACGTCAAAGGAGTCCGTCCAAAGTTTCCAGTCGTTCTCATGGACAATCATGGCAACCGGACGATCGTCGTCCCCTCGTCTCGAAGGCCCCACGATAATGAAGGTGGTCTTGGGAGCGAGGGGTGGCACATCAGACTTGTCAGACTTGTTCTTTGCCTGGAGACGACTCTGCAGGGCTTCACGTAGCATGTGGTGATTATTGAGGGGATGCAGTTTTTGTACTCCCTTCACTACATGCAATGGGTGAGACGCATTGGTGCTGGTCTGGATGACCAGCAGTTTTCCGTCCCTTTTGGTGTACGCATCAATCAGAGGGAAGTACGGATCTGCCGGGCAATGCAAGAGTCTCTCAGTAGGCATTCCCGACAGTTGAAGAAAGGTCATTTTTGGTGGGAAGAAAAGGTTTGGAATCGGTGGTTCCGCGGAAGGAATTGGCAGCGCGCCAACCGTTCCTGCCCCCGATGAACTTTCCGCAAACTTTGGCTCCTTCAATCGCTTGCTTTCCCTTTCGTCCTCGTCGTCCTCTTCATCGCTTCTGCTTGGTCGTCGACTTCTTCTCTTTCTTCTCCTGTTTCTCTTTCTGCTTCTCTTTCTGCTTGCGAATCCACTCTTTGCAGGTGACTCTGTAAAAAGTGTGCGCCGGGGCGTCCATGCCGTCCGCTCCCAATTGCTTGTCCTTTGACGTGAAGACAATGAAGTTGGTCTCCTTTAGCACGAGTGGGCCAGAGTACTTGTACGCCCCACAGATGACTTTGAGGCTGATGTCCTGCCAAAGTCCTCCGATGAGTTCGGGTCGACTACCACTATACTTTATATTGTGTTGTAAAGTGTATTGTTCCATTATTTTCAGTATGGTTTTCCTCGTGTCCGCCAACAGCAGCTGGCGGATTGGGGGTGATTGTATCTCGAGGGTAGGGGGTTTGAACCAATATCTGTCGAGTCCATTATTATCCAACTGAGGAATTTCGGATGTTCTCGGACACCGAACAACGCGGAAAAGGGTATGAGGAACATTCTCCGCATATTCAGGTAACAACTGCGTAGGGTTCAATTGGGCAACGGCCTGCTGAATAAGCCCTGTCTGGATATCCTTGAAACCCCCGCTCACAAAGAGTGCTTTGGAAAGGACACGAGCCTGTGGCCCAAACGTCGCAAAATTTTCTCTGAGCTGGGGAAACGCAAGCATCATTTCCTCTTTCATTGAGGCATCAAACTTCTTGACGGTGCGAACGGTGATGTGACAGAAGCTATGAACAGCATGGTTAGAAGATATTACGATGTGAGGTTACTATGAAAGAGGCGTACGCTGCGACCAACTCCTTCCACAGCGGCGGCTGCATTATCAACCTGAAAGAAATGTGATCTCCGATCCAAGCCGTACGTTCCTTGTTCGGAGACGAGGCGTAGATGACGAAAAAATTACTTTGGCATCTTTTGATGAATGAGGTGTAGTTGCCATCGGTGGCCTTTTGCCCGTCGAGAAGCACCCACACATTTTCTGCTACTACAGGGCCCCAAGAGGTGAGGGTTTCCCCCTGACTCGGCTGGTTCACCCAGAAGTCGTCTTCCAATATGTCGCCCATGATATGTTTCCATATGCCATGTTTGGCGGAGAGAAGGGTCATTACGGTGCCGTCCACGGTGATGATGTCTATTCCAGTGGCCACCGCTTTGAATAGGATGTAGGCGAGGCTGCAGGATTTCCCTATCCCGGGTCCGCCATAGATATGGAACACCTGGAACTTGTGAGTTGCTACTACTTGTTCAAGTAGTTCCCGTACTCTCCAAAAACGGTCACTGAGGGCGCCAAAGTTGGCGCGAGAGGCCACCCTTTGCAACTGTAGGTCTTGATGTCATTAAGGATGTGGGGTAGATCATGGTCGAAAGAACTGGGCCCTCCCCACAAATCTTCTTCGTTGTCTTCCCATTGGCGTCGGAGAATGGACCGTATGGCGTCGTCGTCTGTTCCGTTGAGGAACTGGAAAGGGTCGAGCCCGTTCTTTTCCGCAAGATCCGGTAGTTTTTTCCCACTAAGGCAGGCATAAGCCTCTGGGTACACCCTCGTGTCCACCTTCGTCCAGAAAACGTCTGTTGCCACCATGCATGGTGTAGTGATGAGGTGGGCTGAAACACGGTGCACAAGTCGTTCGTACTGATGTATAACGCCTGCACAGACAATAGGTGAGGGGTTCACCCGAAATTGGGTTGGTGGTGAGGAGCGATGAGGTGGGTACGAGAATTGGCTGAAACACGGTGTCGTACCGACGTATAACGCCTGCACAGAAATGAAACAAAGTTACGTCATCTCATCGCCATCTGATCCTGGATCTGCGCATCGTGACCATCATCACGGACTGTTTGGTCTCCATTGTCGCTGCTCGTCGTTTTACGGCAACAGCGATGGGCTTTTTCTTGCTGCTCGTCGTTTTACGGCAACAGCGACGGGCTTTTTCTTGCGGCTTGTGTCGGTGCTGGTCGTTTTTACAGCCACAGTGACTCGCCAACGTTCTTCTTCTTTCTTGCGGCTTGTGTCGCTGCTGGTCGTTTTGTTGAGAGGCTATTCAAGCTCTTAATGCACCAAAGTATCGTGTTTCTGCGTGCTAACATATCTGCACCGATTATCTATCAACAGACCTTGCCCGAGTCAAACCGTGTATCCGGCTCGATTCCATACCAGCAGAACTTCTCCGATTTGTCTAGAGTCTCTTCAAACCCTGCGCCAACAATGAGACGGAGCGCGACCAAGTAAAGCAAGGCGAACCGTCCTACGAATCCTCTGTTCGGAGGCGCCAACTTGGTCACTAAGGGTATGTAAAATTTTGTTTTTGGCGTGATTCTTCGCGGCGCTGGCTTTAATCTTCAGATGAGCTTGGAGGATGCATTTTGTCGCCCAGTTGTCCTGATATCGCTGCATGCACGGGAATTCTTTGTTGGTCTGGGTAAGGTCAATATGGCGAATCGGAAAGAGAAGGAACTGACCTGTCGATACAGTTGCTTTACTTTATTGTCGTTTTGGTTGGTAAAAGCTTGAGTCTTATCCAGCATGCTGTCTGCCAATTTTTTAATGTACGCCTGTGCAAAACGAGTCGGAGATTAGGATTCAAGGGAACGGACACACGCACCGTAATTTTCTTTGTCTGCTCATCGCTTTCAATCCATTCGGAGTGCTTTTTGATAGTTTGTCGAGAGAGTGCGATTGGTGCAGCGATTTTGTCACCCAATGAAGCCTCACTCTCATCCTCACTCCCCACAGAGGAGAGCGGGCTCAATGAGCGATCACACACCGGTGTTGGCCTCCATTGTGTCGAGGGAGTCGGTGCCCGATGAGACGACGCCGGCGGAGCAGATGATCTGGGTTGCGAGTGGACTACTCGAGCGACTGTGGCCCCCGTGAAGGTGACGACTTTGGAAGACTTGCGTTTGGTATCCGGGGTGGAAGCCGCAGGCTCGGCCTTCATATAAAGATCCTCATGAATAATGAGGGCCGGGAGGGTCGGGAGGTGAAGGTCCGTTGCCGAAAAGAGCATTACAACTGGTGCAGGAGGCGGCTGCGCTTGGCTGTACGGAGAGTCGTGACGAATTATGGTAGGAAGCATGCTGGGGTGCAAAGATGTCTGAAGACGCCCTGAACCATTGGACGTTTAAAAGGTTAGTGCATCATTGTTTTTACCACCATCATCGCTCATCAGCTCATGCAGCACGAATACAATGAGCGGAACCTACGCTAGCAACTGCCGTCCAGCAATTGTTGTCTTCGCGCATGATCGCGATATCACGTAAGCCTTCGGGAGGACGCCGACGAAGCCAAAAACAATAAGCATTAACTCCTGTAGGAACAACAATACCACTTGCGCGACGCGCCTTAAAATGAGCACAATCTGACGAGTTTCCTCATCTACAGGCAACATGCTACTCAAGTTCTTTTACCGGTTTCCTCTCAAACCGTCATCAAAGCACAAGATCTATGTTTGGCACGGGACATTACGAGGTGATGTCGGAGCGATCGTCTCCTTGGGCACCACAGACGATGGCAAGCTACTGGCGAGCGGAGGTGAGCTGCGTAGTCAAAATGGAATTATGGTCGTCTGATCCTTTGGCAATATATTAGGGATAACCGGCACCGAGGTCTGGGACCTCGAGACGATGCAGCGACTTCGCACTCCCAGCAACCCTGGCCTGCGAGGGGGAACTACCGCCATTGTCTGGATAAAACTCAGGGATGACCCTGGCGAAGCGCTATTCTATGGGACCCAGGCGGGTTACCTCGTGTCCTGGCGACAGGGCCCGGTAAGAGACCATCCAAATTTCGCGGGTTTGCTGACAATGTGATCGACAGGGTGTCCAGGACTTCGAAGAAGTCTCATGCTTCCAGCTAGTTGATCCCGCAGAAATAACTGGACTCGCCTTCGATCCACTTTCCAATCGCGTCGCAGTTTGCCATCGGCAAGGAGTCGTCCAGGTCTACGCACTAGACAGTTCTATGAACCTTCGTGCAATCTATTCCATCAAGATTCCGAATTGCTCCGCAAAATCAATCGCTTTCAGTGCAACGCATGGCAGTGAGCGGGATATCTTAGTTTTCAGTCTCCACGACGGCACAGTGTAAGTAATTTTCTAGCTCCATTTCAACCAATTGATTGGTTTGTAAGTTATATTCTCCGCGGATCTGCTGGCGAAATTGCGGCGGTGTGGGGCTATTGGCGGATACATGTAAGCTGAATTTATATTGATTCTTTTTTAGATTGCTAAGGGATGGGATATAGTGGCGACGCGGCTGTCGACATGCAGGGCTCCATGTGTCTCGATGACCCGTCGTGTGGAGTGAACGTCCACCGCCTGGAAGAAGAAGGCCAGCGAAAAGTCAAGTCATTCTCCATCCCCATGACCAAGCAAATGCGAGCGCGGAAGGTCTGTTTTTCGAACCAGTGCCAGGAAATTGTTGGAGGCAGCGACCATGGGGTCATGTACGTCTTTGATCGTCGGAATGGTGAAACGGTTGACGAGTTGTCAATCCACGAAAGCGAGTGGGTTCAGACTGTCACAGTGAGCATTCACACCCCCCAAGCTGAATTTGTTCGCTGATGGCACTGAAAACAGGCTACCGACTGCAACGGCGTTCCAACCATTTTGGCGGCAAAATCACGCGATGCGGCTGAGTCCAATGAGATCTTCATCTGGCACAAGAAGACAGGAAGAACACGCGGGGTTGGCAATCGTATGTCCTGCAGTATCATGACGGTGGTGCATGCGTGTATGCTGCTAGCTTCACTCGCATTCCTATATCAAAACATGGTAGCAGGTGGATCGATAATCAGGCAACTACATCGTTTTTAATACGCACACACATCTTTAATTCTGTATAATACATTTTTTAAGATATGAATTTTCCACGCCTCTGCATTCCGTGTCGAAATTGGTCAAAAATACACCAGGTCTAGGGTATGCGTCGAGACATGGTGTTGAGGAACTGGTGAGGAAATAGCGATATATCTGGAGTCACTAATTAGGAGGATCAAGATTAAAAGGCTGATATTTTGTTCGGGCCTCAGGAGATTTACAGGAGAAGATGTGTCATGGTGTAATGCCAACATGGCTCCCATGTATGGCGAACCATTGCGATTTCCTGTATCTCAGGCAGCAAGATCCACCTTCAACTGCCTAAACCCGTGAGGGCAACGTCGATTCAGCGGTCTAGAGAATGTGTCAGGACGGTCCCTAGTGCGGGCTATTGAGTCGCTGACAGAAATTCGAATAAAGCCATGAGGACAGCGCTTCACTCGCCTGAACCCGTGAGGGCAAACGTCACGCTGTATAACCTGTATGAGTTCAAGGACCAGGATGCGAATTATGGGGCATCTTACAGAAGCTCGCAAAAACCCGTGCGGACAGGGAGATACGATAGGATTCACCTTCACGCGCCTGATACCATGAGGGCAGACGTCGAATGGCGACTCTTCCGGATTGTGGATCTGGCAGATGTGAGAGCAGCGCGAGGATACGGAGACGATCTACGCACTTGACTCTCGCTGGGATCAGGGTCCCTAGCATTCAACTCCGCAGCTGGGGGTGCAGCTTTGCAGTTTGTCT